>BDIU01000053.1:0-378383 GCA_002118135.1 Trebouxia sp. TZW2008 | reverse complement strand
CCCATCACCACCCCCACCCCCCCCCCCCTCACCACCACCACCCACTTCACCCTCACCACCTCCTCCTGAGTCACCTTCCCCTCCACCACCCGCATCACCCTCGCCACCACCACCTACATCACCCTCGCCACCACCACCTACATCACCCTCGCCACCACCCCCAACCTCACCCTCACCACCACCTCCCACTTCACCTAGTCCACCGCCCCCTAGCTCTCCTTCACCGCCACCACCTACATCCCCCTCACCACCTCCTCCTCAGTCACCCAGCCCACCACCCCCAACCTCCCCCTCACCGCCACCACCCACTTCACCTTCACCACCACCCCCTACCTCTCCTTCACCACCACCGCCTACATTACCCTCACCACCTCCCCCTGAATCACCTTCACCCCCACCACCCACAGCACCATCACCACCACCCCCCACCTCACCCTCCCCACCACCACCAACCTCACCCTCTCCACCACCACCGACCTCACCCTCTTCACCTCCACCCACCTCACCTTCACCACCACCACCACCACCACCCACCTCACCACCTCCACCGCAGCAGACAACAACCCCACCGCCAGCTCAGCTGCCCCCTCCCCCACCCCCTCAGAAGTGTGAGTGTGTGCTGTACCACAACTGGTTTGACTCTCAGCATCGTCACCGTGCCAAGCTGCCTCAGCATCCCAACAGCACTTATGACGAGACCTGCAACGACATTGTGGAACAGGATCTGTACTGGGAGGACAAGAGCACTGACTGCTACGAGGACTACATGGACAAGTGGTGTGGCACAGTGTACCCTCAAGGTATGACTACTTACCATGTGCCTCCGACTGCTTTCACCCAACAGGGCCCCCAGGACACCATTTTGGTGTTCGCAGCATAGCTATTTTGATGGCTGTGCATTGTTAATATGTGCTGTATCATTGTGTAAACATGTACAAGTTGACGTGGTAGACTGTAATAGATAGATTGTGTATGTATGTACGTTTTGGCTGCTCGCAAAGCTACATCTCCTGCTGCAAGCACAGATGTCAGTCCTTGTCATGTCATGCCATGCCATGCTATTTCTATGTTATGCTATCATATGATGGTCACAGTACATGCAGTACTTGCTGCTCATAGTCTTCAATGTTGGTCCCTACGGCCAAACATGTTCAGGATAGGAAAGCTCTGGTCGTTGCCGAACAACTGCAATCTGCTTGTGTTACTGTCAAAAGGGCTCCCAACTTGACTAAATTATACACTGCACTGCAGGGTCTGGCCAGGTGAAGCAGGTGACTGGTCTGATCATGCCTCAGGAGTTGCAGCAGCAGATCCCCATCAGCTGCAACAGGCACTACACCTGCAAGGATTTCTGCCACCACCAACCCCCCAGCCCCCCACCCCCACCCAAGTGCCCTGACTGCCACTGCAAGGACTGCCATAGCCCCAGCCCAAGCACCACCCCCGGCCCAACCCCCACAGCCAGTCCCACTCCCTCACCTTGGGTGCCTAGCCCCACGCCAACACCTACCTCAACCCCCACCCCAACCCCCACATCGTCCTGGGGTACCCCAACACCCACATCTTCACCTTGGACTAGCCCAACTCCTACTCCTTCCCCATGGACTAGCCCAACCCCAACCCCCACCACCACCCCAACCCCAACCCCCACATCCTCATGGGTCACCCCCACCCCCACTTCTTCACCTTGGACTAGCCCAACCCCTACTTCTTCACCATGGACTAGCCCAACCCCCNNCCACCCCCGGGACGCCCAGCCCCAGCGCTACCCCCTCACCATCCGCCACCCCTACACCAACCCCATGGGGGCCTACCCCGACTCCCACCCCTTGGAGCCCTAGTCCTGTCAGCAGCCCCACACCCTCTCCATGGGTTCCCAGCCCTTCTTCCTCACCGCCAGGCAACAGCCCCAGCCCCAGCCCTCAGGGCAACAGCCCTAGTCCGGTGACTCCCTGCCCCACCCAGGCCCCACCCCCACCCCCCATCTGTGTCCCAGGGCAGGGCTCTCCTGATTTCGCCCCAGGCTATGGGGCCTTTGTGGGAGTGGCTTTAGACTTCAACCAGTACCCTGTCATTGCCAACTACTCGGCAGCTGCCCAATGGGAGCCGGCTTCCTACAACCTGTATGTCAACTTGCCGCTACAGGACAGCGACAAGGGCTTTCTCAACTACGTCTTGCCCCAGATTGCTGCCCTGAGGGGTATTGCCCTTATTACGGTTGAGCCATGGGGTGGATTGGACAGTTGTACTGAGCAGGCGGCAGCGGATCTGGCTGATTTGATCCACAAGTACGAGCTGCTGGGGTTGACGGTCATCATCCGCTTTGCTCATGAGATGAATGGCAGGTGAGCTATTTGCCCTTGCCCTTGGCCTTGCCCTTAGAGCATGTCAGCTTCTGATTGCCCAGATCAGCCTGCATGTTTGAGTGACTGTCACTGACTTTTACACGAAGTAAGCGTCATATTGTCAGAGACTGAAAACATGTCTTGGGCACATGAGTGTCTGACATGCAGCTCAAAGCTAAGCTGATGCACTTGCCTCACAATGAGTGTGTCTCACTGCAGTTGGTACCCATGGGGCTTTGACTCGTGCAAGTTTGTGGAGGTATGGCGCTACTTTGTGGACATCATAAGGGGCCGGACCTGCCGCACTGTCTTCATGTGGGCCCCTGCTGAGGCAGGCGGCTACCCCTTTTCAGGTACAACTGCTCAGCCCCCTTTTGTACACCTGCATCGTGACTCACGTGTTCTTGTGGGCCCCTGAATGACTGATGTCTTCATGTGGGCCCCTGCTGAGGCAGGCGGCTATCCCTTCTCAGGTACATCTGCTGAGCCCTGCCTTGTATCAGTGTTTTGCCCCTTAGGTTGGTTTCCCCTCAAGGACAGCTGCCTAGCACTACCTTGTACTACTGCTAGGTCACCCCTTCTCCAGTACGACTGCACAGCCCCCACTTATGCTAGTGCAATGCTGCTAAGTTGCCCCAGGTCAGACTGCACAGCCTCACATTATACTGCTGCACCATGATTGAATGTCTTCATGTTGGCCCAGGCTGAGGCAGGGTAACCCTTCTCAGGTATGTCTGCTCAGCCCTGCTTTGCTGCCAGGTTACGCTTTGTCAGTTACTGTTGTACAGCCTTAACTGATACCACTGCACTTTTATTAGGTTATGCCTTCTCAGGTACGGATGCATAGCATGTGTTTGGTCCACTGTATCGATTGCAGCATAGCATCATGATGAGTGCCCTGTAGTGCCCTTTGACAAAAACAGGCATTGCTTGGTAGGTCAAGACACCAAGACACAAAAGCATATGCTGACCGCTCCTCAACTTGGGCATGCAATTGATTGTAGGTATTTGCCAATGCATAGTTGAATGCGCATGAATGCATATAACTGAAGAAATGTGTTGCAAAGTTGGTAGCTGCTGCTGCTGCTGCTGCTGCTGCTGTTAGTCATAAATAAGCGAACATGTACACGGGTAATTGACAACATGATCGCTGACATGACTCAGGATGTATTCACTCAATTTTCTTCTAGTCATATCCTGGCCTGTCTGGCTTTGAGCTGTTGCTTCCACATCGCAGGGGGCACATACTCTGTAGTGAATGGCACAGCAGAGTGGCATGCTTTGGACACCAACGGTGATGGGTGGGTGGACATGTCTGATGACCCCTACACCCCCTTCTGGCCCGGTGACCAGTGGGTTGACTGGGTTGGCCTCAACTTGTACCACATGGGCCAGGTACACTTCACATGACACTCTGCATCGTCGTCCTTATCGATCCCACATGGTTATCGTGTGTACAATCACACTATGATTCTTGAAAAGCCACATCATTCTGGTATGCTCAGTGGGTGACTGTGTCAGTCTCAACCTGTGCCACATGGGTCAGGCATACAACTCACATTGCTCCAATGAATAGGAGTAAGCTGCAGTCTAGGCCTGCATACATGCACGTAGTAGCCTATGCAGCCATTCTGGTCCTCAAATCTAAGCGTTGATCTGAGCCTTTGCATTGTCTACTCTTTTGCCTGAACTCAAGTTTTGGACTGTGCAGACCTACCCATGGGGCGCAAACCTGCTGCCAGAGGACCGCAAGCTTGCACAGAAGCTGACGGGCAACTACAATGGGCCGGCTGGTGACCAGACGCCAGTGCCCAACTTCTACGACATGTTTGCTGTGGGCCATGGGAAGCCCATGGCTATTGCTGAGACTGCAGCCATGTTCAACACCCAGGCGGATGCCACTGTGGACGCCTATCATATGAAGGTCAAGTGGATGGAACAGGTCAGTAAACTGGCTCTGAAACCGTAACTGTATGACAAATGCTCAAATGTTGATGACAACATTGCTGAGACCGTTGCCATGTTAAACAGCCAGGCTGATGCCACTGTGGATGCTTACCATATAAAGGTCAAGTGGATGGAGCAGGTCAGTACACTCTGTGTGCTTTCGCTGTTTTGCATGCTGTTGCACAACCAGGTTGTCGTAGGTCGAAATCAAGTAGCATTGTGTGCAAGGGAGAACAGCAGCAGTGCCCTTTGAGTTATGACAGCCTACATTGCTGCCTATGCACAGCTGGTTTTGGTGAATTTGGTGGAGCAATGCTACATGCCAAGATGGTCCAGCAGCTGTGCCTTGCTGACTGATGACATCTGCATTTTTGCAAGCATTGGGTGCGCAGCTCATCATGTACTGCACTGATCAGTCTCTAAACACAAGTACAGAGACCAACAGATGCACAAATGATCAACATCACAGAGCCTGCCTTGCTGCTGCTTCAGCAGTGCTGCTATTGCATCATGCATACATCAGAAAGCCCACATGGCACAACAGCCTCCCAGGATCATGTCTCTCTGAGCACAAAAGTCTCATTTGTGCCATGTTCTTGCCAGCAGTTCAGTTCTGATTACTTGTGCTGTTGTATGTGTATTACTTACGAGATGATGCTGCGCCACGTCTGCCAACATCATGCGTCTCTGATCCCACAGGACTCATTTGTGTCGTGAATTGCAGGTGTTCAATGTGCTGGGTGACACAGCAAACGCTGCTGATGTTCCTCAGACCTTCCCAATGATCAAGATGATCAACTGGTTTGACCAGAAGACAACAGAAGCTGACATTGGTGGGAATGTCATTGACTGGCGGGCCACCGGAGGGGATGCTAGCATCACATCCGCATTCCTGGGCTGGCTTCAGACGCACAGTACAGAGACAGACAGGCTGTACTGGCGGACCCTTCCTGAATTCAAAAATTTGATGCTGTCTCAGTACTGATGGCCACAGCCATTTCAAACTTGATAACTCTGTCTGCTCATTTCTGCTTTGTCCCTAGGTTGTTGTGGCGCAATATGTGGCAAAAAGCTGTCTGTCAGTAGCACTCCTGGTTGTGCTGCTGCAGTCAGCTTTTTGACTGGTCTTGTAGTTCGTCATTGGGTCGTAGAACTGCATGAGATTGGCAGCAAATTAGCCGCATTTGACAGTATTGCTCGACACTCATATCAGCTGCATACACTACTAGACCACACATGCAAATTGCATGCATGACAGTGGCTGAAGAGTACATTTGTGATATCAACGTGCAGCTAAGCACCAGAATCAGCAAAGCTCTTCTGCTCTCCATAGCTGGAGTTATTTGGACAGGCTCATGTCGGTGGACTGACATGTCACAGCTGGGCGCGCAATGCACGCATCAGCAGCGCCCTGTTACATTGCCAATGCTCGAGTTGAGTGTCAATGAGTTTGCATATGAAGTTGCTTGTGCTGGTGGCGTTGGGTCCAGTCAGCAGTATTTTGAGTTCAAATGTCACAACACACTTGTGACACGCAGAAGCTCAAAAAGTCACAGCAGAAAGCCTTAATAGCAGAATGCATATGTGGCTGGCCATTAAGACAACCCCTGTGCAGAGCAAAACGGATTTTTGCTTGTTTCCAAGCCAGTTTTCATCAATGCCGACCCCTTTTCTCCTTACAGCAGAACGTTGCCTCACTACGTGTATGCTTCAAAAGCAGCAACAGCACCGCTTATGGCTCAATGTTGCAAGCCAATTTGCCCATTCAACACTGCTGCACCCAAAGAAGCCACCACATGGCTGACAGGCAAATACACATGTATTGAAGGACTGCTTCTGGTCACAAGGACCGCCCGTTATGACACCAGTGTACATTCTTGTTTTCTGTCTCCTTGACGGACTGTTATGTTGGGGCAGGACAGCAGCCACTCTGGCAAGCATGTGTTCTTTTTTACCCATCAGTCTCCGTCAGAAGGTCCATCTTTGAGCTTGTACCATGCACTGGGGTGCAACAAACTCTGATGGAAGGCCTCTGTATCCTGCACACACAGCTAAAAGTCTGAGCACTCAATGCTCGAAGCAACACAGTGCCATGATGGCCATACAGTACATGGACACTCATTTGAGAACGGTCAGCAGGTCAGTACGTTTGAGCTTTGACCGTGATTCGCTCCGTGCAGGGCCTCATGCATGAACAGCCAAATGACTGAGTTGAGCCCGTTGAAGAGCCATAATTTGTGCATGCCTGATGCAGTATTGTCACCTGCTCAGAGGTTCTGTCAAGACCCAACTCTGCTTGAGCTGATTCAATGGCAGCTGCAGCCTGAGCCCTGCGCCTACCTTTCACATGCTGAACCACAGCAAAGCCAACTACCCCTACCATACAAAGCCAAACCCACCTATCAGGGTCACAGAACTTCACTATCAAGCATGCAAATGAGGATAATTGTGATGACTATGGCGAGTTCACCTGCTCAAAGGCCTTGTCAAGACCCACTCTGACTGTGCTGCTTCAAAGGCAACTGCAGCCTGAGCCCTTTGCTTGGCTTCTCACATGCTGGGACATGGCAATGCCAACCATTCTAACCCCATGGATATTTGCTAGCAAGCATGCAAATGCTGACTACTGTGATGACTGTGGCAAGTTCACCTGCTCAAAGGTCTCATCAAGGCCCAACTCTGACTGGGCTGCTTCAAAGACAACTGCAGCCTGAGCCCGTTGCTTTTGTATGCTGGAAAACACAGCAAAGCCACCCATAACAGCTTGATCTGCAATGCCACACTGTGCATGGCTTCTGCATGGGTAGACTCACCTGCTCAAAGGTCTCATCAAGACCTTACTCTGACTGGGCTGCTTCAAATGCAATTGCAGCCTGAGCCCTTTGCTTGGCTTCTCACGTGCTGGGACACGGCAATGCCAACTACCCCTACCATACAAAGCCGAGCACCCCTATCAGGGTCACTAGCAAGCGTGAAAATGAGGATGATTGTGATGACTGTGGCAATTTCACCTGCTCAAAGGTCTCGTCAAGGCCCAACTCTGACTGGGCTGCTTCAAATGCAACTGCAGCTTGTGCCCGTTGCTTAGCCTTTACATGCTGAACCACAGCAAAGCCAATCACGCCTAGCAGGATGCCACTCATGCTGGCAATGATGACAATGGCTGCAATGCCTCCTCCTGACAGCCATCTTGACCTGCAAGGAGACACAAGCAAGTTGAAGGATAAAACAGGATTTGATGATCTTTTTGGAAAGAGCAGAAAACCCAGCCCGCCTGAATGCACAAGCAGATTAAACTCTTGGCGCACTGCAACAGTCATGCCATAGCGCCAAATGAAGCAGTCCTCGTCCAGTTTTTAAGACACAAACAGACTGGAGTTTGTTGACTTTGGTAATTTGCAATGAGATTGGCTGGTGGGGCTTGTCCCTTGCTTGATTCTAAGACAACATGCAGGTGGCGTGAAAAAGCATGACAATGTGCGCAGGCATCTTGATGTCAAAAGTTGTGAGCAACCGGATGCTAGCCTGTGTTGAGCATCTTGACTAGATGGGGCAGCAGGGGCAGGGGGAGGGGGAGGGACAGGGGCTTATGGAACTGTCTGAACTGTAAAGTCTACTGATCGACAACCTGGCCTAGCCCAGTCTGTTGTAACCTGACATCACCTGGCCATAGCTTACCTGTGTTGAGTATCTTGGCCAGATGGGGCAGCAGGAGCAGAAGGGGCAGGTGGAGGAGGGGCTGGTGGAACAGCCTTGCAATCCTGACACTCGAAAGTAGCGTCAAAAGCATCTTGCGCTGACTTGATGGTCAGACCATTCTCTGCAAAATCCACTTCACACACTTGGAACTCAAGGCCCAGTATGTCATCCTGCACTCAGCAAGTCATCGTCGTCTCTTACGTGGTTTGCGTATGATTGCACTTAAAACCACGGCCCAGCTGTGCAGTAGACACAAACAAACGAGGTGATGGCAAACACTTGGCAACACTGTGAGTGCGCATGAGTGAATGCCCTCAGCAAGTCATTGTCAGGATTATTGACATGCCTGCTAGCGATGTTGCATGACATTGCCAGGAGCCAAAGCAGGTGCTTCCAAAAAGCAGTAACAGCAGATCCTGACTTGGTATTGCTGGCCTACCCTGTGCATCTTTTGAGACTCAGAGGTCACTTGGGCATGAGAGTATCTGTGACACCACTCACACCTAAGCTGATGCATATGCTGCACAATACTGCACAGAGTACAGAGTTTACAGTTGCTGCTGCTAATGCTGTAGCACCCTGTGCAACTTTTGTGCAGCTATTTCAGGGGGTCCAGCATGTGGCCTGCGCCAAGGTGTTGTGCAATGTTGCATGCCATTTGCTGTCTGAGCATCATGAACAGTGACATGCAACTGGACAGTCTCCTTAGCACACACATGTTGCAGACGGTCAGGCATCAATTGAGTTGCACATGCTGCTTGTTGAGCAGTGTCAAGTGTCTGCATAGTCTGAGTCGACACATTCTATTGAGGCATAATGTATGCTGATGCTCACTGATGCACAGAATCTAGGCACAGCGTAGGGCACTGTCTGACCTTTCTGAAAGGGAACTTGCGCTCTTCCCAGAAAGCACACGCTTTGCAGGATCTGGGCGGGACTGAAGCCACAGCGAGGTCACCAGCATTCCAGTAGTACTCAACATCCTGTGGGGCACACACAACTGCAATCCACCCTCTTGCATGGTACATGTCTTTGTTATGTATGTTCGACAGCTTCACCAGCTCAGGCGGCTTATCAGCTGAATTTCTGCTATGCATTATATTGTGTTGGAGCGCAGTGCAATGTTGAAAGAGCTTGCTCAATGGGCTACAAGACTGCATTGATGTCATGCAAAGTGAACATACTTGTACAACCGCTCATGATGTTGGTGATACAGTAAAGTATGATGGCCATTGTGACCCACTATGCTCTTGTTCCCTGTGCAGGTGAACGTTTGCGCTGTTGCAACGCACAAGGCTCAAGACACTATGGAATGCAAGATTGCCTGCATTTCGCACCAACTGAGTCGTACCGTGGTCTGTACTTTGGGCAGGAAGAGTTGACCTTCATCTGCATTCACAGGACTCATCAGCTCCCATTTGGGCACCGTCTGCCTGCTGCTTGGCTAGTCAATGGGCTGGTCACATGTAGCTGCTGTCACAATGCTTGCAATCATCGACTCACTGCTTGCAGTCACTGTCACAATGCTTGCAGCTGCTGTTCAACACTTGTGAAAGCTTACTTGCACACTGGAAATATATGGAAGCCTCTCCCTCAAACCTGCAGTTGCAACAACGCATTGACCCATAGCTCCAGCAGCACAGCATTTTGTGCACGCTGCACAATGCATGATGCCTACACTGGAACTCTGCGGATCTGGTGGACATTGAGCTGTCTCAAGTACACCTCAAGGCCTGCAGGGTGCAAAGGTCAACACATGGCCCGACTGGCAGCTGCGTGGTGTGCTGAAGTGATACAAATGCTTTGGTATTGACGTGTTGCAAGTGTAAACGGGCACCTGACACAGCCGAAGCAAGAAGCAACAACGTGGAGATCAGTGTCAGCACAGCTCGTTGCGCGAGCACGCTATTGCGAGTCATGCTTCGAACGCCGGTGATGGCATGCTGTTGACGCCTTGTGTGTCTGGGTGGGTCCCCAGCTTGTCAACATGACTCAAGTGGGCCTGCTGTCTGCTGCAGCGACATGCATCTGCCTGCCCACCTAAGGGTGCGCTTCTATACCGGGCCAAATTTCAAAAGGGACAAACTGGGCTGCAGATGCAAACGATTTGATAGTAGGGCGCGAGCTTGCAGCTTCTCTCCCAGCCGATCTTTGTGGTAACAGTGTCGGAAGTCATCGGCAGGAACAAGGAAGTCATCATGTGCACCCACATGACTTGCTGCTGAGACATCTCGACAATTGTTGCTGCTTGTCTGCTGGATCTGTTGATTGTTCAACTGGCTGCATCCTGATTAGTACCTTGAGCCTATTCCAGATGCGACTCCTGCTCCATGCATGCCAATTGAGCAAATTCGGCAAGCACGGCGGTGAAGTGCTTTCAATGCTTGAGATGACTAGATCTGGTACATTGGTGTCATCCCAAGCAAGTCAAAACACTGCCGCATGACAACTGCTGTAGCTTCACACAACAACAATCGAGAGGTCTGCTGCTTGTCCCCAACCACCTGCACACATACACGGGTCATGAGTGCCACTCTGATGTGTAGCGATGTTGCCGTGCTGGCCATGACAGCATACAACTGTAATGAATGGCAAGCTTCCAAAACAATACCATACAAGCTGTAGCGTGCAAACCTGCTGGCCTACTTTGTAAGACATGAGGGGTCATGTTGACAATTGCCATGAGCTGCAGCATAATAACGTAAAGTACAGTGAGAGCAGCATTTACCTTGCACTCTGTGTAGAAGCCGTTAAACTTCTCTGAAAGATCGTACAGGTAGTCAGTAATCCTGTTGGGCATGAGCTCCTCTACTGATGCTTCTATTGCCTCTGGAAAGCGTACAACCTACAAAGAGCCAGGTGACAGGGTCAGCATCTTTTCAAACAGCAAGGGGTTGGGCACGTGTCAGATGAATATAACAACAACGCACTAGCACAACTTTGTGCATCCAGCATCACAGATGTCCTTTGTTTCTGCTTGCAGCAGTGCACTTGACAAAGGTAGGGCAGCTAAACACCAAGGCTGTAAATGATTCACAACATCCATCCCTGCTGGGGCAACGTAATTCAGCGCTGTCAGCAGCAGTGCCGACAGACGTGGCTTTGCATCAAAGTTCATACATTTCCTGCTCAGCCAAAGAGGCAGTAAAGAGCGCCATGACATGGGATCAGACAAGCCATGCGTTCAAGATGCTGCACATGCTTTGAGCTGCTCCTGCTGACAGAAGCCCCCTTGAGGCTGTTTGACAGTACAGTAGATTCTCGTTGTAAGGACACTCAATGTAAGGACAATCATGATGTAAGGACCACGCCATTGGTACCCAATCACTGCATTCTGACTGCAGTGGTCCCTTGGAGTAAGGACAATTCAATGTAAGGACATTTTTCTTGGTAACCAAGGCAGTTGTTACAAAGAGAGCTTACTTTACAGAATTTGTTTCTTTGTCATTTTGTGGTACAGTGACAGCTGGGCACTTACATGCATAGCAAGGGTGCGCTCTTTCTCATGGTCCACCTCTATTGGGTGGTCATGCGCCAGAGCTGCAATGTCTTCAATGCCTGCCTTGCGCCCAATGGCTGCTATTCTGGCATGTGCGTACAGCAGGTACACTGCTGTGTTGCCTTGCAAGCTCAGCATGTCATCCAACATGAATCTGCACAACACAGCAAGCTGAATGATACCTGCGTCGCAGATTCAGTGGACAAAGATAGCCTTTCTGGCTAGTGTGCATTTGCTCATCATGCAGGCAGCTCATCATCAGCTTTTTCTCTGACAGAGAAAGAGGAGAAAAAATCCCTTGGAGACACTTTCTGTTTCGTATCCCGTGATGTTTTTGTGGGCACTCAATACTCTGAATGCATCATGACGTATGATGATGCAACATGACGTACGATGACGAACTAGATTGAAGCTCTGACCAGCATTTGGTGATCACATGACACTAGGTAGGGGCATGCCCACGCAGCCCCAGTGCTTGTGACAAACCCTGAGGCAGAGGAGGACTCACAGGCGCATTGCATAAATAGCATACAAAAGTTACAAGACCAGTCGTTCCTGAGCACGAGCACAGCGACATAGCCCGCAAATGCAAAAGGTCCACCAAATTGTATGGCATGATTTGCATTCATCATTGTACGAATGCAGTCAAAGACAATATTCAAGCAACAAGGGCAAAAGCTTCATGGAGCTTACTTGTAGTTTGTGGTCCTGTTGTTCTTGAGGTCAGCATATTTGACAGCTGCATAGCCCATGATGCCAGCGCTCTTGTCTAGTTCCTCATCGCTGATATCCTCCCGCCTGTCCTTGAGAGTGCCAGCGCATTTTGCCTTGGCCTCATCCAACAACTCCACCAATCGCACTGACTGCAATCACAGTGGACCTTCACGAGTGCGTGTGCTAGTGCATTTTGCCAGAGCCTCATTCAGCAACTCGGCCAGCTGAACTGACTGCAAGAACAGACAAATTGTATATTGCCTGATCGCTGATGTCCTCCTGCCTGTCCTTGAGAGTGCCGGCGCATTTTGCCTTAGCCTCATCCAACAAACCAACCAAGCGGACTGCAGCAGTGGTTAGTCACTGTGAACGAGTGAAAAGCATTGAAGATTGTCATCCAAAAATGCATTTACCAGTCTCTACAACACATGCTGACAGTGCTATAGGAGAATGCTCTCCAAGCAAATCCTTGAGCATGCATTATCAATCAGTTGACTGATGTCAGCGTCAATTTCCAAATTAGACTTGCTTGTGAAGTATGCAATGCCAAGCAACGCCTGCAGCTTTGGACACCCTGACTCAAGCATGGACCAAGCCACGGCATCTGTAGCAACACAAATACAATTTTGCCAAATGACTCAGGCTACGAAGCAAGTCAACACATATGCTGACACATCTAGACAAGGACAAGCAACTATGCTATAGTCAAAGGTGACGGAGCTGATCATGATAACTTGGCAAAAGCACTCACCTCTCCAGATCTGGTGGCTATCCTTTTGCCATCTTCACCCAAAACAACACCAAACCCAACATGGTCCAAACGAGGCAATCTCCCGCTAGGCAAAGGCTTAATGAAACCAGCCTTCTCAGCACCAGCAAAGATTGCCTCAAAATGCGGTGCTTGACCCATGTCTGTCACATATATGAGCCATTCGCCTTTCTCATCTTGCAGCCTATTTCTGATGGCTGCCATATCCGTGGTTGCATAGCCATAACCCCCATCTGTTTTCTGGACTATCAAGGGTGGACCCTTGTCTTTCTCCTGCACCCACAACAGCTTGACATTAGCTTGCATAGATGATCTTACACGTGCAGCAGTGACAAGCTGTATGAGCTGAGGCAGATATGAAACATACAGATGCAGTGCAGTGAACTGGTGGAACAACATTTCTTTGTGTTGATGTCCAAGTGTTTGTGGTATCAGCAGGTGAGTAATACTTGATTTCAAGATGCTGCATTGCATTGCTGTATAAGTTGTACTGCAGCGACGCTGACCAGGCAAGTACAGCAGAAACCGGTGTAGTAAAGCTGAGCAGTCTGCAGACTTTTCCGTATCTTCAGAACGTTACTGATTGCTGCAGCAACTCATCCACACACATACGCAAACTGTGTGGCGATTTGGTGCTGTGCTCACAGAGATGCTGCATGCATCAACAGCCCACAATGGTTTGGCAGCAAGCATGATTTGCGACGACAACCGCAAGGGGAGGAGGGAGAGATGCCTCAGCAAGCAATTGCGCTTACCTTAACAAATATGACCTTGGCACCTTCACTCTCCTCTGCAATCTGTTCCTGTACAAGCCATTGCACCAGGCCTGGCAGCATCGAGTTGTAGTAGCTCTCTCCCCTGTCTTGTAAGCGCACAGCAAGTCGGGCATATACTGCCTCGTACCCCTGCGTTGCACAATAGCCATGATGATGCGCATACACAGGGCAGCATTGGCTTGTAGTAGCTATCTCCCCTGTCTTGTAAGCGCACACCCAGTCAGGCATACGCTGCCTCGGACCCTGCATTGCACAGTAGCGAAAATGCGCATGCACCTCAGTAGGGCACATCGGGGTGTGATAGCCCTCTCCCCTTTCTAAGCGCACCGCGAGTGGTATATACATTGCCTCATACCCCTGCATCGAGAAGCAGAGATAATGACACTACTAGATGATAAAGTCAATGCATCTCAACAGCGCACATTGGCTTGTAGTAGCTCTCCCCTGTCTTACAAGTGCACAGCAAGTTGAGCATACTCTGCCTCATACCCCTGCATTGCACAGTACTGATGATATGCACATGCACCTCAACATTGCAGCATAGGATTGTTATAGCTTTCACCCCTGTCTCCCAAGCGCACACTCAGTCAAGCGTATACTGCTGCATACCCCTCTCACACACTACATAAGGGCAGCGCCGATGACCCTCGTACCTCAAGTGGGCATCTGTGTACATTGGGTTATAATAGCTCTCCTCCTGTCTTGTAGACGCACACATGTTGTTTGGCACACACTGCCTGAACCTGTGTGTTGCAAAACAGCAGTGGTGCGCACACTCATGCACCTCAAGAGGGCAGATTTGTATCTTGCATTGTCAGCAACTGTGCTACCATTCTGGAGCACTGCAGTGGGACCTACTACGTCGGCATTTTGAGCCAGACTGTGACTAAACAGCCATGCGCAGTAGAAAGCACCTCAAGCCTTACACAGGCAGGTAGCCTGAAGCACTGCAGTAGGACCACATGCATAGGCATCCTGACTGTGACAAACAACCAAAAGCAGCAGAAGGCACCTCAATCCTTACACAGGCGTTCAAGGCCTGCAAAAGCTTCATTCATTTCTTGAGTGAAGCTATTGAAGGATTTGGATGACAGAGAGGCAGAGAGCGTGCCTTACTTGCAGACAGTGGACTGCTGCTATGTATGCCCTTGCTGCGGACCAGATTGACATCACAGCACAGGTGACCAATTGTTTGCTTGTGAGTAGACGGTGTGTGTCCAGATGAACTGCAAGATGCTTCAGGGTGCGCCACTCAAACTTAGTGTTTGATTGGTTACCCAATAGACCAGCAGGCTGACTACAGAGCAGGGTGCATGTCAACACATCTTCTTGCAGGAGGCCTCACAGAGCGTTCTTCAAACTTTGTGGGTGATTGATGGCTTGTCTGTTTGACTTGAATGACTGGCTGAATGCAGTGCAGGGTGCATGTCAAAGGTGTGACCTTGCGGGATGCTTCACAGATGCGCTCCCAAGCTTTGATGAACTGGGCATCTCCGCCTTGTAGTTTTGTGACTGCTTTCCTGGCTCTCTCCTTGAAGTCAGCGTCAGCATCAAACCTCTGCTTGGACGCTTTGTACATGGTCTGCGTGCAACAGGTAATATCAAAGCTGTGTTCATTGCGTGTAAGTAGGAGATAATGCAAGCCTTGCGTGGCATGTAAGACAGATCAGGTCAGATGAGACCTGCATCTGTAAAATGATTCCGCATGCAACATACACTGCAGATCGACTGAGGTGACCAGTTCAGTGAGCTGGCTTGCGGCTACAAAGATGTGGCTCACAAATCAAAACAGCACAGTCACCTTTGCAAAACAGGCGAACACGCCCAAATGTACACATTGCACATGATGGTTGAGCGTATGCTGACACACATGAGCTTGAGCGAGAAAGAGTTTTGCAATTGCAGCCTGTGCCTCAAGCAGCAGCACTGACACACTGTGCACATTGGACTATAGAGTGCAGAACTAGGTAAAGCTGTATCCAGAAAGGCCCAACATGCAACAGTGAAAGCTGTTTTCTACATCCTTCTGAGCATGATAGAGCTGTTGGTGCTGAAATGTGCCCCAAGATGGAGAAAGAGAAAGGCACAAACCTGAAGCTCAGGAAGGGACAGATCAGCAATAGTGGGGTCTGCAAGACCTCCTTCCCTTGCCTCATCTAGATACTGGATCAGCATACCGAATTGCGTTCCCCAGTCCCCCTGCAATGCCAAAGGTGTTGTTGAAAATACTCATCATGTCATGAGCTTCAGCTGAGTGGAACGCTGTGCAGTGCAATGCCTGTGTGTGAAATGCAGAAAGTTGCAAGCCTGAAAAGATGGTCAATGCACCTTTTCATGCTATGATTGCCATGGACAGTGCTTTAAGAGCCTAGACTGCAGACATTCATGTATCCAGCAAGCTGTCTTGCATAGAGTGACAGCATAGCATAGCATCAAACATCATCACACACTCCACAACAGCAGATGTAGCAGCCACATCCTGCCTGGATGCCAGTACAGCTCTGAAAGTGGTGCAGACAATGGCCGTCAAGGTATACGACGCAACTGGTTGCATGCAGATGAACACTGGATACCACAGAAGCTGTGTGGGAGGCTGCAGGGACTCACAATGTGGTTGAGTCGCAGTACATCAGCTCCACAGAACTCCAGTGTGCGAGAGATTGTGTCTCCAATGATGGTCGACCGCAGATGACCCACATGCATCTCCTTTGCTACATTCGGCGAAGAGAAGTCAACAACAACCCTTTTGCGATTCAGTCGAGGTGCCCATGTCTTGATGCCTTGTCTGAGCATGTTCTGTATTCTGACGCCCATCCACTGACTGGAGATCTTGGCATTGATGAAACCTGGCCCTGCTAAGGTGGGCTTGTCTTGTAGGTACTCAGTGCTGGGGAGAGCAGCCACAATGCTCTCTGCTACTGCTCTGGGGTTCTTTGGAGCATCAGGCTGCAACAGGAGAAGAAGATAATTTGATGGCGGATCAGCATGTTGTGCCAAGCTTGTCGTAATGTTGGCAGGCAAAGCTTGGCAACGCTGTGGCAAGCTTTGCCTGTGTAGCCGCATTAGTGAGCATGGTGTCTTGTAGTGGCACAGTCATTGTGTGATGACAGGATCCACAGTCAGTTGAGCGTTCTGGTGAAGCAAAATCAGGCCATCATACAGCAGACAGCTTCAGCTCAACAGTGACACTGGCAAGCATGACTTCAAACAGAATCGTACCTTGCCCTTGAGCTGACCAAACAATGCCATGGCATTGTTGCATTGATAGTCTCCAAATTTAGGTTCATTTGTTTGTGCAACAACAGCCTCAACATTGGCTGATGGGTATGCTGCGTCCAGTGCATGCTTGAAGGCATCAGTCAGCTCTGCTCGCACACTGGGAACAATTTCACTAGGTTGCGCGCCATCTGTTTGCTGCCTGGCAGGTAACAGAACCGGATCTTTTGCAGGAGCTGCTGCTTTCATTGTTGTTGGGGTCACGGAAGGTTTATCAGCAGGTTGCTTGCCTTTTGCCTTTGCCATTGTGGCTGCACGAGGCGCAGACCCTGCAGCAGTAATGATGGCGTCAGGCTTACTTGCCTTATCCCGCTTTAGCCAGGCATGCTTTCTGAAGCCTGTTTGGCACCTGACTTTTGCGCAGGGGCTTTGGGTGGAGCTGCAGTGGTTGTGCCATTTGCCTGAGAGCTGAGCAAGCTGTCTATTTGTTGTATTGCTTCCTGAATGTATTGTGACATCGCCGCAACAGCACTGATTTGGCTAATAGTGTGCTCGAAGTCAAAGATGTCACCCGACCACAGGGCCAATTAGGTGCGTGCTCAGGGCGTATACCGTGACGCAGCAGCTATGATGCGCAGTCACTCACCAATTTGCCTGACGGTGAGCCAATGCTGTGACGAACTGCCCCTTCGAACGGCGAAAGGTCGGCAACAAACTGCACGGCAGTGTACTCGTTTAAGCTGTCAAGCTGACATCTGCGTAAACAGCCAAGCTGACAACTCACCGATGCGACTCCCAACCAGGTTCACTAGCATGGCATTGAATAGCGCAACGGCTGCTGATCACTCACGGCCAGTCCTGTGATGATCGCTCATCTGAATGCGCCGCAGGCTCAGCATGCTTTGAATCTGTTGTCAAGTTTAGTCACAGCAGCGAGAGCACTGTCAACTTCCTAGTCCTTGCACTCAAGCGCGACATATACTGATCCTGCAGATCTCGACGTGCAACAACGATCCCCAACGTCATCAGAACCGTCGATGATGCCCGCCACTGTGTAGGCGGGTCGCGCACCCAAGACACAAGCGCACGCTGCACCTTCGAACAAAGAAATACTTGCGCCGGGTCGGCGACTGAGACTTCATTGACGCTCCGCAAAAGCCCCAGCCGGCATCGGGCGGTATGGCAAGCACATCCGGCCATGTCGAGGGGCTCGGGGAAACCCTCATACCTGCTATAAACCGTCTGCAAGACATCTTCAGTCAGGTGTCAATCTCGCCAACTCGGTCGCACATAAGTTGCATCCAAGCAAATTGTTGCTTTGTATCTGCATCTTCAAGAACGTGCTTGCTTCACGCCCGACAAGCCATCGCTCATGTTGCTGCTATGCTGCCAAGAGACACAGGTGAGCTGTGTATGCCATGCAGGTGACTCTGGATTTCCGCCTGGAACTGCCTCAAGTTGCTGTAATCGGCAGCCAAAGCAGCGGCAAATCAAGTGTGCTGGAAGCTCTGGTGAGGCTTGTTGCATCACCCAGGACCAGAATTTGCAACACGGCTGTCTATCCAGTCTGACCTGCAGTCTGCGGAGCTCGAACTTGCAGGTTGGCCGAGACTTTTTGCCCAGGGGACCAGAAATATGTACAAGGCGTCCACTGGTCCTGCAGCTGGTCAAAGCAAGCACTACTGGAAGCGACTGGGGCGAGTTCTTACACCTGCCAGGTGCTGATCACTGTCTGCAGGTCTACACAAGTCAATCAACTACAGTTGGATCTTGATTCTGTTGATGACATTGCAGGCAGGCGGTTCTTTGACTTTGAGCAGATGCGCCAGGAGATCTTGCAGGAAACAGAGCGCGTGACTGGTGCCAACAAGGGCATTTCAGACAAAGCAATCAGACTGAAGATCTGCAGCCCACACGTCTTGTAAGTGCCCATCTGTTCCTGAGCTCACCCCACTGCTGGCTTGCAGCACCACTTGCTACAACATTCTGTTGTGCTTGAGCAGTCTTCAATCACCGTGAACATGATGTTGGGCTTAAGCAAGCCCATGCAGACCATGAACAGGTAGCATCATGTGTGTACAGGACTATGACTTTAGTGGATCTGCCAGGCATTGCTAAGGTGCCTGTTGGCGATCAGCCATCAGACATAGAGAGCCGCATCAGGAACATGGTGCTGGAGTATATCAGGCACCCCACATGCGTCATACTGGCTGTGTCTGCTGCCAATCATGACCTGGTGAACTCAGATGCAATTGAGCTAGCGCGCAGCGTTGACCCTCAAGGCTTGAGAACTGTTGGTAAGAGTGCCTGCAGCACCAGCCCTGTGCGCATTCCCAACTTTTTACATTTACAGGAGAGATCACAGACTGTTTGTTTTGATTGTGCCAGTTCTGTGACTTTTGTGGTTCAAGCTTCACGTCAGCTGAATGGCCAAACTTCGAGCGCCTTGTGTCATTCTGCCGAGCTTGTCATGCTGATCAGGTGTGTTGTTGCTGTGTGACTTGGCTTGACTGCATGCAGGTGTCTTGACAAAGCTTGACATCATGGACAGGGGTACAAATGCGCTGAGACTGTTGAAGAATGAGGTTGTCCCTTTGCGACTTGGCTACATAGGTTTGACAGCCTTCTGCCATCAGCCTGTGGTGCTTGCCAGTGATCTCAATTTTCTTCCTTTGCAAACACCCAAGCCTGCATCAGCTTTCTGCATTGCACTCAGCTGCAGAATGTACCTATACTTTGTGACAAGCTGCAGTGTGCGTCTAAACAGCAGCCATGCATTGACTGTAAATCTGGCGTCCAGAGGCCATCAATCCATGTGTCGAATGCAGGAGTTGTCAATCGCAGTCAAGAGGATATCATAAGCCAGCGCAACATTGGCGAAGCACAAGCAGCAGAGCTGGATTTCTTCAGCACGCATCCTGAATACAACAGTGTTGCTGCCCAATGCGGCCTACACAACCTGGCCAAGGCCCTGAATCACATCCTTGTGGAGCACATCAAGGCATTGCTGCCAAGTCTGAAAACCAGCATAGAGGACATGCTGGACAAGCACTTTCATGAGCTGAAGCTGTATGGCGACCCCTTGAATGGGCAGTCTTCTGGCACCAGGTGGGCAGCCTCTTGCAGGACTGTGGTCAGGTTGAAAATTATACAGCTGCATCTCGCCTCAGTCACGAGTCGGAGAGGCAATTGGGCAGCAGCATAATGCCACCACAGCTGGTCTGGACGCATGGTCAACATCTCACAGTCCATATCAATCCGATCATGATGCTTGCTGCATTGCCCATTTGCGTTGTGAAGCTTCATGCATTCCAGTCTTAAATTCTGTGGGAGTGCATCTTGCTGTTGGCTCAGCTTCTGCACCCCTTGCAACACAATGCATGCCTGACATCGCTAAAGACAATGCTGCTAATCTGTCCTGTGTGGCAGCTTGCACTCATCACCTGCACTTTCACATTTCTCTGCACGCTCAACTATCTGTGATCATGACTGTAGCAGCAGGGCATTGCTGCAGTCATCAGCACGGACAGATGAGGGTGCAGAGCAATGTAAAAGTATGACTGCAGCGGTGCCCTGCTGCTGCGGCTGCTTGACTCTTATGCTGTGCAGTATGGTGACATGCTAGACGGGCGCAAAGGGCAGCTGCTCATCCCAGATGTATCAATGCTGTGCTGCTGATGACTGCAGCGGTGCTTTGCTATTGCGGCTGCTGGACGCATATGCTGTGCGATATGGGGAGATGCTGGATGGGCGCAGTGAGCAGCTGCCCACTTCAGAACTGGCTGGAGGAGCACGCATCCGACATATTTTCCAAGACATCTTTGTGCAAGGAGTTGGCGAGCTGGACCCATCTAGGTAAACGCCACGATCTTCATGCTCATTTCTCATCAAGGGCATGGTTTGCTAGCTTGGGTTGACATGTTGAGCAACATCTACTGGCAGTCCCAAGCTTGCACTTAGTCGCCACCCCTCTGCTGCTTCATATCTTGCCCTGATGCAGCAGCAAGTGCTCATTGGTCGCAGCCAAACATGTTGACTCTTTTGTTGCTCTGCAGTGAGCTGACAGACGAGGATGTCAGAACAGCCATCAAGAACAGTGGTGGTGTGAGGGGCAGCGTCCTGCTCCCAGAAGCTCCATTTGAGCTGTTGGTGCGCAGGGCCATCAGCTGTCTACTGCCCTCAGCCCTACAGTGTCAGCAGTTTGTGCATGCTGAGCTGCTGCGCATTGCCAGCCAGTGTGCACCTGCAGATGTCAGCCGCTTTCCCAACCTACAGGTATTTTTTTGTTCAACTTCCACGGTTTCAATAAGCATTTCATGTATCTGCAGCAGTTTGTGCATGCTGAGCTTCTGCGCATTGCCAGCCAGTGTGCACCTGCTGATGTCAGCTGCTTTTCCAACCTCTAGGTACTGTTTGTCCATCTGTCACGAGGCCAATGCACATGTCATGCATAGGGAGCTTTTGTGTGTGAGTACCAATAAATATGTCATGCACTGGCAGTTTTTGTTTGTTTTTCCACAACGTCCATACGCATGGGATGCAATTGCAATATGTCATATATGCAGAGCAGCTATGCCAGCCAACATGCACCCAGATATCTTTGCCCAATACTTCTCAGAAACACATGTTTAACATCAAATGCTTCCGCCTGCAGCCTTGTCTGTTTAATATTCAGGTCCAAACGGCATGGGCATTTGCATGCGCTGTGTTTCTGTTGCCTGGTGCTACTGGCTCTAGACTGGTCTACAGTACTGACAGCAGCTGTGACAATGCCCCACGCGTCATTGTTATGCTGCATCTGTATGCAATGCAGGTGTGGCCAAGGGCAGCTGTTATGTACATCGCTGTTGCTAAACAGTGCAACCATCAGGGCATTCACGCTGAGTCTGTATGTGGTTTAGGTGCGGCTAAGGGCAGCTGTTGAGGACTTCATCAGCGAAGGAGCAGCTCCTGCTGAGCGAATGATTCAGGACCTTGTGGACTGTGAGCTTGCCTACATCAACACTGACCACCCTCAGTTCCTGGGTGGGAACAGGGCTCTGTCACAGGTGTGCACTGATTCAAACTCATTGCCCATCACCTGCAGCTTTGTTCAAAGACAGCTGCATTGCATTGTGGCTTTGGCAATGACAGTGGTAGCTTGCCTGCATCAACACTGACTACCCTGGTGGTAAAAACCCTCCGTCACGGGCACTGAGCATCCTGCTCTGCCTGTACAGATTTCATCAGGCACAACTGTCCTGCACTGTGACCCTGGCAATGATGTTGCAACTGCACAAGCATTGCGAAGCATAAGCTTACCTACATCGACACTGACCACCCCCACTTCCTAGGTGGTAACAGGGCTCTGTCACAGGTGAGCAATGAGGTAAGTTTGTTGCTTGGCGCCTACAATCTTGTTTGGCATCAGTGCCCTGCCACACGTAAGGACCAATGCAAAGTGTATGCTTTGCACCTGCAGCATTGATCAGGTACAGCTGTCCTGAACGTGATCCTGGGACAATATGGGCACCCCAAACCTGACAACAATCTGATTGATCAAGCGGCTAACGCTATGAGCTGTTTTCCAGGCTCTGGTTCAGATGCATGACGCCTCCCACCAAGCAGCAAGACAGTGGCCTGCGGGGTCAGCATTGTGGGCAATCCAAGTCTGCTGGGAATCTGGTCAACTAAGCAGCTGACCCCGTGAGCTGTGTTCAGGTTATTTTTCGGATGCACGGCGCTCCTACTGAGGAGCAAGATAGTGGCTACTGACCACCAAGAGATGCATATCAAGGTCTGCATGGCCAGGATTATGGGTGGCTTACAACTGTAAACAACCTGATTGACCAAGCGGCTGACCCCATGAGCTGTGTTCAGATCCTGTTTCAGATGCTGACCACCAAGCAGATGCACAGCAGGAGCTGCTGCCTTTCTTCTAAACTGACCCATTTCTTGTTGTTCAGGTTCTGTTTCAGATGCATGGCGCTCCTGCTGAGGAGCAAGATGGTGATGCTGATCACCAAGAAGATGCACAGCAGGGCCTACGGGAACATGGGCGGCCCAAATCTGCCAACAATCTGGTAGAACAAGCAGCTGGCCACACTGCTACTGCCTCACATAGAGCTGGCAGACCGCCCTTGGCTGAGACAACTTCAACCAATAGGCATGGGTTCAAGGTCAGAACACTGCTCTTGATGCTTGTCACTGATGCACAGCTTGGGCATGGGTACTCATACCAGTGTACACAGATTGTGCAAAAGACGACCACACTGCGCTTGACACCACTCTTGATAACTCTGCACCATGAGCCTGATCTGAAAAGTATGTGGCACTGGCCTCATCAGACAAGCATATTGGCTCCTGTGCAAAGCATTGATGTACGCTTTTCTTGTGCCAAATGGAGAAACAGCTTGACAAGTTTACTGTGGACATTGTGTGCAACGCGCATTCATTTGACATGATCATGAGTAGCAAGCAGAAGAAGCCTGTGTACATCAAGTACACATGTCTCAAACGCACAACCTGCTTTTGCAAGTGTGCAAGGTTGTGACTCTGTAAGGCGCCCTGCAACCAGTCAGTCATTCATGTGTTCATTCAGCATGAGTTCATGCATTCATGCCTCATATATGATCCTGTGGGGCGCCCCCCTGAGGCTGCCTGGGGCGCCCTGCAGAAACTCAGGCATTCAGTGCGGTCGCATCCCCTGAAGGGAGTGGAGCCAGAGCTGTACTCACCCGAGGAACTGCTAGGGGGGTCAAGGCGGCTGCCCCAACCCTCGTCTTTCAGACCTCCTGTGGGGGGTCAGACCCCATCACCCCAACAGTTGCCCCTGCAGAATGGTGATGCAGAGGTGACTGATCAGCAGCCTAGCACCAGCTGGTTTCAGCTACCATGGAGGATTAGTCAGCAGGATGATGCGCCCAGCAGCAGACGGGTCTCTGGTCATGACAGGGGGTACCCCTTGAATCAGCCGCCAATGGTGAGTGTCAGTTTCATATACCATAGTCATTGCTACTAAGCAAGCTATATGATCAAAATAAAACAAATGCCAGATACTTGTCAGCCAGTGTCACTTTCATACATCGTAGTCGCACTACATGACAGTGAGTTTCACCGAAAGCACTGAATTCCAGTGCCCTCGTGTCTACTGTCTCAGTTGTCAGTGCATCTGCTGCTGGGCATTTTCCCTTGCTATGGTTGATGCCATGATGAATGCCTTGATGGCAGTTTTCAGGCTTTCTCGCTGAAGTTGCAAAGTAAAGAAGCAGTCAGACGTGCTGTCTGGTGCAGATACTGCGGGTGCCAGGCAGCGTAAGCGAGCAAGAAGAGGTGCAGGTTCAAGTCACCAGGCTGTTGGTGGAATCCTACTTTGACGTTGTGCGCAAGAACCTGCAAGATGCCGTACCCAAGGCTGTCATGCACTTCTTGGTGAACAGCGTGCAGCGGGGCCTTCAGCAACATCTCATACACACGCTCTACAGGTGATGCTCGGCGCATAATTGTTTGACACATCATACGCACCTAGCAGGGTCATGGACGCTGTACAGGACCTCATCAACAAGCATTGGAAAGACTCCATGATTCAAGGCTATAGCTCAGGAGCGTGTTGGCAACAGGACTGATGTGATAGCATCACGTGGCATGCAGCAACACTTCATACATATCCTCTACAGGTGATGCTTGATGCAACAGCTCATCAAATTTCTGTTTCCAAACACATAGACTTCAGCCAAGCCAGCAGGGTCAGTTCTCATGGTGTATCTGTGGCTGTGTGTGAAGCTGAGTCCACAGGGCCAGAAGGACTTGATTGTGCAAGGCGATGCTATGGTGTATGCAATAATGCTGATCACTCTGACAGCGGAATGAAATGTTCCTGGCCAGCAGATCACTAGATTGGGTTGGAGGCCTCACATCTGTGTAAGCTGCATATTGCATAGGATCCCAAGCTGATCGCCTGCTTGTGTACATTTATGCGCGGCATGTCAAAGGTCTAGCGGCACCCGTGGTGTTACATGGAGGAGCAGTCTACAGATGGCGCCCACACCCTCAGCCTGTGGAAGTTACGTCTGAGACGCTGATGTGGTCTCACAGGCAGAAGCAGTTTGCAGACATCATGCCACAGGAGGAAATATTGCATACGCCCCTCTGGCCCCTCCAAATTTGTGGAATTGAATGTTTGCAACTGCTTGTGGTGTTGCAGGGAGGAGCAATTTGCAGACATCATGGCAGAGAGGGAAGATGTAGCAGCAAACCGCACCCAATGCTAAAATGCTGTCAAAGCCCTATGGGAGGCTCAAACTGCCCTAGAAGCCCTTCCTAAAAGGCTCATGCAGAGAGGAAAGACTTGCGCCTTATCCCTGAGCCCTGTAAACGTTTTTGGGCCTGAAAATGCTGTCGTGGCTTTACAGGGAGGAGCAGTTTGCAGACATTATGGCAGAGAGGGAAGATGTAGCAGCAAAGCGTACCCAATGCCAAAATGCTGTCAAAGCCCTACGGGAGGCTCTAACTGCCCTAGAAGCCCTTCCTGACAATCTCATGCAGCGGTTGCAAGCCCAAAGTAAGCCCGGCACCAGCACTAGCAGCAGCCAAGGCACCGCAAGCACGTCCGGCAGAGGTCCAACTGTCACTTCTGCAGCTGCTACCACCCGACTACCATCCAATGACTATGATGCTGCACTCATGTCCGCATCACCACCGTACTCAAGCCTTAGAGGCAGGAGGGGTCCATACAACCCAAGGGCCATGTCTCAGGCTGCCAAAATGGCATCAGATGCCATTTCTTCTGTAACTGGGCAACATGACGTTGACATGCGGCGGGCAGAGTCTCTGGCTAACCCCTTTGGTTATGAGTGACCAGACTTAGTGATTGTAACACAGGGGCTTGAGCTAAGTGTGCCAACCAGCGTCTTTTCTAGGTTACTGACCTGTCACAGTGATTAATATTGCCCATTGACGCAGTGTACATTGTAGCACCCTTCACATGCATCCCAAGCTCCACTGGTCTCAAGAGATGTGCACTGTTTTCACAGTCTTTTCAGCTATTTTCCTTGTATACTGATGCTTTGACAACGGTCCCTTTCTGCCACACCTGTTATAGTGTCATATGCGATGCAGTTTGGATTGGCCTAGTGAATGGCAGACCAGGCCTTGCATGTCTTCGAGCACATTTTTTCTTGATTTCGTAGTCTGAAAAACTATTTTGTGCTGTGACAGATCATGCACAGCGCCAGCTTATGAGCTATCAACCAGCATTGCGATCCAGGGCACAGTTCAGGCACTCTCAATCAATTCTCTTCTTCATCTTGAGCGAGAAGATGGACTTTGCGTGGGAACAAGCATGATGGCTCATGCGGCGATACAGGCTAGCAATGGATGTGACGGACAGCAGACACCTCGCTGTACCCGTCAAGTTACCAAGTTACGCTCGTCAGTGCCGCGCAAGTGCTTGACAGTGGTTGCAAGTGAGTGTGATCAGTGCCAAACTCACTTGGAGCAGTCACCCTTCTAGAGCCTTTTCGCTCCTGCGAACGCTGTCGCGCGCCACAATGTCAGCTGCACAGCTTCACGAAGAAGGTCTCGACAGCATGACAGCAAGCGTAGGAACGAAGGAAGGTTTGCAAGGTGACAAGGCTACTTCAATACTACAAAAGCTAGCCTCGCGGGAAGCTGATAGACGTGTTCAGGCCGAGCAACAGGCTGCATCAAGCAGGCAAGACATGGCTCTGATACTAAGTTAGAAAAAGTTATCTCACTGTGAACCAGCGGACGCTGAGTGCGTACCAAGAGAGGCTGTCACTGCAGTGCCGCTGCAGCTCCCAGCGAGTCCAGCAAAGCCTTCTTGCAGCAGTTTGATGTCTGGCAGCAGTCATCACAGGCTGAATTAGACAGCGTGAGCAGGTCAGACTAAGTTTGCAAGGCGATTGCCAGATTGCACACTGTTACATGCTTTAGCTTTCTTGCCAACACTGATGCGGCTTCCACAGGCACCCGCCTCAGGAGTCAGAGCTGAAAGAGCAGCTGGACAGGCTTGCAGCTGCAGCATCTTCACAAGAGCAGGTCAATGCACATCTGCGTGTGCTGATCATGCATTGTGTGCTAATTAGCCACATTTGCAGGTGACAGCATTTGTGGAGAGGTGATGCTGAATGCACTGCAGGCAGCTGCGCAAGCGTCTTACTTTCTGCCATCTTATGACTCAAGGCAGATTGCAAATGCCATCAGTGCATTGAGACAGCAGATAGAGGCTGCTAAAAAAACGCACCTGGGCAAGAAGAAGTTTGGCTTCAGCCGCAAGCCTAAACAGCAGTCTGCTCAGCCAGCAGCCAAGCCAGCTACTCAGCAGTCGCCTTCTCTGCCAAAATCCGTCACTGATCAGCCATCTTCAAGCACCCAGACACAGCCAGCAGCAGAATCTGCAGCACTGCAACGCAAGTAAGCTGAGCCGCAGCCATCTGCAGCACGTGTATTCGTGATGCTTATCTGACAGCACAGCTGTGCTGTAATCACGCTGTGATAGTTGCTCTGCTCAGGGCCTCAGAGACTTGAACAGCTGTGCAAGCTGTTGCTTACCGGACTACAAATTTTTTGGGCTTTGTTGCGCAAGCAGCTGTTTCACACTTCATACATGGCATGATTGACATGTCCAGAATGTTAAGCTCTGTATTGGCTTTGGCTGCAGAGGCTTGTCAAATCTGCATCAGCAGACAATCACTGTCAATGCTGAAGAATTGTCTGGCGGTGAATACAGCCTTACAAACTTGACAGAGTGTACAGTCAAGTTGAATGGGCCCATGGCATCCCTACACATCCGGAACCTAACAGATTGCACTGTGGCAACAGGTGCAGTAGCTGGGCCAACATTCGTGTATGGTAAGCTCTTGACAAACATGTTCAAGATGTCTCAAGTCAATTGCTCAACACATTCCTGGCAATCTGACATGTGCTGCAAGTCACCGATGCGCAGATTGCCATGTGCACCTCAATCAGTGACTGCAACTTTTGGTAAGCTTGTGTAAGGTTTGATTTGAAGGCTAAAAGACCAAAATTGGCGAAGCATTTCTGAAGACTTTTGGTCGATTTGTAGATTTGTCAAGTGGTTTTGGCGCTAAGGGATTTTCAGGCATTGATGTGGTGTCAACAGGTGCACAAGACTGCTGCTTGCAGCTGGCTTCACATCAGATCCGAATACATGATGCACACAAATGCAAAATGTACATACGGGCAAGAAGCAATCCAATTATAGAGCATTCAGATGCGCTTCAGTTTGCTCCCTACAGTCCAGATTACCCTGGGTCTCAGCAGCATTTGCAAGCTGCCAACTTGCAAGAAGACAATGGCCTGTGGCAGCAAGTGCAAGACTTTGGATGGCTCAAGCAGACACATTCTCCCAACTGGTATGTGCAAAACATGAATGATGTTGATCTATGTCTGCACAGAAATTGTTGCATCGCCAACTCTTGGCAAATTTGCTTCTTTTGGTTTGTTTGTTGTGATCAGTAGTGGCGAGTAGGCAGATGGCCACTGAGCAACGCATCAGTTTTGGTCGAATCTGTCAAAGTAGTCAGGCCTGAATTGAGCGGTGGTGTGACAAAACAGAGTGGCAAAAGAAAATATGTCAGGATCTGGCTGTCAAGGAGCGTAGATGTTGCGTCAGCTGCAGAATCAATCTGGAATGCAGTGCCTGCCTTACTGTCACTCAACACATGTGTGCCTTCACAGGTGCGTCATGGCTCAGACAGAGAAAGTTGTATAGTACAGCAAAGAGTAATATGACGCCATGACATTGTAGCACCAGCAGCACGCCATTGACAGCATCTGCTATCATGACAACAGCCCTCTGAGTAAGCTGCCCACAGCTTCAGTTGTCATCGCACAGCATCAGCTGCTAGCTTTGCAGCCCAAGACGTGGTACTGCACTGCAAGAGACCTTTGCATCAAAATACTCTTGCGCTGCCAAATCAGCCGCTCCGCCATAGAAGTCCAAAAGCCGTATTGCTGAAACGTGCAGCTCAAATCTGCAGGCAGGCAGCATCAATTTAGGCTCTGCCGTTGCTGCACAGCACCAGCAGCATGCTGCTGTGGATAGCAAGGAAGCTGTCCAATGGCTCACAGTATGAAGTGATGACCAACAGGCCAACTTTGCATAGCTGGATGCCTGCTGAATAGTAGCTCCTCTGCCTGCTCCAACTCTTTTGCAGGAACAGGCAGCATCTGCCCTGTGATTGAAACCTTGGCACACGTAGGGTCCTGCACTCACTTCGTTCATGTCAGCACTCTTCTGCTGTCTTGTCATCACCGTGAGTGCATGTCTGGTGCTTTTGCTGTTTGCAAAACGACATATCTGGCTGCACTAAAAGGCAAAACAATACCTCTGGGTCTGTGCCCTGACATGAGCCTGGTATTTGGATCTCAGCTAGGCTGAATGTCACATTGCTATTGGCCTGCATGCCACAGTGAGTTACATAGTATCACACAGACTTGGCGATGCTATTTGGACAGAAGTTGTTGGGCAATGTGCTCATACCATGACATTCATGCCAGTGTCATCAAGAGCAGTAAGAAAGAAGAGTAGGCGCCCTGTCGAGTTGCCAAGAGGTCCATCGCTGTAAGATTCCACAGCCCTGTGTCAGAGTTCTCTTTAGAAATGCAGGACATTGCATTGTGCTTGTTGTCTGTCTGAGATGCACGCTTGTGTGCTCACTCATGCGCCATGTGTCACAGGCAAACAGGGCGCCGTGGCAGCGTATGCATGCACAATCGGAGGTTTGCTGATGCTTGATATATTTTGCGTTTGTGGCAAGAGAGTCAAACAAAACGAGGACTAATGTGATTATGTGTGGGCCCCTGGGACGGGCACTGCACAACAAGCACTTTCTCGCAAGCAACAATTTCGGACTTCATCTATCAAGGCGATTGTCTTACGCGTATGGCAGATCCCCGAGACGAGAACTCAGACTGGCTATGCTGCCCCAGCTGTTCATGTGTGCCACGTACCTCGCCATGCTCGCGTGCTCGGCGTGTGCAGGCCTGATCACACGAAATTGCTCATCACACATACGCAGGAAGACATCAAGACCAGAGCAACTTGTTTGAACACCTCTGACACGCAATCTCCGAGGCTGTCATGAACATCGGTCTTTCGCTGGCGCGAGCAGCGAGCCACAGATGCAACAGCACCAGAGCTCTGGCAACCAGAAACAGCAATGAACCCGCTGCCATGGTGAACAGCACAGGAAGACAATGAGCTAGTCACACAGGCTTCAACTGAGCGCTCGAGCGCAGAGTGAAGCTACAGCGTTGAGCGCGTTGGGGTTCTGCATATAAGCCCGACATAACGCCTGACGTAACGCCAATCGAGAAGAAAAAGGAGGATGCCGGTACCACTAGTGTGGTGCGCTTGCAAGCTCTGATTGCGTCGAGTCAGCGGTAGCCTGGAGCATCTGCTGCTTGATCCAAGCAGAAACCTAAGGAAACATCGAGCTGTGCATGCGCAAAGCTGTTGCCAACATGGCCATGCGACTGGGAGCAGTGTGTGATCTGACAACCGGTCAAGCAAGTTTGCTGCACGCAAGCGCGACGGACAGCCTGCCCTCACGTGCGAGAAATGTGCATGCACGAGCGCGTGCATATTTGGGCAGGGACTTGAGCGCACAGAGCAGTACTTCAGCAGCACGCAAGGCGTCTGCAGCTTCAGTTCCTTTAAGGCTCACCCGAACCCTTGCTTACTCTGCGCAGTACGGCCTGGACCAGGAAGCAGCAGTTGGATATGAAGTCAAAACCATACCTTGGGATCATCTGGCCGCCAATGCTGTTTCGCTCATCGGTAACACAGGCAACGAAGTCGAGGTCAAACACCTTCAGACTGGCACCATCATCGGTAACGTCAGACTAGCCTGCAGCCACAAAGCTGGCGAGACAACCTGGTACGTGCCAAGGTTGCTTCCACGATTGCATATGTTCTCGTGACCCAAGTAGGCGAGCACTGCCTCCATTTTCGAAAAGTAGACACTTTTTGTCTTGGACAGGTATGATGTAACCTTCTGGGGTCCCATGGCAGAACGCATTGCTGCGCAAGTGCCAAAAGGCTCACAGATTTGCATTCAAGGCAAACTCAACCCTTCAACATGGGTCAACCGGGAAGGCGTCAAGCAAACTAAATTCCAGGCAAGCTGTGTTAAAGGCCTTTCAGGTCACATTTGCGCTACGTTCCCTTACACGTTAGTGCAAACAGATTGCATCTACCTGATGCGTTTAGATGCCACCTAGAGCATTGTATGACAGAGTGAATAGTTGCAGATTACTGCAACTGAGGTTAGATTTGTGGAGAAGTTTGATCCCACCACCCAGCAACCCCGCTACAATCAAGCTCAGGGTGAGCAATCGCAGGTAAATTGCCGCCTCAATATTGCATACTGCAGTGACACAGCAACAGAACTGCTGAAGCACCTGAGCTACAGCAGCAAGCAATGCCTGGTTCTGAGATGTCGCTACATGTTAGGGTCTGCTACGCTGTCCTTGGGTGTCTGCGCCTGAATATGAAGTAAGCTAATTTGTGCATTTCGTCATGCCGTTGAATGTCTTATTGCATTGCTTCCTCCAGCTCAGCTTTTGTACAACGACACCATTGTGCTTGGTTGGTAAGTTGGTTGCTCGCGTGCTTTACAAGGTGATCAAATTGGTTGCTCGCGTGCTTTACAAGGTGATCAAGTTGGTTGCTCGCGTGCTTTTCAAGTTGATCAAGTGTGGTGTGGTCTATAGCTAAAGCTTCATCTCTTGCCTGACAGGGTTGGGGAGTGGGTACAAGTGGGCAGGACTCAGCATCTCAAGGCTCTGAGTGGGGTGCTGCCAGTAGCATTCCTCTGCAAACCCAGGCAGCTGCAGGCAGCCTGGTGCGCCCTCCCCGCATGACATGCTTTGCATGGTATCAAGCTTGCTGTGCATGTATGAAGCATCATGCAGCCGATGCTGTTTATCTGCAAAGCATTCACACAACTCTTGCTGTGAAGTTGCGTCAATCCGCGTCTTGTGATGCAAATGGCAGTCAATTGTATGTCTTAGCTCGTAATGTGAGTGCAGCTGAACCTAGCTAAAATTGGTGTTGTTTCGGCTTGATTTGCTTAGGATTGGGTGCTTCCGTCCAACCGTGGCATGCTGTCATAGCTGCCCATGACATGTTATGCTAATCTGCATTTGGAAGGCACACTTTCTTCTGCATATGCACCGTAGTGTATGCTGCATGCATTGACATGAGATTGCTGCAATGTGTACTGCCTGTAGCACACATGACTTGACCTGCACACGTTTTCCTACAGACAAAGGAAAGCAGCGCAGATGAGAAGTGGAAGTCTGTGTTTGAGACTCCCAGTCTGTGGTGGGACAACACAGCAAGCAAGCGTAACCCAAGGGCACCTGACTACAAACTTAAGAACGACCCCACTGGCATGATTGCATTGTGGATCGACAGCAGAGACACACCAGCATGGGTCAAAGAGCAACTTGAGAAGAATGGCGTCAATTCTTACCAGCCCAGTGGATACACTGACATGAACTGATTGCACATACCTGTACATTGCTTATGTTGTACTTCCTTATCTCAAGTTAAGGGCAGTTGATTCTGGTGTCTCTAGTTTGGTACTGTCCGTACCTCATTGCCGCTGTACAACTTGACAACGTGTAGTTGGCTGCCCTCCCTGCTTGCTGCCATTGTCACATTACTGCATTGTGCTGTGCCGAGGCAAGGTTTTGAACTACGTTTATTATGGCTGAAAGGATAACTCAAGTTTGTGCTCATTGTGTACAGTCATCAGGACAAACTTTCCAGTCACACACTACTTCATGTGAGCGACGCATCAGCGTTCCATGTAACCAAGTCGCTCACTGCAGACGATTGTGGCAACAATCAGAATCACTGTTTGAGATCTTGTACGATACTGGTATCTATTACAACGAGTACACAGAACATGCAAAATTTAAGAATGCTCTGGACATATGTACACAGCGTAGACGCATGTAAGACATAATGGGCAGAATCTGATAGGCAAACCTGAATGTATGCAGCTCAAACTCGAGGCAAGGGGGCAATGTACAACATATCACAGCAGTAGTACAAAGGTGATCAATGAGATCGCAACGACTTTGTGTGCAGCTGAAAAAACAATTTGTTACCAGAACAGCAGCAGTCCCAAAGCCCAAGTGGGGTTCATTCCCAATACATTGACAGTGTTCAAGTGGTTTGTTTACAGCAATGTCCAAGATTCATATCCAAGGTCAGACCATGTCGGGTCTTCATCAGCAGAACGATCTGCAGAACGAGTAGAGGCGGGGCTGCTAGCACGCATGCCTTGCTGTGACGCTGATGCAAGCCAGGCTGCCTGCTGCTGTGTCTGGTGCTTCAAGTTGTCATGCTCAATGGCCACTTGGAACATCACTTCAAGTTTGTTGAAGACCTGGCATTGCAGTACACAGGGTTCAGATTGAGCAGGGCACAAGTCAAAATGATGGAATGACGTGGTTGCACTGTTGAAAGGCTTGACGACATCCAAGGCAGGCAAGCACACATGTGACATTCCCAATGAACTGTAGACCATGCCGGGTGTGCAAGTCAATTCATTCAAGAAGCATAAAAGCTGCTACTACACGTGAAGGTGTTGCTATGCTCAGCATGCACACCATGTGGGCGTACATCTGGTGAACGAGTGCATTGTGTGCGCACGTAATTGACATCATGGCTGAAAACATGTGTAACACTGCAGTGATCAGATCACGTCAGTTTGGACAGTATCTGCAGGTGAGACGTAAACAGGGCATGTGAGATCTGCAGGCAAGAAAAACACCGCAGGTTTGAGAACAACCCAGACAAGAAGTGCTTATGGTCATACGAGGTATCCAGGCAGCCAGCCACTATTGCTAGTGCGCCACAAGCTGCATGCGACTCCAGAAATGTGGCCAGGAAGTATGGAAAACAGTCATGGTCATGTGGGATTCGCAGAAAGCAACTGACCTGGCACAGTTTAGTCAGCTGGTGGCGGGTGAGGGAGGGCTGGCTGAGGGCAGAAACGGTCAAGCCCTCCACTTCCCGAAGCGCAGTCAGCAGCACGCTATTGTCATGAGCCTGCCTGGCCGCAGCTGTGGCAATGCATAGGCTTCTGCAGGCCTCCACTGCAAACAGCTCCTCAAAGATCTGCCTGGCTGGTAGCTGCTGCAGTGCTATCAGTGATGCAGCGCCCTGCTGTGCACTGCCTGCATGAGCTTCCTGCCAAGCACACCAGAGTCAGCTGGAACCCGCCTCTGTCTATGTACATTTCTATTTTGTACAGCTGTTTTTGTCTTCTGAGAATCCTGATTGAATGAACTCTAGTGACATACTTGGCAGATTTGTGACAAGTTCAACATGCCAAAACTGCGCAGTATGTTGAAGCTGACCAGGCATTTCTAGCACAGCAGAAGCAGCACGCATAGCAGTGTACCTGTGCTGAAGGGGTGCTGGTCTTTTGGCAGGCAATGGCGTCAGCCATACTGAGCAGGCAGGACTGCAGCCGTGTGTGTTGCTGCCTTGTTGGTGCAGCTGAACCACAATGCGGTAGCATACCAGCTGACACCCAATGCGACTCCACCTCTTGTACAACCTGCATGTCAGGGAATGGATCATCTTATAGCCAGGCTTAAGTTGAGCAGCACAGCACCAGCAAGCGTTGTATTCCTGTTGTTGTTTGTCATCGTTTTTATTTTTATTACTTCATTGCTACTGTTGTTACCATTATTACTACCGTTATTGCTACTATTACTGTTAGCAGTATCACTAGCACTAGTACTATTACTATCAATACTAATATTCATACTGTCATTCTTGTTACAATGATGATGATGATTATTATTACCATTGTTATCATTATAACCATTACTCTTAGTATGATCAGTGTTGTTGGTATTAAGCCTAAGCAACACTTGACCTTGGCAAGACATGTGACGATTGCACAGCTTTGTGTCACAAGCTTTGTATATGCGTGGCGCTGCAAAACACTGAGCATGTTGATAATCAAGGACAGCTTACATGGCTGCACATCACAGGCAGCAGCTTGACGCATACATTCTGCAATACAATACGGTGACTTCTCCTTGTAGGGACACATAATGCAGAGACATTCTTGATGTGAAAGACTTTGTTATTGTGAACCAAGGGCTGTGTTCCGACTGCAATGGCACCTCTCAGCAAGGAGAATTCGATGCAGGAGCAGTCTTCTTGGTAACGAAAGTGATCGCTATACAGAGAAGTCACTTAAGCCTGAACAGCTCATGCCCAAAGATAGAGCACCAGCAAAGCAGCACTGTTGCTACGCTGCTGTTTGTAGTGGGCTTGATCTGCAAAACTTGATACAGTTCACACATGAATGCATAGCTTGCTTATGACCAACCTCAAGCCACAGCAGGGCCATCTCACAAGTGCCCTGCATGCCGCACATGGCTTGGGCAATGCCCTCCACTAGCCCCTGCCCTGCCCCACTGCTTGCTGCCAACTGCCCCTGTGCTTCCACATGCATGGGATCAAACAGCTGCCAAGCAGCTGCCGCTGCTCTGTCACTGCTGGCAAACTGCCTGCTGCTCCTGCTGCTGGGCTGAAGCTGCCAGTGTGCTGACTGCTGCTGGCCAAAAGCTGCCCTGTCGCTGCCTGCAGCTGACCTGCTGCTGGCCTGAAGCTGCTGTACTAGCTGCTGCATGGTGCCTGCCTTCTTGGAGTCCAGCACTGCTTGAGCCAGCTGCTGCAGATGAGCTGCTTTGAAAGGCATTGTCAGCTCACTTGCTTCTGCTGCTTCTGCTGCTGCTGCTGCTGCTGCTGGTATGTTGCTGCTGTCCTGTGCTGTACCAGAACCATCGTCTCGAGATTGGTCACTAGGAAGCTGGACAGCTGGACCAGGCTCAATTTGCAGGCTTCTTCTGACTGGCCTGTTGCTAGGGCTGCGCTGCTGTGTTGAGACAGACTCTGCTGCAACCTTACCCTTGCCAGGCCCTTGAAGGGAGGTATCTGCTACAGTTTGATGTGTTTCTCGGTTTGCTGATGAGGCTCTGACATTGGGCAAACTGGAAGCAGTGCGAGTGTCCAGCGCTTCCATGCCCATGGGCTGTGGGCCAGAAGGGGAGTTGCTTGTTGAAGCTGGGTCCAATGGGAAAGGCCCAGGAGGAGAGTTGCCCACCGAGCCTGGGCCGAGGGGCAAAGGCCCAGAAGGCAAAAGTGCCATTGGAGCTGGGCCTGCTGGAGACGATAGGCAAGATGTTGCTGTAGGCATCTTGGTACTAGTGGAGTCGACACTGCGTGGTGACAGCAGCAAAGCCTCTGTTGCACTGCTAGCCTGCATTGCACAGGCCAACACTGTCAGTGGTACTGTAAAGACTCATGCACAGCTTCTGACAGCATAACATACAGCTTGTCCCATGTGCCTTATGTTGCCAAAGCCGATGCCGCATGTGCCTGTCAGAATTTTCATGATGATGCATGCTTGCTGTGAGACTTGTCATCAGCATCATAAGAAGGAAAGATCTCCTTGAAACAAAGCAGCTTATTGTTCACCTGACTGCCCAGGTCTCCTGACATGACCATCTGTTCTGAACAGCCCTGCTCTGGTCCCTGTTGCTTGCACCTGATGCGCCTGGGCTTTGCAGCAGCACCATTTGTGGCATGGCGAGCAGTCTGGCCTGAGTGGGTACTGCCTGTAGACTGGACTGAGAGTGTCATGTGGGTGGCTGTCTCTGTTGCATTGGCAGGCTGCCTTGCTGATGGCAGTTCAACGCGCTGTCTGCTTGCTTCCGCTTTTGCTGCAGGCAGCAATAACTTGACATCGTGAATTGGTTACACGTAGCAATAGCATCCTGTTACTGTGAGATGAATGGCCTGAGAGCACCATGTGGGTAGCAGTCTCCATGGCATTGGCAGCTTTTGCAGCAGCAACACGCACACATGTCTTTGGCATTGGCAGGCTGCCTTGTGATGGCAGTTCAATACGCTGTCTGCTTGTTTCCTATTTTGCTGCAGGAACCAGCATCGTCCTCTTCAGATGGTTATCCATTCATTGATTCGTTCAATCTGCAAGCATGTGGACTGCAAGAAGGGGGAAGAGCCGCTGTTTCACATTGGGGTGGCGGAGGGATGTATCAGTAGATGTCAGAAGCCAAAGTGCCCTTTACCATACCATTCCCAATGATGGTATCAAGCAAAGTATGAGCGGGTTTGCAGGCCTAGCCAGCAGACTCAGCCATGATGAGTGACTCAAGCACGCCAGCTGAGAGAGAAGGCATGTTATTGGCTGATCAGGAAGAGTGTCAACAGCTGTGTCTGGCGTGGTGGTTGTGAGACCAGCAAGTGAGCTGCGCTTCAGAATGTGCCTGAGTGGCAAGTGCTTACCGAATCCAGTGTTTGGCAAGTATGGAAGCTGACCATACAATCTTGTCATGCCAACAATCAAGCATGCGGTAATGGATGGTGACGCACATCAGTTGTGCAGAGTCAACAAGACCGTGCAGGAGTCCAGTTTGAGCCATCGTGCTTTCAATTTTAGAATCACGTAAGGATGCTGCAGAGCAATGCACCGAGAGTACTGCAACAGGCAGTTTAATGTTCCCCATCCTTTGCATTGAATGCTCATGGGACAACAATGGTTGACCAGATATCGCTAATCACGAGGGTTGCTTGTCAGCATACCCTTTGGTTGATCTGGCTCAGCATCCAGCATGTCAAAATCGCCCCACATCTGCTCCTCCCTGACTTGCTGCCTCACCCTCTCCACAGCTGCAAAGTACCTGTCCCAAAACTGCTCCTCACTGCAGTACTTAGGAACCAAGCGGAAACGCAGCTGCCGCAGCCCCTCATCAGCCTGCATAGAATTGTTACATTGATTTCTTTATAAGTTGGCTGACTGAGAGTGTCACTTTTGTTGCTCAAGTCGGGTGATGATGTTTGAGTGTCTCTCAGTATCTCATGGCTTGCTTCAAAGGCAGCTGGCAGTTATAGACAATCAGACAGGCCTGCAGCCTGCATGGCAGGAATGGCATGAACAGAACAGATCCAATTCCTTGTGGGCGCAATCAGTTACTGTGTAATGGTGCAAATCAAGGTCAAGTCCTGGTTGAAAGCGCGCAGCTTGCAAGAGCTGCAGCTTTTGACGTCATGAGCACGATTACTGCAATAAGGGAAAGAGAAAGTCACCTCCAGAACAGCGCCAGCTGAAGCAAGAACGTCTGCTGGCAGCTCACTAGCTGCAACCTGAGCATCTTGCAGGAAGATCTGAGGACTCTGCAGCAGGGCCAGTCTGGTGTCAGCTGTAAGTGACAGATAGCAGGCAAAAGAATCACTCCAAATCCGGGCTGTAACGTTACCTGAGAAATGAGCAAGATGGCGTCTCGAAGTTGCCTGTGTCAACAAAAGACGTCAGGAGGATGTCGTAGGTTTTTGGTGACCGGGTCAAACCATCCGCAAGCAGCGAAGCAGTCAAACATCGGCAGAACAGTCAAGTCAGATTTAGCAACCATCAAGAGAGGTTGCCTTGGATTCGTGGTGGTGCCCGGAACCTATCCATGCATGTACCGAGGCATGACAGCACGTGTTACCTTTCATAGCTTTGTTCTTCCGAAGTCACAGCCTGCCACGGCAGCCTGACAGGCTCTTCTATTACTTCTTGTGGTGCGAACCAGTCATGAGCAACCAGGCCCTCTCCGACAACACGGTTAAGGCCCTCAAAGAGTGCTTTCGAAGCTGAGGGCCCTGCAAGGTGTATTCGGGTCAAGTCTTTGCGCATCATTCACGATCATACCAACAATCAGAGTCGAACTCACCAAACACATCGCCTAAAAAGTCCATGCGCGTCTGTTCACCCCAGACCTGGAAAACTCTGTGCCCTCGTAGAGGAGCTGGGCATGCGACGTCACGACACAGGCCCGATAGGCCAGCGCCTGCCCGCAGCGAGCAAGCTGTCAGGGCAGGATCGCAAGCAGCTGCGTCGCGAGCTGATCTCTAACAGGGGGTTGCGAGTGTCGAAAGGCTGAGCCTGGATCCCGCGCTAATCGCAGTTCCTTACCTCAAGGTCAACACCATTTCTGCGTCAGCTCGTGCACATGGACTAAAATTTCAACCATTCTCGGACAGTGATGAAGAAGAACAGGAGCAGCCGATCATTTTTCGCTTCCCTGATCGCAACCTGCCGCTTTGACCAGCTACTGTTGCCGCTTGAATAGAGCAATGCAAAAAGCGAGCACGTCAACAGAAGCATTTGCAAATTGCGATCTCATGTCATGCGTCTCAGGTTGGCCTGTGCGATCCAAGTTGTATTACACCTTGCACACCAGTGCGACATCTGCGTCGTCGTCGGATGCGTTCCTCTTCAGGTCGGCGTAGGGCTGTAAGATGAGCACTGCGCTGGTGACGCTACCGCAGGTTCGTGTCAAAGCCATCTTAGTGCTCTAACTCTGCTGGCTTGTCAAACTGCGGATAGGTGTCAAGTGCATGCAACAGCTTTGCCAAAAGGCTCTAATACTGCTCTGCAGGCCAGAGCCTCCGTCCCAAGACGTCAGTCGAGCGATGTCGGCTCACATCAGAAGAGGCTGCTGCTACAGGCAAGTTGCTTTGCTGGCAAGTGCGCCACAAGCAAAGACACAGTTGGTAAGCACATGCATGATGACTAGATCATTGACGTACCGTGCCTGCAGATGGTGCAAGGTCAGCTGGATGACCACACAGAGTTTGGAGACACTCTTGAGCTTCAGGAGCAGATCCGAGCTTTGCAAACTGAGCTTGCAGAGGTGAAACAGGCTGATGACGAGGAATTGGACAAGCTACTAGATCAGAATGGTAAGAATTATCACAATGTTGCAGCTATGTGCATTGCTAGCCATGACATTGCTACATTGCCCTGTCATAGCTTGCTGGTCTGTGCTTGCCAAACACTTCATTGCTTGCTGACCATTTCAAGGTTCATTTGTAATGTCGTGTATAAGTCGTTTGGTGTGTCATTAGGAGAGCTGTGATGCGCCTTGGAGAAGCACTCATTATAGATGTTGTGCTGATGCAAGGCTTGACATTGGTGCGAGCATATTCTGTGTGCTTGCAGCGGAGTTGCAGCTCACAGCAGCAGAAGCAAGCTCGGCCCACACACAGGCAGTGCAGGTCAGGATATCATAGTATTGCTTTCCTGATATTTCACAATGTCAAACAGCATGTCATCAGCTACATCAGCACAACAGCGCCTCATTGTGTGACTCACAGCGCTTGTTTGCTGTTGATTACCTTGCCATCCAATTGCATCACAGATCAGCAGCTTATCTGAATCACATGAAAGCTGCAGTGCCCTGAACTGGCAACCTCTCCAGCAACAGCAGTGCTCCAGCGCAGCTCAGATGACTGTCATGATATCCTGACTGTCATGCCTGAGACACCAAGTCATGATGCATTTGCTGTCACCAAGCGCTTCTGTCAGTTGAAGGTTAGCCTTTCATATGTTACCTCATCAAAACAACAAGTCGAAATACCACTCTATCCTTTCTGTATTGTTGCTAGTGGTATGTATACAGGCTGTCAAGGCTGCTGGTCAGAAGGTTGCACAGCTGGAAACAGCTAATGCTGAGTTGAGGGTGTCTAGCAGGCAGCTACAACAGGTACCACCACGACCACCATCCGAAAGTGCCCAATCTTTGCTTGCATCGCATGCAGCTGCGTCCTAGGTTGTAGCTTTGGCTGTGTGCCAGAGCATTGTCCTGGGCTGACACTTGCGCGCATCGCGCGCAAATTGCTTGTGCTAGGCCCTGTCTCATAGATTTCCATGACATACATATACTCGTACATGTGATCATATACTATTGCACAAATACACATGCACAAACACATGTACATATGGTGCATATGCATATGTTGCATACGTACACATTGTGTACTATTGCAGGCAGCAGAGGCAAGCAGTCAGCAGCATGCCAAGGAGGTGGGAACCGCCAAACAGGAAGCCAAAGCAGCTCAGCAGGGAGCCAAAGCAGCTCAGCAGGAAGCTAAAGCAGCTCAGCAGGAAGCCAAAGCAGCTCAGCAGGCGGCTCAAGCTCAGCAGCAGAAGGTGCGCTTTGCTCTCCCAGACCATGGCTGACATCTGCACCCATGCATGTGCATGTTTGGTCGCTGTTGGTATGTCAGGTGCACATGGCGGTTACAGTACGACAGAGCGCGGTACATCTTGTGTGTCTTGGCATGTGTCCGACACAGCGTTATGCGCAGTGTGCTCTTTATGTCTGCGCCACAGTACAGCATCAAACTTACGCGGGCTTCTGGACATGTTCTGGTCCACTGTGAGAAACATCACCTGTGCACATGTGCATGATAATAATCATTATACATTCCAGCACATGCGCTAGGTGTGTGTCGCCCACGCCCTGTCTCGCCAGGCAGGCTTGTTGTAAGCGTTTATGTAGGGACGTCTGATATTCAACTTTTCAAAGTCGACAACGTGCATGATCAGTGCCAAGCAATGCTGCACCCCAAAGTCAGCATCTAATCAGGACAGCGCAGGTCCCACCTGCTGTCCTGGCGATCTTGAGCATGCAGCTACAAGAGCTAAAGCTCAGCGCTACATTGCATGCAGATATGTTGACAATTGCTGTCAAGCTGGGCTTCACAGAAGCATCCATCATCACAACAGCCCACTGTCACCACAGCCTGCAGAGTTTGAGCTGCCTGCATGAAGAGACTTATATATGTGGATGGGCTGCAGGTGCAAAGCGCTCATGACCAAGCTGTGTCCAAGCTATCTTTGGTGGAGATGCAGCTGTTAGAGCTCAAAGCTAAAAGACTGGAAGACTTGCAGGTAGTTGCAAGGCAACAACGTGCGTGCACCCATCAGCAATAGATTTCAGGGCAGCGCAGCCTCATTTGGGTTGCGCAAGGCTGCAAAAAGCATTTTGTGTCTGGAGGAACTGAAGCAGCAAGCGGACATGTCGGGCTGCGTTTGCTGCTCACAAGTACATCGCACATGCCTGCATACTGCTTGTCATTTATACAATCAAGTTGAGCAACAAGAACCGTATGCAACCCTTAATTTGCGCTTTCCTCCTCTTTGTGCAGCAAGCATATCTGCTCTCACTGAGCGAAAATGATGACATACTGAGTGTAGTGTCGCAACAACAATTGTGGACTGCACCAACATGTAGTGCAGGTCTCACCAATGCAGATGTGAATTGATACATCACACATTGCCAGATTCAGATGTGACTGCTGGTGTGCAGGCATCAGACGCAGCAAAGCAACGGATTGCACAGTTGACTGTACAGCTGGCCACCAGTAGATCCCAGTGTGCTGCTGCAGTTGCTGCTCAGAAGAAAGCTGATGAGGTAAGCTCCATTTTGTACACATTGCCTGTGTCCCTTGTACTGTGTGCTTACATTGCATTGACAAACACACCTGCAGCTTAATCAGCTGTCAGCAGCCGTTTTGTGTGCATTTGATTGGCAAGCTGTCAAGGTTCTGCCTAAATCTGCTGCATCCTGTTTGTGCTGTGCATGCTCTCAAACGGCAGGTGGGCAGTTGTGCACTGCCAAAACAAGATCAGTGCTGCTGCTGCTGCTGCTGCCGCTGTTGCGCTGGCAAGGTGATGGTCAGCACTGCTGTTGCTGCCTTAAAGAGTTGGCATTGCTTGCATGCAGGCTTCAAAGCAACACACCGACAAGCTCAGCCTGCTGGAGCAAAGCCTGACAGCCTCTGAAGCCATTGTTCAAAAGGTAACAAGACTTCAGTGTGTCAAAGCTGATCATGATGGTTTGAACAGAAAGCCATGCTTTACCCACATGTTTGGATGCTTCTCATTTGCAGTCTGTGCATGCAGCTGTCTGACTGCATTGCACAATTGATCAGGTGTCACCTGTGCAAGCGCGGCGCGTCGTCACTGGTTGTACCATTGCAATATGGGCATCTAGCTATCAATGCATGGCAGAAAGGGCAGAGTCATGCATGATTGTCATTCAAAGTTGCGGTCCTGTTGCTTGCCGTGATGTGACATTGTTATGTTATGCCTTCGCAGCAGCAATTTTCAGAGCAGGGACAGAGTTATTTGTTGCTTCTGTATGCTGCTGTAGCCAAACTGGGTCATACAACCTCTCTGTAGCGCATGTCAGCAGTAGTGGTGATGGTGATGGTGACGGTGAATGTTCAGAGCTGCAATGCAGGACAAGGGAGTGATCCAGAAAGACAAGGACTTGATGCATCAGCAGAATGAGTTGATCCAGAAGCAGAAGGACGCCTTGCAGCAGAGCCAGCAGCTGCACAAGGATGAGGTTCAGCGCCTGCACAAGTCCTTGCAGGCAGCCAAGAAAGATCTGGAGGCCTCCAAAGCCGACAAGGAAGCAGCAGATGCTGGCCATCAGCTTGCGATAGACAGAATGCTCAGGCAGCATCAGTCAAGGCCCAAGCACATAGCAGCAGCAGAGACTGAGCAGCTCATAGCCCATCAAGATGAAAGTGGCAGGTGTCACTTTGCAACCACCCTGTTTGTCTCGATTTCTCGACAAACTGATTTGGGTATCTTTACTACAGTGCACTTTCACAGCACAGGGAACAAAGGATGCTGCAGCAGGGCTGTTGTTGCTAATCCTGATGAGGAAAGCGCAATTGCAAACAGGCAAGCACATGCACCTGTTACTGACCCTTGACGGTGTCATGCACCTTCAACAGTGCTTCCTGTGACCCCAGCTACTGCCCAGACTACAAGCTTCTGACTTCTCCATCGCACAGCTCAGGATTTGAGTTGCCATGTGTGTTGGAAAGTACAGCACACGAGCCTGTTGCAAATATGTCCTGTCTTGCCCAGCAATCATACTGATACTGCATCTTCTCAGTGGTGATAATTTTCTCTTTTGCCAGCAGAGGTGGCATTGATGCTGCGTCTAAGTTTGCGTTCAAACAAGCACTTGCATGCCTCTTCAGGTACCTGCTAGTGCGCTCAAGTGTCACCTGCAAGGCTTGCTCAAAACCAGGCAGGGCCTTTGGACTGATTTGCAAACCGTCAGACAAGGGAAAGGCACCTTACGCAGCACTACGCAACTACTGTTGTGAATAAACTGCTATGTACTATGGCTCAGCTACCCCCTATATCAGTACATAGCAGCGGATAGCTGAGCCATTCAATGTTCTGGCTGGGCTCCCAATGCAGCAGGCAACGGGAAAGGTATAGGGGAAAACCAGCAAGTTCTGAAAGCTGATGGGATTGATGTGCTAAGTCTAAGTGCAGGGATGCAGCTGAGCCATCAGCAGCTTTGGCTGTGGTCCCATCACAGCAGGCAACGGGGCTCAATGAGGCAGGGGCAGGGCTGGCGCAGGAGATGGGAGCCCTCAGGGGCCTCCTGGCCACCGTTACGCCACAGCTGCAGGAATTGGCGGGAATGAAGCAGCAGATGGCGCAGCTCATTGCGCTGCTGCCAGGCACACCAGCAGGTATTCAAAGCATCGCTTATGCTGAAAGGAACACAATCAGAAATGTCTTTGCCATCAGGCATCCTAGCAGGAGCCTTTCGTGAGAAGGATCAGTTTTGCCCAGCAGTGGCAGTCTTGCAATCTTTTAGTTGCTCCCAGTCTTACATGTTTAGCAAGCCCGCAGCCCAGGAACATTGGAGCACAATGCTCATCCTGTTGGGCCATGAGTCTGCCAGCGCTCTCTACAAATGTGGTGTGGCTGCTACTGTCTTGTGATACAAGCTCCAAGAAAGAGAAAAGCAGAGGTACAAAGCTGTTGTACAAAGCTATTGCCGGGGTTTGCTGATCTTGAGATGGACAGCAGAGCCTGCATTGTTTACTTGTCACAATGTCGCCTGTCCTCTTGCATGGTGCAGTGTCGATGCTGCTCTGCACCTGCTTTTTTCTGCCCAAATGCCAACTCAATGCATTTTGGCATTTGTGCACCATGCTAAGTGGACCTTACTTGTGCCAAGCTGTACAGATTGCCATGTCACCTGCAGCATAATCTTTGCAAGCAGCTGATTGTATAGTTGCAGCATGACCCAGCATTCCCTAAGGTGTAACAGCAATTTTGATGTTGCTTTCTGCATTCATTGTACAGTAAATTCTCTTTTTAGCAACTGCTGGGGTTGCCAAGAAAAAGCCTTACACTGAATTGTCCTTAATGAGAGGTGCCATTGCAGTCAGAACACAGTGATTGGCTCCCAATTGCATTGTCCTTGCATCAAGAATGTCTTGACATCAAGTGTCCTTACAACGAGGACAGTAACACATGGCACCATTCCAGTTGCAGGAGCCTTAAGCAGCAGAACTGCAGCAGCTTCAACCAGCAGAACAGCATTTCTAGACAAGGCAGCTGGCGCAGCATCAGCCGAGGAGCTGCTACAGAGTTACACAGCTGACGAGTTACGTGCCATCCTCCTTGCTTGCATGTCTCAGGCTGTGGTCACTCCCACTGTTCCTCAGGCTGTCAACACAAGTGTATCTCAGTCACCACAGCTCACAGCACAGCTGCCACTGCCCATTTACAGCAGCCAGCACACTTCCAAAGGCCCTGATGGCAGGACAGGACCTGCTCAGCCAGCCCTGGCTGATGCAGTTGCTAACACTCTGACTTTTCCTCAGCCTGCTGTAAGTGCTAAACCAGACAGTAGGGTGGCCCCACTTGTGACCACCATAGCTGTGGCGCAGCCTGCTGTGAGTGGCGGTCCCAACAGCAGCGTGGCTCCAGTCACAACCACAGCTGTGGCATCAGCCGCATCACAGCTGGGCACAGCCTCTGCCGCAGCATCAAAGCCAGCAAAGCCTAGCAATAAAGGTGCGCCTTCCTCTGCAAGGGCCAATGCTGCTCAGAGTGTCCATCAAATCAGCAGTGCTGCAACCAAAGTGCAGCAGCGGCAGCCACCTGTAAGTTCTGCCACAGCTGCAGCACCTCAGCCCAAGCTGACCACAGGAACAGCACCTGCCGCTGCCACCACTGCTATAGCTGGCTTGTCTGGGGCAGTTCCTGACGCCTCTGAGGCCATATTTGCTGGGCCTGTTGTGGCAGCTAGTACCCCTGAGGCTGTGGCCACTGCCCCTCCCGCCACAGCCACTTCTGCTGCAGCTGCTGTGTCTGGGGCAGCGCCTTATGACATCGAGGCTGTCCTTGCTAAATATTTGGCGGCAGCTGGTCGCTCTGAGGCGGTTCTTGATGCCCTGGGGGGTGCCCCACAGGTATCTGTGCCTGTACCCCTTCAACCCGCCCTCAAGCCCGCCTCAAAGCGCAAGTGGGACGCCATGACACGTGAGGAGTCTGTGAATGTCACCACAGCTGTGGCTAGCCCGACTGCTGCTGCTGCGGTGACAGCAGTGCCTGTGACTCTTGCCCAAGCTTCTGCTGCGCCACTGACAGCTGTACCTGCAGCAAATGGAGCGCTTGTTGGACTTCCAATCAGCAGCAGTGCTCCAGCAAGCACAAGCTTGGCTGCTGTATCAGCAGCTCAAGGGCAAATGCCAACAAGTGAGACGGGCGCAGCAAGCAGACTAGCTTTTTCAGGTGCAGTCACCCTGCCATTGAGCAGCTCAGTCCCAGCGCTATTGCCAATCCCAATGGCGACAACAGGGCTTACGCAGCCTGCAGTGGCAGAGGCGGCACAATCAACTTTCCTGTCTCCAACATCTGCACTGATGAAGACAGGGAAGGAGGCAGCCTCACGGCTGGCAGCAGAGTTTGCACAGCAGCACCAATCAAACCAGACCCTGGTCTCCAAAACCCTTCCTGCCTCAACAGTTGCTCAGCCTGTCAACCTTTCTGAGGCTACCAAAGCGGCGGCTTTGGCTGCGGCTGACAAGCTCATGCATGAGCAGGCCATGAAGGCAAAGCGAGCCACCCAAACTGCCAGCAATGACCAAGGTCTGCACCATGCTGCCCGAATGGAAGCACTCCGCCTCAGGAACCTGGCAAGGCATGACTTGCAGCAGCCAGTCTCCCTCCCGCCGCCGTCTGCAGCAGCCGCGGCTGTGGTGGCTGACCCCAGCCAGCCTACCGCTGCAGCTGCGGCCGCAGCCAACGTCCAGCCAGCCGCAGCTTTAGTGGGGCAGTCACAGGATGGCATCACACAGAACAGTCCCAACCCAAGGGGCAAATCCAAGAAGAGGAAGCATAATCAGAAGCTGTTGTGGGAGACAAAGGAGCTGCCGCAGGTGCCTGGGGCTCCCGCTGAGTTTGTAGCCCGGGGCTCTGCTAGGGCTGCTGGCAACAGCCCTGCCAGCACCAACAGCTGGGATGGCAGCGCACAACAGGTGTGCTCACGTCATGCTGTGACTAACAATGACAGTGCCTGTCTACATTATGTTAGAAACTTGGCATATTGCAACAGTGTAACTGAGCAGTTTGGCACGCTCAACCATACCTCATACTCTGCTCAACAACTCAGGACCTATTTTTGTGGGCTGGCATATAGCTGGCTTCAATATTGCCGACACGATGTTTTGCTTGTTGTTGAGCTTTGCATACATTTAGGCAAGACAGCTTTGCCATCAGCATCAACACCGGCTGCTGCTGCCCAAGTCATGAAAAAGAGAAGATGCAAAAACAAAAGTCTTCGCTGTGAGGCGTCAGAATGGAAACCTCTGTTTATAGAGGCAGCCCAGGGTTGCTGCAGCCCAAGTCATGCAACAGCGTCAATGCGTGCTCAGTCCAAAACCCTTGCAGACATTGGTGCATGACCTTGTCTATCCAGCTTGTACCTCTGCGTCCCATCATGTCATGCTCTTGCAAAATCACCAACAATGGGCAAGCCAATCTCTGTGTTTCTCTTGCTGGTGCTCAACTTGCTTGTCTGCCATGCATGGCATCAACAAGCTCAATGCGCTATACACAAAAGTACCTGTGGACAGAGTAGACAATGTCCGGAAAAGGGCGAGACTAGCAAATATTGATCTATAAAATCTGCGGGTCGAGTGTCATGAGACGATTTTCATTGTGATCTGATGCAGCTAACTCAGCGACAGATGCAGAAGCAGGCTCACTCAACTGCCGCCATGGTCAGTTTGGGCAGGTCAGATGCACAGGATGACACTTCAGGGGCTGTGCCAGACAGCCCCTGGGGCACGGCCGCCCGGCACAGCCCCCAGGGCAGGGCTGCCAAGCACAGCCCCAGCAAGCGGGCTATGCAAAGCCCCAGGGGCAAGTCAATACAAAGCTCAAGGGGTAGAATTGTACAAAGCTCGCGGGGCAGGTCAATGCAAAGCCCTAGGGGCAGTTCAGTACAGAATGCTAGGGGCAGGGGCGGGTCGATCAAGAGCCCTGTGGGCAGGGATAGGTCAACCAAGAGCCCTGGGGGCGGGGGCGGGTCAAACAAGAGCCCTAGGGGCAGGGGCGCATCTGGCAGCTCCCAGCAGTGCCAGTCCCCAAAACAGCCCTCAGACAGGGCAACGAACAGGCGCACAGACGCAAATGATCACAATCAGGCTGAACAGAGCAATCATGCAGAGAGGAGAGGAAGCTTTGGCGCTCACCAAAGGCAGCACAGTACCAATGCAAGGCAGTCTGTTTCCAGGCAGAACAGTCCTGTACATCAAGATGGTAGGCAAAGCCAGAGCGGTAGCCCTGTCAGAGATACAACAACCTCTGCACAGGCAAGTTCAAGCTCTTACCGCCCTCTCTGCATTGCAGTATATGCTGCATGTCCAGCCAAAATTTTCTCAAGGAGTGGCCGTCCTGAGAACTTCTGCAGCGGTAGGCCCCTGCCCCCCCCCTTCCCTTTTCCCCCGTGTCGTACTTTCGATCAACCTTTTGATGCGCATGGTGCCCTGCACATTGAGACTTGCATGCCTGCTGCCTGTGCGAGCGCCCTGTGGTGACTGTAGCTCATCTTGGGGCTGCCCGCATTTGATCCAATCGTGATGCCCTGCGCTGGACAAAAGACAAAGAAAAGTAAAGAGCCATTGGTCATTATTTCAGCAGATAATGAATATTCCTCTAATCTGAGAAACAGCAAGACAATGAATATTTGATTTCAAGTCAGTGTTGCAGCGACTAAGTCCAAACTCATGACTGCACCCATGACATGCAGGATGACGGCAGAAGGGCAGCGTTTGGCAGGGCAGGGCAGTTGCAGCCAGCCTTGTGCACTGCATCCCCTCTAGGTAGAGTGGCCACCTTGTCTGCCGAGAACCCTAGGGTTACTGCAGATTCCATAGCTGCGACAGTGCCGCAAGCTGAGGATGCAGATTCAGTCATCATGGAAGCTGATGAGGAAGCAGAAGAAGGGGAGCTAAGGCCTGGTGAGAGGGCAGCTAGCCTTAGTGAAGAGGAGGAAGGCAGGTTTGCTGGCGAGCCTGAAGGACCTCAGGGTGAACTTCCTCATGCTGGTCTGAGCTCAGAGTGTTGGCTAATGTCACACTCTTGACCTTTGCATTGCAGCGGGAGCAAATTCATCAAGTGGGTTCGATATTCACAAAGCTGCAAGGGAATGTATTCGGGGCTGGAGCTCAGTGATGTACAGTGTGCTTGCAAGCGTGCATATCTTTCTCACCATCTATATAGAGGCGGCTGACAAGCTTATTGTGGGCACACTGCCCAAGATGCACATGTTGCATGTCTTGCATTCAGGACCAAAAGGGACACAAACGACACAAGTGATTCACAGGAGGCAAAGCCTGCTTGCAGCAAGCATCTGCAATTACCTTGCTAGTTGTACTGGCACCAGGCTGACGTCTTTGTGAGAGACTTATATCTATGACCACCAGCTTCCAGTCTAGCTAGGTAACGCCATTCTCTGCTTGACGCACAATTTGCATGCATGCCAGGCAGCGCCATGATGCCTCAAAGAGCATCATGCAAACAGATCTTATTGAGCGTGAGCTCAAGTGTGTCATGCAGCAACAGGTAGTTCCAACGATACCTGTGGGTATGTACGAGGCAGTGACTAGTTTTCAGCATGACTTCAACAGTGCTGCGTTTGCATGCAGGACATGGGCCTGGTGAGGTATCATTCATTTTGCGACCTGCATCAGCAGCAGGGAGCCAACCAGACTTGAGTCATGCCTTGCCTGCTGACCAGTTTTCACCCACCAGAGACCCGACTGCATCACCACAGGTACGTCTTGAAGCACGGACTGTGCACATCATGCTCACAGCTCACATGGAACACAGAAGTCACCTGACTGTGTGCCACATGCCACAGTCTGTAATACACAGTGATGGGTGCTGCAAATAATGTGTCTACAGGCTTCTTCACCAAAAGCAGCTTGCTGACCATACACACATCACAACATTGCCATCTTTGCATGCAGCTGATGCTATGAGAGTGCTCACTGCAAGCATCTGCTGTCAGCATGACCACTTGCATCCTTACTCATATGGCATATGCGCTGTCACCTAATACTGCATCCACTGCATGGGGTCCTATGCACCTTTCCCTGTGCTGCTTGCAGAGTTCACAAAAGGATGCTGTTCTTTGCCAAAGTGATATGGCTGAATGTACTTTTGTGCATTTGCAGGGCCCAGGCTTGTCACCTGCTCCACAGTCAGGATACCACAGCAGTGGCACACCGGCTGTAGAGCTCGCCTCCAAGGCAGCCAAGGCCACCTCTGGCGCTGTGAGTCAGTCTACTGTCTCTCAAGGCAGAACCTCACAGGCTGCCAGTGGCAGTCAGGCACATGAGGCTGACAGTCACCCTCCCACCAAGCGCAGCAGGCTTTCAAACGCTGACATTCCCGCCAAAAGTTCTGCTGCCAAGTCTGGCAGCACTGCTGGTGGCGGGACAGCAAAGTCAATTGATACGGTGCCAGTGACTGTCAACAAGATCGCCTCCCAGCAGGCGGGAAATAGTGGAAAGGGTGGGGTCAGCCAGCAGCAACCCCCCCAGGCCCCTCCTGGCTCCCCCACAGCTTCCTCCAAAACTCAGGAGGTGGTCCCACCGCCACCGCCAACAGCCACACCGCCACCGCCTGCTGTCACGGCCAGACAAGCTGCTTCATCACCACAGGTTTCTGGACCTAAAGCGGGTGTCAAGTCTGCAGGAACGTCAAGCGTGCTGCAGAAACAGCCATTGCTGCCTGCAGGAGGCTTTCCTAAGATACCAGCAAGCCATAAATCATCAAGCAGGCATGTGACTGAACTCCACAGGACATACACTGAGCAGCAACACCCTCCTCAAGTCCAGTTGCCTGTCGCTGCTGCTGCTAGATCATATGATAGTGATAGGCAGGTGCATCAGACCTCTTCTAGACTGACTCAGCAGCAGCAGCAGCCTGCTGCAATGCATCAGCAATCAGTGGCGCTGCAACAGCAGTCACTGGTGCTGCAGCAGCAGCAGCAGATGCAACAGCAGCAGCAGCTGCAACACCAGCAGCAGCAGCAGCAGCAGCAGCAACAGATGCTAGCAGGGCAGGGCATCTTCCAGCAGCAACAAGGGCAACTGCCCTCCCAGCAGGGCCCTTTTCAAGCCAACCTGGCCATGCAACAGGCTCTGCAGCAGATGTATGGGCAGCCCCAGGGTCAGCTGCATGCCCTACAGTCTGAGCAGTCACACCAGCTAGTTGAACGGCCACCATGGCAATTTCAGAACCAAACAGGCCTTCCACAATCTCAAGCTGGTTGGCAGCAACAGGCACAGATGCAACAGCAGCAGGCTCAGTTACAACAGCATCAGTTTGGTGGTTTGTTGTCAGGTGGTCTGCTGCCAGCTGATGCACAGCAGCAGGCAACAGTTTTGGATCTCAGCCAAGGGTCTGGGGCAACAATGCAAGGCCAGCTTGCCGATAGGCAGCAAATGTTATCTGCACAGCATCAAGGCATGGGGCAACACCACATGTCATTGACAAATCTACCTGGGTTTGTGCAGTCACAGTCTTCACCGTCTTTAGGGCCTGGACATTTTGGCATGCACAGCGGGGGCATGCAATCTGATATGCCTCCCTGGCTTGTGCCACGGCAATGACCATGGCTTTACTTCCTTGTGACTCATACAGATAGATCAGCTGCGTAAAAAGATTGATAACACAGTGTCTTCTGCAGCTTGTCATTCATCGATTTGCGTGTAGGCAGTGCTGTTGAAACTTGATTTGGTCTGCATTGCCTGCTGCTGTGTGGTCATCGCGGCACCTTGCATGACTCATCCCTGAGCACAGTCAATGTCCAGTCAGCGTAGACTATTAGTAACCCTATGTCAGTGCTGCATTGTGAGGGTAGTGGCAGTAATAGAAACGTTTGATGCACAATCCCTGCTTGCTGCACATTGGTAGCTAGAGTATTGTTTGCCATTAGTATTGCACTGAGATGTGTTGACCAGCCACAGCACAAACTATCTTGAGCTCGTCAGTATTGCATGGCAACTTGGGAAACTTTACCTCAGAGTCAAGCGTTTCATGAACTTTTGAGTGAACAGAGAGTCAGGACAGCAGCACATCTTCTGTGCATCATTCTGTCCGGCTGTCCTGCATGTGCAGGCTTCCGGAAGCGACTGGCTAGACGAAATATGTTCAATGCACAGCAGCCTATATTATCTTGCAATTTCATGATGCACACTACCACCCTCTTCAGCACATTGCTCAAGTATATGCTGTTTTGATGTGGCGTGGTGCTATCATGCGCTTGTATGTCATACATTTTACAAACAGGTGTGGAATACAGTTGGTGATTGCAGTACTGGTATGAGGTCTTAGCCACAACCTTGTTTCCATTGACAAGCCCCTGAGCAATTACTACACAGCATGCTGCAAGCTGTGCAGTAAGACCTCCAGCCCTCAGCATTCTGCTTTAACAAATGAGGCATCAAATCTGCTCTTGACTGCGACTGTGGACATTCAAAACTTCTTCCCTCATGCGTACTTGACAGGCTCACGCACTTGTGCTCGTCAACGCTTAGACACAGCAGAAAATGACCACTGGTAAATCAACCTACTGGTATGATACATTTGGCAACGCCACAAGAGCAGCAAACAGGGCCTGACTTTACTGACTACTTTTACTCTTCTCGACAATCTGACCTGTCAAAACATCGTGACAGAGCTCCTGCTTTATATGTTGCATGCTTCCAAGAGACTATTTCTTGACTGCCTTTTCAGCACCCTGTGCTACCTTCAGGGCTTCTGCCCTTGCATTCGCCAGAAGCTCTTTACGCTGACCAGGCTTGAGACCAGAATGTTTGATGCCTGCAAGGATGCAGCATGAAGGAATTTGAAGCTGTCCTTTTGATGCAACATGTCAAGCACGAAGAGAGGTTATGCAAACAGTGGCATCTAGTGCGTGCAAGTCTTGCCTGTCATGTCATACGCTGAAGCAGAAGCCTCTGTGCCGTTGCTTGGGCGAGGCTTGGCTTCTACCGGTCCACTGACCGCCAATATAGCTGCCGCCACGGCTGCAACAAGTCACAGTTCTCAGATGTGCCGTTGGACACACACCGCGAGCAATAGGTTGAGCAGTGTACCTGGCACGATCATGGCCAACGGAGCCACTCGTCGCTGCGTCGCGTCAGCCTTCTGTGCTCTCACACGCAGGCCAGCGCGCGCCGGAGTCCGGGGAACAGTGGTCACCTGCATTCGCGAGGCAGACTGTGAAGATCACGCGTCACGCACCGGCAGATGCAAGGCGGGCTTGACGTACCGGCGATGAAAGTATGGCGTGCTGCATCTTCGAAAAGCCTGATTTAGGGGTGACGGCGTTTAGCAAGGATCCGCAAGCCAACGAGACGCGCGGTGCTGTGTCGCGATCTCGAAGTCAATTGCTTATCTTGAACTGAAGATTACAGCAGATGACACACACAGCTGCATGGACAGATGCATGGCAAGACATTCATAGCAGCATGCAGACTGCAGGATTTGCCCGCAGACCCTGTTGGGTTCCAAGATGAAAGAGTCTCCTGTCGTTGCCAGAATCCTTTTGTCGGTGTCATTGCAGATGAACCAACTTCTGCATTTGATCTGAATCCATGTCAGGTGGGGCATGCTATTGCAGTCATTGCTGTGTGTCAGCTTTTCGGCCTGTGCTTTGCTGTTCACCCTATTTGAAGCTTCTAAGTTGCGCAGTTTCCCAACAACAGAGAGCTTTGTCCAAACAAGGGTGCTGCACTTTCTTCCAGGGTCTTGAAACACAGCGCACAACACCGCAGCTGAAGCCCACTGTGGCAGAATACCTACTGTAAAAGCTCACTCTGCTTTGCGGACAAAGTTGTCAGTGCAGTCACGGCTTTGGCCTGGAAAAAATCTTTTCGAGGCGCTGGCATGCATTATGATAGCAAACAAATGCAGAACATGCTATGCTTTAGATTCTGCTTCGTTTATGGGTCATCTTAACATGCAGGAGCAGCACTCTAAAGCGCTCCTGTCAGCCGTCATCCGCATCAACTTCTTCCTGCTGGCGGATGTAAACGCTGACTTCTGGCAGAGCCTTGTTGCAGGCAGCATTGCAATTTAGGCTGCAGTCATCAGCCCACCTGCATGCATGCTAAACTGCTCAACGCAATTTGCGACCAGTCGTGAAGCTATGTTCCATGAGCGCGTCACTACATCTCCTTGAGCGGATTGGTGCAGATCACGCGCGGTGCCGACCGCTGCGCAGCCGGTGCAAAAGCTTACATTGCAGAATTCCTCGTGTTGTTAAGCCACCCAGCAGGTTGGTAGCATGACTCCTTGCTGGCACTGCATTCCTCATGCACGCATCTGACAACACGAGATCTGTACAGGCGAGGGGTCAGTAGCAGGGCAACCGAAAGCGGCGAAAGCAGTGAAGCTAGCTTCCAGACACAGCTCCTTTCAGCTACAAAGTACATATACATTTGCTGCCTCTATAGCAGTGTGTTAGTTTCAGCTGCATGATCGCTGTGTTAGTTTCAGCTGCATGATTGCTGAGGTGTTGCTGTTGTCAGGCGAGTGCAGGCGCTTGAAGCATACCGTGAGCTACTTACACAGAAACCTGGCGACATCGATTTGTTTCGAGCAGCACTGCTGATTGCAAAGCACAGGCATCCACTGCTGGTGAGCACTCTGCAAATCTGTCACTTATGTGCCATGTGATAACATAACACATTTGCCTTGCATATGTAAAGCTTGACCATATGCAATGCTCACCCATATGCCAAGCTCATCCTGCTTTCTCCGCAACTCAATACGCTTACTTGTGTGCCCCTCGAGCAGGATGAGGACAAGTGTCAGCACGACATAGATGACCAAGTCAAGGCAGTGCAGGCTAGCCTCCCAAAAGCTCATGACCAAAAAGGCTTTGAGCTAAGCTACATCACCAGGTCTGACAACACTGCGTATTGCATCCCTGCTTCAGTCCGATTCAGCATACATGTCAAGTCCTGACAGGGCAGCATGCCCCACAGATCTCGTGTACAGCTCTGCCTATTTCACTCATGCAAACAATTCGTCCTTGCATAATTCATTTGTCACTTGAGCAGATCCAAGCAGCTTTGGTTGGTACATTCCAGTATCTGACAGCAGCTTGTCTCAGGACATCCTTGCAGCATTGCAGTTGATGCTTCCCTCACCTGTTCTTTTTTATGTTTTTTCTCAAAAAGTCTCTGGCTGCAGAGTATGTCAGTGCACCCTTAGCACTTCAGTTGATGCTTGCTATATAGCAGTACCTTGTTGCAGAACATTTCAGTTCAATCTCAGCATTGCAGTTGTTGCTAGGCGCACAGCAGTGTTTGGTTGCAGAACATGTCAGTGCATTCTTGCACTACAGTGCAGCAGGAATCTCCTGTGTGTATATGCAGGCAATTGGGTGAAGTTGCAGGCTTCAAAGGCAATGAGAAGGACTACTATGATCCTGACAACAGCTGCATCAACATGGTTCTTGAGAGGCAAACCGGGATTCCTATCACACTGGGAGTGCTGTATATGGCAGTAGCTCAGCGCCTGGGGCTGAAGATGCATGGCCTCCAGTTGCCGGGCCACTTTATGGTGGGCAACAGCGTGGAAGGCACCACCAACCTTATTGTGGATCCTTTTACTGGTAAGTCCTCTGGTATCCAGCTATACACTTTTGATTGTTGATGCCCAAAATTGCATGGCCTCCAATTACCTGGCCACTTTATGGTGGGCAACAGTGTGGAAGGCACCACGAACCTGATTGTGGACCCTGTTACTGGTAAGCTATTTGGTTTTTTGATGGATGACAGCAGCTTAGTGCCTTGGGCTGAAGATGCATGGCCATCAATTGCCTGGCCATTTTATGGTGGGCAACAGTGCGGAGCGCACAATTGACCTGATTGTGGATCCTTTCAGTGGTACTCTTTCATTATTCTTAGCAGTGAAAATAGGTGTGAATGACCGTGCATACAGACGTAGTCCAAATCCAGCCAGCAGCACTTGTACACAATTTTAAACATGACGAAAACAATAGACGCAAAAGCAAATTACACATTGGCTTCTTGCATTGTCAAAGAGCTCAGAGCCATCTTCAGATGGCAAAGCTTTTCCAGGGTCTGCTGTACTGTTACAAAATTGCTTGCAACCACTGGCTGCAGGTTTCAAGCTATGCAGTCCTGCTGAGGTAGACGAGATGTTCAAGCAGCAGTACGGCAGCATGTTTTCTGCTGCTGCTCCTCTTGCACCACTGTTAAGAAGGGGTGAACTCGTGATGGGCACACCTGATGTGCTGGTGCGGATGCTGCTGAACCTGAAGAACATCTACACAGGCCTTCGACAGGCGGACAAGGTGTTGCAGATCACTGAGTATCTCAGGTGGGTTTTTTCTGTGGATGCTGAAGTTGGCTTGTTCAAAAGGTTGTATAGCTGTGTGGGATGAAAAGTGCATTGCCCACTGAGCCTGGGCTGTGCATGTCATACGCCCACAGTCAGCTTTAGGCAATGGGTTTGGAGAGCAATGATTCACGAACGTGAATGGCATCAATGTTGGCAGTGTGCGTTCTTTTCTTGAAGCAATACCCACACAGGCCTGCATCAGGCAGACAAGGTGTTACAGATCACTGTGTATCTCAGGTTGGTTTTGAAAGCGTACATGCTTGACTTGCTTGGTTGAGTGGGAATTGGCTATTTGGGGCGGAAGTTGTATTGCCACTGAGTTTGGGCTGTGCATGTCATGTGCGTGCAGACAGCTTTCAGCCGTGATAGTTGCAAGAAGTGATGCAACATTTGAAAGCAGTGATGTGGTTTGGTGAGTTCTGTGACAGTGATGTTGGCATTTGACACATCTCCTTCACAAAGCAATCTGAAGTACAAGCACACATGCTGTTGCAGCTGCGTTTTGTGCAGCAACCTTCAAGCTCGGCTGAAAGTGGTTGCATTGCATGGCACTGGCATGCTTCACTGTCTTCTGCAGTTAGCATCAGGCGTGTCACAGACATGCCTCACTGTGTTCTGCAGTTGACATCAGGAGTGCTTCTGCAGTCTGACTTTACTAAGCATGTGACTGCAAAGCTCTCAGCAGGTGTCCCTATGCAGGGCAACACGAGACCAGTCTGAAGACTTGCGAGATGCTGGCTTGTGCCTGTTTTCAGTGCAGAGGTATACAGACAGTGCTGAGCTGCTGCAGCAGTACCTGGCGCTCACTCCACATGCACAGGACAAGCTGCAAGTAGAGTCAGTGCTGAATCGAATCTATCAGCTCCTTCAGAAACCAAATCTCTGACCCAGCTTCACATTCTGTTGGCTTGGTATTATGACGTCAAGCTGTTTTGGTCCCATTATATTAGGTTCAGCGCTGAGTCGTTGTACTGTTACATCTATTTGTTGGCAAGGCAACATTGACAGTTGATTCGGAAGCCTCACCTGATTTCATTTCGTGTTTGATTTGACGCTACTGTCTTCAACAAGTTCAGACGTCACAAATGGGTGAAATGACTAACTAGCTGCCGGCATCAGTTGCAAGTGCTTTTGCAGTAATTCTACAGGCCCTGCTATGATACATCAAGCTGCACAGTCCAACAGATGTAGCCGCGTGAGAAACTGTCAACTACAATTTCCGCATCGTTCAGACCTTACAATCACAAAATTTCACATCAAACGCTGATTATGTCAGCATGCAGGCTAGCTGCGCACTGTTGCAAGCGCTGCACATGTGTAAGGCAGTTTCAGATCATGGTGCTTTTCATTAAATGTGCGTCAGCGTGAGCCTGGCCTCTCACCAAAGTCCGCCATCAATCTATTGACTGAGTCGAGCGTCATCCCATGTTTGCTGGTACTGCTTCCCGTAGTACGCATCATGAGTTGGCATTAATAAGTCATCACATTGCCGTGGCTTGTGACAGCTACACAAATGTAGCTGTAGGAGGTTTCGGGCATGTTCATGCTTATACTCCCCAAGACCATAAACCTCCCTCATTCTCTCTTGAGTGTGATAATCCTCTGGTCTTGTGCCGTCATCTGCCACATCAAGCTCTTGCAGCAGCCGTGACACATCCAGAAGCACATGGGCGTCCTCAGCACTTTGTGCGTTGGAGTTGGCTGATGATAGAAGTGCCTCCCAGCTTGACTGCAATGCTGAGCGTAATTGGTATGCCAAGATCACCTGCAAATGGAGATTGGTCATGTAATCATGGCAGCCATTCTTTTCTGTTCTTGCATTTTCTTTCTATTCTTCTGCGCATAAGGGCTGAGCAGTCCAATGCCCTACGTGACAAAGGTCAGCATGGTCCAGAACACCCCATGGAGGAGTCAACTGTTTCACCCAGCTATCAGCATGAGGAGCAAGAGCATGGTGATGCAGCTACATCTGAGACACAAGAATAGAACCAGAGGACAAGATTACCTTTCACAACCCCTTTTGTTCTGTGTGTTTAGATCACATGCTTTGATCTTGCCAATGCAGCAAGGAAGGTACAGGGATATTCAGGTGTATCTTGCTGAGGTAGCCAAGGACTAGGCGCTGCCTGCAATCAAACATGTCATGCAGAAATGCCTTGGTCTTGCAAGCGTGAAGGATTGATCTTGCTTCAACACTCAAAGGCCAAGGCAGTTTTACATGTCGTGCTTGCTTTCAGGCACTGGCGAGTTCTTGAGCAAAGACATTTTAGCAGGTTCTGTAATACACAATCATTCCATGGACAAGAGGCGGCCATGCTGGCATTTCACCTCGGAACGAAACGCTGCTTTGCCCATATCAAACAGGGTTGGTGTGTCTGCTTTGGCACGCGACATCATCTCTGCTGCTCTTTCTGCTGAAATGCATTCCACCAGGCGTGTACATAGACTGCACACTCTTGTCAGCCATGTTCTGTAGTCTTGCCACACTTGCAGCACAGTATGCCACAGAGACTGGGCTTGTGAGCCTGTGGGAGAGGTCTGCAGTTCTGGGTTGATGAAGTCCGTTTTCAGGTCCATAGCAATGCAGTCGCTGACGTACACGAATGCATTGCCCAGGGTCTCGTATGCCTTGCTCCAGCTGATTCCTGCACTATAACAGATCATGTGAAGTGCTGGCCTATTCAAGAAGCCGAGCATTGTGTATGACAAACATCTTTTTGCAGCACAGACGATATGTTACATGCATTGTCCAGGGTCTCTTATGCCTTGCTCCAGCTGATTCCTGCATTTAGATTGCTTTGAGCAGGTGCTGGCCATTGGGGCAGTGCATGATACACAGTATCTTGTGAGAGCAGTGAAGGCACAAGAATGCATTGCCCAGGGTCTTATACGCCTTGCTCCAGCTGAATCCTATGTTCATATAGATTGCTTTGAATGGGTGCTTGCCGCCCAAGACAAGCGAGCATTGTGCATAAAGACAGTGCAGTTTGCCAGCACAGCAGTCCACATGAATGCACTGCCAAAGTTTTGATGTGCCTGGCTTTGACCAAGTCAAAAATCCAAGCAGAGTACTTTGCATTGCTGCTTGCTCCCGCTTTTGAAGCAGCTTTTGTGCTTGCTAACCATCAGTATGCGTTGGAGCCACCACAAGCTCAAGAACTGCCCTTGTGTTTAAACACAAGGAAAGGGCACAAGTGTCTTGATAACACTCAGCACATATAGCAGCAAATAAGACTGCATCCCATGCGGGCCCGTCAAACCTTACTTGTCAGCTTGAGTAGTGTGCGCTGAAGCATCAGGCTGTCATCGACTTTGCCTAGAAGCCACATTGAGTGCAGCTTGCTCCGCACATGGTGGTGAAGATTTTGGTACGGAAGCTCACATTGCCTCAAAGTGCAGTCTGCAGAGTCAACCCAATATTGCCATAGCTGCAATAGTCCGCAAATTGTGCTGACAGCCAGCATGATTGTTCTGCAAACTTTCCATGCTGTATAGCTAGAGCATCAACAGACTATGCCACAGCTTGGCATGCTTGTTCTGCAAACTTTCCACATCATTCAACAAGCTCATAGCAGGATATGCTAAAACTCAGCCTCCTTGCATTGCAATATTGCCACGCCGTACATACAGAGATTTCATGGTACCATGGTGCCATGCACATCAGGCCTGGACACACTGGTAGATACCTGACAGCACTTTGACTTGTGCATACAGCCAGCAGCACCTTGACAGCTTAGATTTGGCATTAGACTGGACGCTTTGCAGAGTACCTGAAAGCCACTTGGCTTTGGCGTACAGCCAGCCAGCGCCTTGACAACTGACATTTGGCAAGAGGCTCAGCCATGCTGGTTGCTGTACCAGACTTCCACAGTAATGCAGCTTCAGCTTATCATCCAGAAAAGCATAGCGCTGACTGAGACTGTTGCGTGACGTCTGCACAGGGCACGCAGCAATTGGCGTCTGGCTGGTAGATTGGCTGTCTGTGGTTGCTCCATCTGGTGTTGAGGCTGGGACGAATGCACTTGCTGCTGCTGATCTGGGCTTGTAGTACTGCTGTAAGTGGGAGCGTGTCTGTGGAACTCTTCTTGAGCCGAATTTGTCCCATAAGCTGTCAGCCAAGCACGTTGATCTGAGACCTTTGCTTGTTTGCATCATCTGTGCCAGGGCTGACCGGTCCAGTTGGTTCAGGATTGACAACAAGACCTCTGACGGCAGGCTCAACAGGTTGTGCCCACAAGACTGCATTGTCACGCTCCTTTCAGCGACATTTGACGCTGTGGTTGCCAAATCATTCAGCTTAGAAGAGTTGTCTTGTGGCGCATCCTGTGAAACAAGACTTATTTAGCAGGCGGTGGTGACAGGTGGGACGTATGATTGTGAACACTACATTGAAAGCGTACGTCTTCACTGTCAGTAAAGTCCAGATCTTTGAGCCAGGCAGCGGTCTGAGGGTGCAGGCAGTCGACTGTCACCATGAACGCTCACTCAGCACTGCCGCTGAAATGCGTGTGTGACAACACGGCTTCGGTTAAGCCTGCAATGAGGGAATGCATACACTGACCAGGCTTACAAAGATCAGGCGCAATGCAGTCTGAGCGCTGCGTAGCTATAGCGCACAGCTTTCACAACACGTGCATGCATGCGCTTAGTCACTGGTTGAAGCTGCCAAGCGCAATCCAAGTGACCCGCACGGTCGCTCAGATCACGTCCAACAAAGACGCAAAGAGGCCCGGGTAATGCCCTCGGCTGCATTCGGGATTCACTTCTGCGCAAGCTTTTTCCAGACACCTTGTTCCCCCAGAATTTGGTCGAGACCTGCGGTCTTGCATCACTCCAGAGATCAACGATCTCGCTGCCGCTGTACTGTCGCGCAAGGCGAGCTTCAAGGTATGGCATGCCACAGACGTACCACAAGCTCGAAGTGCACATACTCGTGACCCACACGCACGTACGAGGAATGACAAACAAGGCATCACTGCAACGCAGCTCCAAAGCCCCTGACCAGTGCCGTCCCGGTTCCCAAGGACAAAGACAAGCATACTTTGCATCTAGACTCGGGCACAAGCACAGACGACGTTGATGAGGAGATGCAGGCGCCCCAGACGCCTGCATTGCTTGTTTTCAGTGGTGGCACCGCCTTCAATAGTGTGGCAGGTAAGGGTAACCATGCTGCATGCCATCAGGTGTTGCAAAAGCACATGATTGGTGATCTTGCCCAAAGCTGGCAGCAAACAAAGCCTGCTTGCTGATGCAGGCACTCTTCGCAGCTTCACAACAAGAGTAGCACATGTGCTGCCTGTGTCTGATGACGGCGGTAGTACTGCCGAGATTGTTCGAGTTCTAGGTGGGCCAGCTGTTGGGGACATACGATCCAGGTGCCTGAGACTCGCTGATGACAGCAACACAGAGGTGCATACATTGCTTGCAGGCCTGCATGCTTGTGTCAAACCTGCCCTAGATCTACTTCACATGTCTTCCCAGTGAAGCCAATTGATTCCATACAAGGAATGCTCAAGCCTGGAACAGTTGCCATGTAAGCTGATGCATGCATGCCCTCTGACCATGCTGCTGGACAGAGTTGCTCAAACTGAATAAGTTTGACCATTCTTTCCAAATATGAGATGTGCATTGCAGGGCAAAGCAGTACGGGAGCTGCTGGCACATAGGCTTAGTCCCCGCAGCAGTGACGAGGCCAGGTCAGAGTGGTACGAGATTGTTGAAGGGGAACACACGCTGTGGGACGGGGTGTCAGACCCTTACAAGCACACCATCAGAGCTTTCTTGGTCCACTTCCACACACAGATCCTGCGCTCATCACAGCGTTTCAACTTCAGAAATGGCAGCGTAGGTGGGCATGCCTACCTGCTGTGGCACTGCCTTACTTGCAATCCTTTTGTCAACGCATTGCATGCAGTTGATTTGCAATGTCCGAGTTTTGGCAGAAGCGTACTGACAACCTTGAAACGCCTCTTACAGAGCTGCCGTCATGTGTTCATAAAAATCATCATGAGGTATGCGTAGACATTTGCTGGGCAAGAAGCAGCTGCTACGACGATGATGAGGCATGAGTCATGTCTGCTCTCAGCAACATGAGTGATCTGAGGCTGACTTGGCATGTTGCAATCTGTTATGCGTGAGGCTGGGAAAGAGGTCATGCTGTGTCTCACAGCAGGGACCCTATGCCTGCCAAAGTCTACGAATTGAGGAGCCATCCAGGTCTGGCAGGTCTGGCTTCAACTTGCACACAGTTTTTGCTCCCTGTTTGGTTGTCTTGTATGCATACATCTGCCGGAATTTTGAGACACTACAGAGCGTGGGCTGGTGCATTTTGTATTGCATGTGCCAGCTGCCGTGTGATGCAGCCCTCAAGCTGACAAGGATTCAAAGCAAAGGTTCACTGGGCTGCAGAACTTGATGATTGAAACGTCCATAATATTGCAGGCAACTTCTTCTTTGCTGGGGCCAGGACCTTCTTCAACAGCTTGGAAGCGGCCATCTTCCTCTTCTCTCGTGTGGCTCGGATTCCTGAGGGCAGTTCAGTGATGCCTGTCATCTCCACAGAGGAGCGCATCACCTTGGGGGCTGTTCTGAGCAATGGCCTTGTCATCAAGGGCCAGAATCAGATCTCACACCCGTCTATACCAGGTCAGTACCTTCGCCAACCCTGCGGCTGTCATGCTGCTGACAGGCTATCAGCTTGTAATGCTGTTCTGAATGGCCTAGTCAGCAAGGGCCAGAACAAGATCCCACACCCATCTGTGCCAGGTCAGTGCTTTTGTCAACCCTGCTGCAGTCATTCTGCTGGCAGGATATCAGCTTGTCATGCTGCCCTGTATGGCCTAGTCATCATGGGCCTGTACCAGATCTCACACCCATCTTTGCCAGGCCAGCATCTTTGCCACTCTTGTTGCAGTCGTGCTGCAATGTCATGACACCAGCTAGCAATGCTGTGCACAATGGCTTTGTCACACACTGCATTGCCATTGTTGGGACATGATGTCAGCGCTATATATTCACCAGACAAAGGCAATGTGAAGCCTACACCTGTTTGCACCGGCCCCCTCGGTTATCGCTGCTCTGTCATTGAACGCCCAAGTAGCGTGTGACAGCCGCTTGATTCTCTGTGTTGTCATTGCATGCAAGTTCACATGAGCCCTCAGTCATGATGACACAAAGTGACTGCGAAAAGATATTGAGGCATGCGCCATACATGTAAACATACCAAGCCTAGAGCAGGTGGACAAGTCGCGGCCGGGGCTGCAGCTGTTGCACTGACACATGTCTGTTTTGCGCTCTCTACCATACCCGCCTGTCAGTGTCTAGGGGCAAAGCGCTTGAGACAAGAGTAGCTTTCATTGTGGCCCTGTCACATACACACAAAATAACAAAAAGCTGGCCTGTTCCACAATAAAAGCTGTCCATATGCAGACACGCCAGGCCGTTGTCAGGTGGACAAATTGCGGCTGAGGCCTCAGCTGGAGGCTCCTACCCAGCGCATCTTCTACCAAGCTCACCTTTTCATGTCTAGAGACAAATTTGATAACAGGAAAACTGTATTTTGCCTGTGCCAGAAACACTGAACCCCATCAAACTGAATTTGAGGAATAGTACCCATCTATGCAGATACACCCGGCCCTGGGCAGGTGGACAAGTCGCGGTTGGGGCCGCAGCTGGAGGCGCCTATCCAGCGTATCTTGTACCTGCGCCACGATGGCAAGCAGCAGGACCACGAGGTCTTCCCAGACCCCAATGCTGCCCTGCTGACTGAGCTGACCTGCTGTGACGCTGTGCTCTATGGCATGGGCTCCCTCTATACCTCCATCTGCCCTTCCCTCATATTGCAGGTACTGCCCTCTGCACAGGACCCTTGTGTTGGAGTGCTGATCAGCAAGCTCACGACTCTCTGCAATCGATGATATTGCTTTACGCATGCAATGCCAGCAGATACACGCTGCGACAGACTGTGCATTTGTTGAACTCAGAAGCTGATTTGATTCTGCATGCTTCTCACTGACTGGGCAATTATGGTCAGACAGGCTGAAGTGCACAACTTCAGTTGACACATAGACAAGCCACCAAGCTGTGTGGGGTGCACTAGTAGTTCCTCTGCTGTACTGAACCAGCTTGCATGTGTATGCAGGGTGTAGGCGAGCTCATAGCATCCAGGGATGTGCCCAAGATTGTCATTTTGAACGGCAGCCATGACCGTGAGACCTCAGCATGCATAGCGCAGCAGGGCCCCATGGGAGCTGCAGATGTGGTGCATGCTCTGCAAGACAGCCTGAACAGGCGCTACACAGACTCGGAGCTTTCCCTTCCGGCCGATGCATATGTGACGACAATGTTGGTGCCTGCTGAAGGAGAAGTGCACGTTGACAAGCAGAGGTTACGCTCCTTAGGTGTCAGGTATGGTTGGCTTTTGCTGTGACTGTTTTATTGTTGCATCACATTGAGTGCTCAAGTCTTGTGCACATGCAGCTGCCGACCCAGGTGTTGTCGAAACAAGTGTGCATGTGTAGAAGTACAGGCTGAAATTGAAGCATGCTATGTGCACTAAATGCTTGCCAGCATACTTGCAGGTTTGATCATAGTCGCTAAAAGATCACGCTAGACCACATACTCATGTCAAAGTCTGGCAAGAAAGGATCACATGGACATGAGCACATGCGCACAAGCGGTCTTTGGCATGTTGACTCATGCTGATGAGTGTGCATACAGGCACATCATACAGGTGGACTCAGTCAAGCATGGTGGCTCATCCTGCCAATTCGAGCCAGATGCGCTTGTAAACGCAATCAAACACATCGTTGAAAGCCATATGGCAGCCAAAGAGAGCAGCCATGCACAAAGCAATGGCAGCATCATGACCAATGATGTGCAAGCAGATGTCAAAGAAGCTCCTCCTGTTGGGTTTCATGACTTTTAGCCTGACTGACGCTTGACATTGACCCACTTTTGACCGACAAGCGAAAGCATTTGACACAGCAGAGCAAACATGCTGAGCCTGAATATGTTGCGCAAGTCACTTATGTGGCGACAAGTCATACTCTGTACGTGTACAACAGATGAAGTTTACAGTTTTGAATGCATCTGATATCAAAATTGTGTACGCTCTGAACTGTGCGCTGGGATCTGGAGCTTTGTTCCCACTGCAGTGGATCGAAAGTTGCAACAAGCTGATAGCAGTCAGTAAGCCCTTTGCAGAAACCTGCAGAACCCTATCATCAAAAGCTCAACAATCCTATAGGACCCAACCAATGACGCGATGACAAAACCCTACTGTCAGCTTTTGGTGCAGTACAAGACTCGATTATAAGGCGAACTTGACAGCTACAGCAGGAAAAGAAGCAGGGCGCAAACAGACAGGAAGCACTTGGGAAAGAATTTGGCATAAGCTACAAGCTAGAAAGTTTGCATAGCTGTTTGCAGCAGGGATATGCAGGTGAACTTGCATGTGTGATCATGATCAGCTACCTAGTTGTCATCTGTGTGCAAGCTCAAGCTCCAAGTTTGTGACCGAGACAAGCTGCAGCTTTTGGACATGTCATTGACAGAGCACACCAATGCATTCAGTACAGCCATCATGTGGATAGGCTACGCCTTGCTTCCTCTTCATGTGCTGCCTCAGCATCCTGTAAAACGCATGAGTTACTATTGTCAAAATATACAAGTTTTTCTGAGGCTAGCCACCAATGTTGTCTGACCCAGATCATGCAACAATGCACAAACCACATCACGCTGACGCAAGCATGCAGATGAACCAGGAGGGTTGATCAGTCAAAGCAGTTGAGCTCTTCTGGCTGTATTCAAAACAGGCTGCCCTGCCAAGACAAACTGGCTGCCCACACTCTAGCTCTTGTGCTCACACACGTGATACACCTTTACATGACTAACAACTGTGCCTACCTCTGGGACTGCCCAAGAGCGCCGTGGCCGCGCCTGCTGCAGCGTAGTCTGCAGGGCTTGCATGCTAGCAGGGTCAGGGCCCCAGCCAGGGCCATCAGCAGCCATTTGACCCTGGCCCTGCCGATCTGCTGACTGTGGCATGCCCGCTGAGTAAGGCTGCTGTTGCTGCTGCTGCTGCTGCTGCTGCTGAGACTCTTGTTGTAACGGCGGGTTTTGCTCTTGTGGCTGGTGTGCTTGCATCATCTGTGACTGCGGCTGTGACTGCTGCTGATGATGTGGCGGCTGCTGCTGCTGATGCAAGCCTGACTGTGAGGTCACAGAACTTTGGGGCGGGGGTTGGGGCGAGGGCTGGGGTTGCCTAGGCCAACCCCCCTCTTGCCGGGCTGCATTGTCAAAGGATGCACTCCTAGACATCTGCTGTGCCGCGCCTGCATGACTGTTCTGCACTGCCAGCTGATTCTGCAATGTTGCCAACAAAGCACCTAGCCTGGGATCGAACCCGGGACCACTTTGCGCAACCCCATTGCTGCCTGCATCTGCACCTGTCCACTGACTTGGGTGACTCTCTACAGGTATTCCAGTGAGCATCAACTGACCAGGTGCATAGCCTGTTGCTGCTGCTGCTGTGGGTGTTGGCTCATGCCTTGAAGGGTCAGACAAGGTGGGGTTGTTGGGTCCCAGGCTGGGGGGCGGGGGGTAAGCAAGGGGCTGGTGGGTTTGCGACTGGTAGTGCTGTGTAGCCAGCACGAGGAGCTGATTTGGGTCCAGGGGTGGTTGCAGGGGTTCGGCCACTGCTGAGTGAGATTCTGCAGCAATGTCGGCTGTCTGCCGGAAGAAGACTTGGTTCTGCAGCGGCACAGACACAATCAACTTAAGCATTGCTGCACAGCACAGCAGGTATGCAGTGTGTCACGCATGCTTAATACTATGCCGGCATCAATGTTGTTGACAGCAATCTCTGAATCTGCATCAGGTATGTCGTGCAACAGCTGCAAATCAATGCACAAGTGCTACAAGCACTGACCTTGGGATGGAGGCGCTGAGTGAAGGGGTCAAGGAGGTGGGTGGCTGCCCCCCAGGCTGCCACGTACTGCCACAGCTCCCGCCGCTGCAGGTCGACACAGTCCACTAGCAGATGCTCCACCCCTGCCACGCCCTCTGCAATGGTAAAGCAGCAGTCAAACATATGAGGCGCATATGGGTTTTGCATGTCACATGATGCTCATGACAAGAGGGCAGCGTCCAAACGGGCTGATTCAGATGCCGCAGCTTCCGCCGCTGCAGATCCGCGCAGTCCACCAGCAGATACTATAACCCCCGCCACCCCCTCTGCAAGACAAGAAAATCATGTACTGTCATCATGTACTACAGTACCAATCACTGAAACGGAGAATTGTTTGATGTTTTGATGCTGTGATGTATGCCATCAGGCGTCACAAGGCGAGCCTTTATGAGTAGAAGCAACCTAGGACCCTCTGTCACAAATTTGCAATGATTGTATGCTCATGCCAGCGTCCAAAAGTACTGTGTTAGGTGCCACAACTGTTGCCATGCAGTCCATCAACAAGTGCTGCACTTACTCCCAACCCCTCTGCCATAGACCTCATTGGTGAGAAAAGAATAGGATTTTCTCTGCATCATTCATTCGTAGAATGGGACAACAGCCACATGCACATGTTGCGACTGCGAAAGCAGCAGCTGTATGCCTGCATGTGAAGTGCATTGACGCAACTGTCCGTACAGCTCTTCACTCTGCTTTTCGAAGGGCAAGTTGCATTGTGTCAGGTGAAACATTTGCTGCTACAGCTGCTTTACTACCCAGTCAGGTCCATGACAGGTTGAGGAGATGCAGGAGGTCAGCACCTGTCAGTCGTCTGAGTCTGTAGCAAATCAAGTATAGCAGCAGCTATTTCAACCAACACAAACCCTCCAGCTGATCAGTGAATAGCAGCACTCACAGCTCTGTGCAACACTCACAACTCAGTTGCAGAACAAATTGCATCAGCAATGGGCTTATGACCAGCCTGCAACAGCATTGCAAACACATTATACTCATCAATGCAGCGGTCACAAGCTGCCATGAGTGTTGCACGCTGACCATGCTCATGCAGCTCATTGCCGCAAGTAGCACCATGCCTATGCAGTATGCCTTCTCTGGTAAGAGCATGCTCATGCAGTAACAGGCGAGTGTGCAAGGAATGCATGCTCAACAAGCTCATGCTGTAGCTCTGCTGAGTGACAGGGGCTGTATGGCACCTCAGTAAAGAGGGCTGTATATAACCCGAGTGATCGGGTTGTACTGTACCTGAGTAAGAGGCGGCCCCATTGGGGTGGTGGGTCTCAGAGGAGGTACAGAATGATATGGCAAAGCTGCATATGCCTGTGCAATACACAATCTACAGGTCCGATATGACAGCAGTGTTGTTGCTGCGGAGTGACAGGGCTGTATGGCACCTCAGTAATGAGCGCTGTATAACTGGGGGTGATTGGGGGTGTACTGCACCTGAGTAAGAGGCGCCCCCATTGGGGTGGTGGGTCTCAGAGGAGGTACGACAGGAGATGGCGAAGCTGCTGGGCTCGCTGCACATGCGCACCAGGAAGGCACCCACAGGCTGGTAGTGCAGCGCTGCATCTGCTGCTAGGCGGTCCATGGCAAAGCCGCAGATGCAAGGCGGATTCCTCTGTCTCCATTCCTCTTCACACTGCACAGCACAGTGGATGCTTGCAGCCTAGAGAAGGAGGGGGGCAGCAGTGGCTGATTCACTAGCAGCAGCAAGAGGGTGTTCAGAAGCCTGACGGCTATTTTGATGCATCAGCAGCATTGTGACCACATGTCTAGAAGGTGCAGCGCTGCAGGCAATGCTAGACGATCCACGGCAAAGCCGCGGTTGCAAGGCAGGTTGCTTTGCCTCTCACTGCAAACCAAAGCAGCCTCTGAGGACTTGATACCCAGCTTTGAGGGCATGAGATAGCACTGATGGCTGCTGTAGCACTGTGACCACTTTTTTGTGAGCTCAGCTATGCTCATATGCAGTCTGCAAACAAGCTGCAGATGCAGTGAGGGTTGCTCTGCCTCCATTCCTCCTCAAATTGCGCAGAAGCATAACTTTTGGAATAGCAACACATTGAACAGCAACATGAACTTTGGAAGATTGGCCTGATGTTTGTATGAATGAGCTGCTTGATGCAGCGTAGTGACCACATTTCCAAGTACCTGTTTCAAGGCTCGGATGGTCTTGATGAACCAGTCTTTGAAGTCCTCCCAAAGGGCAGGTTCCAGATCAGGGCCCTTGCGCCCGGCCCTTGCCCTGGTCTCAAGAGCAATCAGATCAGGCCGGGTTAGTGGCCGGTGCAGTGATGTGGTGGCATACTGCTGCAGGATCCAGCTCTCTATCTGCCTGTCCTCTGACACACAAACTTCCTGCTGTTGTCCCTCACCTGGAATACATGTGTAAGCAAATCAACCCAGAGATTCAGCAGCACTTCTTGACAAGTGTGGACTTCTGGTTGTTTCAGGTCAGGCCGGGTGAGTGGCCGCTGCAGTGATGTGGTGGCATGCCGCTGCAGGATCCAGCTCTCTATCTGCCTATCCTCTGACACACTAAGCTCCTGTTGTGATCCTTCACCTGACACAATTGATCCAAAAGATCCAGAAAAGTTTGTTGGACATTTTGGCTCATTGACTCCTGCTTGACGGGTCATTCAGACAAAGTGGTAGGTGCATTGAGTGTCACAGGAAACCAGTCCAGAATTTGGCACACAAGTGGTGAACAGAGACAGCACCCAAATAGTGTAAGTTGAAGACTTGGGAGTTTCTACATGATGTCTGCTTTATGTTTCAATTCACAAGGGTGTGCATCTTTCCATTGTAATATTACTTTGTGCATGTCACTCTCATGACTGCTATGTCATGTTGTGCAGGCTCATGAATGTTGATATGGGGCTATGGGGTGCACAGACTAGCTGAGATGCTTGCCTGGTGCTGAGTCAGCCTGACCGGTCCTCTTCTTGCGCAGGGGCTGATCAGGGTCTGCCAAGCTGTAATCAGTGCCTGCTGGTCCCGCCCTGCGGTACTGCTGCAACATCTGTAGCGCTGATGCACCCATCTGCACATCACATATCCAACCTTCATCATTACCTTCAGATTTTCGAAATTTGCTTCAGGAATCATGCAGGCATGACGCAGAGATCGTATACTGGGATGGGTGGTGTCGTGCATTTGATGTCATGCACAAACAATACTTCTGCAGCATCCGTAGCGCTTACACGCCCATCTGCATACCACACACGCCACTGTTATGGCCATCCGCAAGAGTCATGCACCTTTTGCAGTAATTGGCACCGTCAAACAAGCTTCAAGAGCAGCTGATGTCAGCTTCCACATGCCTTGATATTGTCAGGCAAAGCAAATCACTCATCTGCACACCACACATGCCACTGCTATGAAGAGAAAGGAATAATGTATGCTGTGACAGCAGTTGTCATGACAAAGTCCCATGGCATAGAGGCTGCTTAGGAATTTCTATGACTCCCCTTGAGCATCATGCACCATGTCCTCAGTTGCTTTCGTCATGCATTAGTCAGGGCATTTGGTGTCAGCTGGCAGATGCATAGGCCATGACAGGCAAGCAGGCCTACCTGTGAGGTAGGGGCCCCGCCAGAAGCAGCCCTGCTGAGGGGGCTGCTGCAGGCACTGGGCATGCCCTAGGACTGTTGCCCATGTAACGGCGTGTCTCATGATACTGTAACTATCACTATGACCATGACGGGGAAGCAGGCCTACCTGTGGGGCAGGGGCTCCTCCAGAAGGGGCCCTGCTGAGGGGGCCAGTGCGGGCCTTGGGGATGCCCTGGGAGGGCTGTTGCCCTATCAGGCTCTCATAGGCTTTGCTGTATTGGTCTGTGCGGCGGGAGATGACCACTGTTGGCAGCTTGTACACCACAAACATCAGCTCATCCTGCGCGCACATGCAGAATCAGCTTGCTTGCTTGCCTGTTGATCTTCAGGCAGTTCTATTGTGGAGTGATCGCTGCAGCAGCCTTGGTGCGACAGCAAACATCAGCTTCTCCTGAAGGTGAGACTGTGCAAAATGCTCTGCTTGCATAAGCCAAGGTCACAGACAGGGCCAGTCAGAACAAGCAACACAAGAAAAGCTAGTCCACTGGTGACAACTTAATGTTGCATCTGCATCACGCTGTGGCAACCTTGGCATATGTTGTGTTTGTGATGAACAGAAGTTGACAGCACAATTGCCAGTGCCACAAAACTAACAGGCCAGCTAACAAGTCAAAGGCTGTATCACCTTGATGAAGCAGCTGAAGAGCAGCCAGCGCTTGCCCATCCTTGAAGATTTGACGAAGTTGAGGTCTGTGAACTCAAACTCCTCAGAGTGCATCTTGTGCAGGGTGGGATCTTGGAAGCTAGCTTCCTCTTGAGCAGCTGTGAACAGTGACGGCACCTGCAGTAATTGCCGTCTCTAGTCAGTCAGCATGTACTGTGTTTGTTACCTGATTCTTGCAGTCATACCCCGTGCAGGTGTGAAAGGCAACGGCACCTGCAAGAAGTCGCCATCTGTGTTTGGCCAGCCTTACAGCCCTGCCCTTGACACAACATGGTGTGACAAGCTGTGAGAGTGTTACCATGACCGATGTGTAAAAGAGTCTGATGAATAAGTATGGTCAGGCATGACACCTTACTGTTCAGAAGGGATGAGAGGCATGCCAGGCACAGCCGCTGGATGAAGAAAAGCGAGACAAATCTACACTGCCAAGGCATTATGATGAGTTCTTTGCAAGCAGAAGCAGCCTAAAATTGCTGGTCTAAAATCTTTGCATCAGCAGCAGCTGACTGGCCCTGAACCTCCAAGGCATCAAGCCAACAGCAGAACTGTGATCCACATCCTCCAGCTCCAAACACATGATCTTGCATGTACCTTGAGCGGAGGCTCTGGTACACACTTTTGCTGTTGATTGTGGGTTTTGAGCTGGAGGCTGTGGGACTTGCTATCAGTAGGATGGCTTGACAGTAGTTGTGGAACCTGCTGTGATGGTACAAAAGCCGATTCCAATCATTAATCATCAGTAGGCTTGGTAGGCAGGCTTGGAGACCAGTACCGGAGCAGGTACAAACGCAATAGACTGTCTCCATACGCATCTGTCAGAAGCAATGTCGAGCCAACTCAACAGAAGATGAAGCTGAAAGGGCAGTTGACATGACTCAACCTTAACTGGAACTTGGTGAGGTGGTCTTTGAGGTGGAATCGCATGAACCTTTGACATGGACAATGAGCAGCTGTGGAAGATGACGACACAACACAGAAATGCAAAGAAGCAGTCCGTGAGGTAGCCCTTAGTCAGCGCTTGAGGATGGCATTGATGAAAAGAGGCAATTCATGTCACTGAGCTTGACATGCAGAATTGTGGGAACTGATTTGACCAGACAAGTCATGAGTGCAAAGAAGCACTACTTGCGGCTAACCCTTAGTTGGCAATTGATGAGGCTTTAGGGTATAGGGTCTAGCTTGGCCAGGGCCCACATGGCGCTGCTGACAATCCATGCAGAGAAGGTGAGCTAGGTGCAATGAAGCACTTCATTTGACTGGTACCTACTTGAGTCAAAGATTGATGAGGTGGCATGAACATGAAGAAGCAGTTAATGTGACTAACCCTCAGTCTGCGGTTGATGAGGTGGCCTTCCAGGTCGGCTTGGCCAGGGCCCACATGTGGCTGCCAAGCGCCTGCCTTGGCATACTGGCTGTCATTCAGCACGTGAGCCATCATGTTCACGTCCAGGTCTATATGACCTTGGTACCGCAACTCGAGCCGAACCTGCAATCAGACATGTGTAGCGGGTGAGCTGCAATGATTGTTGAGCACGTGAGCCATCATGTTGACCTTCAGGTCTATGTGACCCTGGTGCCGCAGCTCCAGCCGACTTTTGCTGGGAAGGCTATGACGGCCACAGATGGACACGGCTTTGAGGCCCCAAAATTGCAGCTGCGATGGCAGGCTTTGTGAGCTTGTGATTACACGCAGCATGATCTTGTGTAATCACTTTCTCTGCAGTTGTGGCAGCTGTGCATGGCGCCAACAACATGCCAGGCAATACATGCCATGTTGACTTGGTGCAATATCGGCAGCATCTCTTGCTTGACGTGCAAGGACAGATTGCACTATGGCACACACCGCAAACCCAAGCAGGATTGTTGCGAAAGCAGCTGCGCAAGTGCTGCTTTCTCAACACCATATACCAGGACTTGTGGAATGCTGACCAGAAAAGCAGGCTTGAACAGCTTCTTCTGAACTATGGGCCGATTGTAGGTGGCTGGGGCCTGGACGATTTTCAGGGTTGCTGAGAGAGGGTGAGCTGGGTCAATCTGTTGCACGACATGTCCCAGGTGTGGTTTGCCAAAGCCAGCGGTGGCCTGTGCCAGAAGGCTGTCCTGCTGCCTCCACTCTGGCAGTACCTGGGCTGTTTACACCCAGCAACAGGGCCTCAGACGCAGTGGGCATAGACAAATAATGCACAGGTGACGTGGCAAAACGCAATGAGCATACAGGAGTTGCATGTTGCAATGGGCTGATTGCACAATACATGTAGGGCAATCATGGGGAGAACAAGGCATCTGACGCATACAGCATGGACATCATCGTGCACAGTCAGAAAGCATACAGGCTTGCAAACTACATTGCATTGTTTGCACAAAACTTGAGGTATGTGAGGCAATGCATGGGAATCCAGAGTTTGAGGGCTGATGCATGCTGCACATAGTGAGATGCGCAGTCAGGCCTACCTTCCTGCAGAGTGGTGTATTTGACCCAGACTTCTTGCTGGCGCTGAATATCAGGCTGTGCCACGCCAATCAGGTCATCACTGCTGGCAGCTTCTGCGCCTGGCCCTTTTGCATTGTCAACTTGACCAGAAGATGCTGCCTCATCTGATCTTGGGGAGGACATGCCTGCCATCTAGACTGCTCAAGCACAAAGCTGTGCTCACACCACACTATGCCTTGCAGTGACCAAGGACTTCATGGAATGCGACCATATGCTGGCTGGATATGGCTGCTGCTATGCTGCTTGCAAACTTTTGGTCAAGTGGTCAGGGACTCGGCTTGCTCTCGGCTCAGTACTCTACAAGCACGGCTGATCACGTTGCCAAAAGAATTTTGGCCTGTTGTCAAACGCTGAGCAGGATTGGGCTCAAGCAGGGCCGGCACCGGGTTGGCTGAGTCAATACTAAGGATATGTACTTTAAATGCCGCACGAGAAAGGACCCGTTCATGCGGCGATGATGCTAGACGCTGTTGACGTCGAGACGCCGCTTATTGCGTGCTTGACATCTTGGACGGTCTGGATGATTGCGAGAGGGACATGGTCCGGCGTCGATAGTTGTGTTAACGAGACGTTGTCGAGAGCCGCTGCAAACGTTGGCGTGGTCCAAAGTCGAGAACAGACGGCAGCTAGCAAAAGGGATGTCCAGCAAGATCTATCTGCAAGATCTCATGCAAGCAAAGCGATATCAACTCCGTCATCGCCAGTTCGCGTCAGCGCAATCATCAACCGGGCGGACTATTACATGCTATCCAGTATGTTTGACACACTGCAAGGGAAGTTCCTCAATATTAGTCACTTTCGGGGTCACAAAGCTAGGCGCGCAAGAAGAAGACGGACGGGACCTTAATGTGCTCAATCAATATCGCTAACAAGGCAAGCCAAAAGTCAGATTGCACACTTGGCTGAGCTCATGTAGCAACGGGTAATGCATGCATGGTAAAGCTGACGTCACACACTGCGCTAAACCCTTTCAACCCCATTGCGCCCCAGGACAGCTGGCTAGAGAAGGAAATACCAGTAGCCAGGCTGTGCCGTTCATTCAACCCAATCTGCTGCAGATAAGCTCATGATCAGTGCTTTCGCCAGCAGCAACTTTCATGCCGAAGCTTGAATAACTCTGAACCGCATGTGATGCATATCAAATGAGTTCACCCAGACTCTGAGACTAGCACACAGACATGTGACTTATGCCAAGATGACAACACAAGTGTCCAGTGCGAGCAGTTACTCTATCATGCCAGGCCCTGTCACCTGATGATGCGGGAGTCAGTACACACAACCAGCGACGTTCATGATGATGCGTGAAATTCAAGGATACCAAATTGCTGCAATCATCATGATTGTCAGCAGATACACAAGAGACAGCAGAAGCAATATTGACTCAAGACGATCATCTAGATGCATGCTGCACAGTGTCATGTTGATTGTTTGCTCTGGGAATGGTGCTACTGCTGGGATCAAGGCGGGCAACACAATTTGAGACTTGAAGCAGGGCATCTTGTGACTGGCAGTTCTTGCAGGTGCAGCGTCAGATTGCAAACTTTGTCAAGCAACAGTGCGTATGCAAGGATGGTCCCAGACTTGTCAAGTACTATACAGCGTCAAGTCAGACAAAACACAGCCCAGCCTATGTACATTGGAGCAGGGCAGTAGGCTAGAAGCATCCTGACCAAGAGATGCTGTGCTGCCATCTTCTGCACTGCTTTTAGCCTCAATGTCTTCCAAGAGACTCTGCAGGGTCTGCTTTGAGACTTTGCACTCTGCAGCGACGTTCATGTAGTGCCTTTCCTGGTTTGTAATCATTGCATCCTCAAGTGTTTCCTGCTCAGCCTCCGCCATGGATGCCTGGAGCAATGCACACAAAAACAACAGTCTAAAGAGCCCTGTCATATCACAGTGTCAATGTGAGCCCACTTTGCAGTGCAACATGCTCTGTGGTGCAGGATGCTGCGTTTTCTGTTCTGCTTCTGCCATGGATGCCTGCAGCAATAACAAACTAGCATCTTCCTGAAATGCCCTGTCATGCCTCAGAGTGCATGCAAGCTCGTTGCGCCACCCATCGCAGCATGATCAGGGATGCCGCATGCTGCATTGCAACACAGAAGCCCTTGAACATTGGCTGGTACAACACACATTGTCAATGCAATCTCATCATGATCTCCACTGGAGAGCTGCGTATGCCTAATCAGCATGCAGCTCCTGGCTTGCAAGATGCAGTGTGACTGTCACTGCCTGTAGCTGCGACGTCCAGCAAGGGCAGTTATCAGGCTTCGATCTTGCAACCATGCGGTATTGCACAGATGCCATGAGCACGAGCCAAGCAGCCTTTGGCACTGTATTGCAAGTTGATGGGTACCTGTAAGAGTTGCTTGACGCCTTGCGGCTGTGGTGGCCTGTCCTGCTCATGCGTGGATGTGTTGCGTGCATACATGTCCTTCAGGCGCTGCATGGCACGGCTGCTACTGTCATGAGGGCCTGCTGGTGAACCAGGCCCTTGGGAGCCAGCCTGCAGCATGGGTGAGGAAAGTGATTGATTGGTACAGCACAATTTCCTGTTGAAATTTGGCTTGTTCTTTGTACGTGCTGGGCGGTGTTATGCGGCATATTGAATGGCTCAGATATGTCGTTTGTGCTGTAAGGAACTAAGTTGAGATGCTGTTGTGCAATTCTTGACAGATGCTAGCAGCTCTTGCGCAAACGGCGCTGGTATATGACAAGTGCTATGCCTGCAAAGCAACAGGACAGGTCTACTCGTAACAAGCGATAGGCAGCAGAACCAATTGGCGGCTGCAAGACAGGGTGTAAGCCCTACCCATGAGCACACTGCTGTGACAATGATCAGGATTGATACAGGACAATCAAACAGGTTAAGACTTGCAAAACATGGCTAGAAGGCTCACCTTGAGCTTTGGCTGCAGCACAGCCAAGGACAAAGGCAGGAAAGGCTTGTCTGCATCTGCCCACAATCTGCTGTCTGTGTAAGCTGAGCTGATGTGAGAATGACTTGAGACTAAATTGGCCATGCTGTGAAAGCTGTCCCGCCCACGCTGTGTCTGCTTGAGTCTCTGAAGGGTCCGCACAGCAGAAGCCTCGTCTGTTGGGCTGAAGGGTGCTTGATTGGCAAGCTGCAGCTCCTGATTCACAGCCCTGTGAACAATCATGTATACATTCCACTCAAGTTCAGAAACACAGCTTGGCTTGAGCTGATGAACAAGTGCTTGTACATATGCAGTATGCCTATGCTCAGAAAAGAAGGCTTGCTATGCCAGATAGCTTGCTGCCAGCATGTGCTCAAAGAGAAGCATGATGAAGGTGGACATCAACTCTGCTTATGTTGTTGGCAGGTTTCAAATGCCACATAACGCTGCTTGCAGTGCCCCTGCTGGCAGCATGAGCAACCCGACAAAAAAAGCACTGCTCAGCCATTGTGCGTCATCACACATCTGCAGGATGTGATCAGTGATTCAACACATGAGGTATCAGTCAGAGGAGCCTGGTGCACTTGAAGCCCACATATGTCTCAAATTCAAGTGTATCCATAGTGCAGCTGACCTGAGCTGGGGGCAGGCCTCTGGAGGAATCTGCAATGTCAAGTCCAGCAGCTGAGGGGACTGCAGCGCTTGTCCAAACCGCATCAGGCTGCTGTTGTGCAGCAGCAACACTGCACAGCACTGTGCTGAAGACAGGCCAGACAGTCGTGGGCTGCTCTCTAGCACCTCTGCCTTCAGGGTGAACAGCATGCGCATGGTGTTGACCAGTGCTGCTGGTGAGCAACTCTCTGTGCTGGTGCGGAGTAACGAGTCCAGAGAGGAGAACATGCTGGGTGGATTGCTGGGAATGGCTACCTGCAGCAAATGCCACCTATGCATACATTTGTACACAGCAGAACTCAGGCCATAAGTTATCTGATTAGGCCCTTACGCTGCTGGTGAGCAGCTCTCCATGCTGGCTTGCAGCAGCAAGTCCAGAGAAGAGAACATGCTTGGGGAACATTGCTAGCAGTCACAGCCTGCATGCACGTGCAACCCACAAATGAAGCGACACACACAAGTACAAGGCCTTGAGATACAGGTCTGCCAGTGCATACAGGGAATTTTGATACATCATGAAGTGAAGCTGCTTGTCACAGCCCGAGGTACTGCACGCTTGGCACAAGAACACAAGAGGGCTGGTCAGCAGCTTGTAGGAAGCGCTGGTGATTGCCATGCACAGAAGGCCAGAGTTGATAGCTTCGAAGGGTACGGACCTCATGCCAGATGGTGGACAGCAGGCCATGCAGCTGGGTGTCCTTGAGGCCATCTGTGGCAACAGGGAGCAGGGTGACAAGGCAGGAGTGCACCAGCAGGCGCTGGGGCACCTCCCAGGCAGCACACATGCCCATCATGTGGTGCAGGAACACCTGGGGAAAGGTGCGGCTGGGCAGTACTCGCGCCTGCAGCATGTGTCGGGCTATGTCACATGCCGGAGTTGATGCCTTAGCGCAGCTCCGGTGCAATAGCCCCATCGTGCAGGCTGATGTGTGCATTATGGGCTGTGCATGTTGTGCGCTGTACACCATGAAAGGCACAGCAAGCATTGCACATGTGCAAATACGATGGATAGCAGCCAGCATGGAGAGCTACCTGCAATGTGCCCTGCTCAGCTTGGACATGTCATGCCTCAACCAAAGACAAGAAGGCTCTGCCAAACAAGCATGCAAACACATCTACAGCTGCAGTATGCTTTTCTGCTTGTCAGGTGGCTTGGACATAGGTGAACATTTGCTGCAGCGTGTAGGCAACCTTGGGTGAGAAGTAGTTGACGGCCATGGCTGCTGCTGCCACACATTCTAGCACAGCTGTTGTCAGAGGGGTGGGGCCTTGCAGCTTGCCCACCACGCCCCCCAGGGCTTCCAGCAGATGCAGGCTGTCGCCCACCCGGCGAGCCATGTCTGATATGCATTGCAACACTGCTCTGCGCAAGCCGGCCTGAGCTGCGTCTTGGACTGCTGGCCCTGGCAAGACAGGGGATAGATCCTGCATGTACTCACAACAGGCTTCATAATGTTGTCAAGGGCTGTTGCTTGCAGCTGACACACATGTAAGCAGTGAACAAAATGCATGCACACTGCATAACATAAGCGCTTGCTTGGGGATGCATAGCATTCAGACAGAACAAATCGCTGATGCTATGGCAAAAGCTTGTGCTGCATATGTGCCCACCCAAATGAATTTTGCATTTGGATTCAAAAGAGCATGCCGTAAGCCAGCCAGCTTCCTGAACAACTTAGAAAGGGAGGCAGGAAATGCACACAACCGTGAAACTGCTTTGTACAAATGTGCACCAGATGCAAGTCTGTCCACACAGTGTCATAGTCACTTGTCATGCGGAGAGCTGTGCAGGCAAGAAGATGATAATACCTTGACAGCAAGCACCAAGGCAGGTGAGGCCAGGCCGCCTTCTAGTGCCCTGCCCTCAGCAGCAGCCAGATCCACCACTGCTGCTTGCTGAGCAGTGTCAAGGCCAGCGCTGCTCACATGCCTGAGTAAGCTGCTGAAAAGCAGGTAGCGCTGATGCTCCTCAGCGCACACCTGCAATGGGTATGCTTCAGCATGTGAGCAAAGCAAGCACTTTGCAAGAGAGCATTGTTGCATGTATATCTTCATGGTGGTCTTTATGCGAAGGGGCAGTAGTCACATGAAAAAAAAGAAAGGAAATTTGGCTTGTTTGCAAAATACACTTGTGGCTGGATTAGTTGGTGACCTTTGCAGCAAACTCCCAGAACTGGTGAAGGCATGCAGAGCAATAGCATGATGGCAAAGATGCAGTCAGCATAGAACTTGATTGATGTCAAGCTATAGGATTTCTTTCAGTACTTGACATGTCCAGCACGCTTTGCAGAGACGCTGCTGAGCGTCATGGATAGATGCTGTGCCATGCACTGCAGAGCTGCTTGGCAGCGCACACTCAGCGCCATGCACTGCAGAGCTGTATGGCAGAGCACACTCAACGCAAGACAGGACACTGCAAGCTCATTGGTCATACACAGTGCGTGAAATGCATCAGCACCTTGCGCAAGATGCCAATGGCAACATTCCTTAGGCTTGAGCTGTCTGTCCAGTAGCTGCCCTTGTCAAGATAGCGCAACAAGCAGTCTATGACATTGCGCCCTGCCTGAGCATCCTGCATAGGCGCATGTCAAACATTGTAGCATGCTTCTTGAACTTGACGCTATCCACATCAAAAACTGCAGCATGATTTGTAACTTCTGACAATATCTTCAGAAGGCTCACAATGATGAAGTCAAGCAGCACTGCATCTGAAAGAGCCTGATAGGCCATATGCTGCACATCAAGGAGGTGAAGTGATTACACAGCATCTATCAGCACAAAAGATCCTGTTTGCATTTTGTATAATTGCCAGCTCTGCTAAGACAAAGGTTTGCAAAGAATGCCAAAACGCAACAGCAATTCAGCAACTTACCTTTGTCATGCGTGCCAAATCCTCCAGCAAGCGCTGTGCAACAGCATGAGGTGACTCGCTTGCAATGTATGCTGAAGAGGTTGTTGAGTCTCTGCGCTCAAGTGACGCCCTGACTGCTTCATTGCCCCTCCACAGTATTGCAGACTGGTTTGTCATGCTGGCATTACTGATAGTCAAGCTGTCCTGATGCAGAGCAGGCTTAGAGCCGATGCTATCTCGCTGTGCATTGATAGCTTCTGATGTCGATTCAGCCTGGCCTCTGTTGCCTGTTGTCTTATCAGGCGGCCTGTCTAGCTCGTCGTCAGAATGCAAACCCAGCTTGGAGCGAGCGCTCTCCAGCCAACTGGTCAAGCTGCTACGCACATCCACTGCTCCAGGGTGACTTAGCTGCTCAACATTGCTGTTTGGGGCAAAAGCTGGCTCAAGGCCTCCGTTTCTACTGCGTGCATCATTGATCTGAACATGCCTATCATCAGACAGACGTTTATGCTGAAGGGTGCCGTCTGCATGCCCACTAGTAGCATGATGTAGCGCTGATGGCCGAGAATGGGCAGTGACATGAGCTGTGGGGCCGTTGACCGGGCTAATCTTGTTTGGATGCCCTACAGCAAGGCCTTCGCCAGGCGTGCCTGCTGCTGCGTCTGTAATGGGCTGCTGACTCGGCTGTTGACCTATGGAGTGGCGTAGCGGCGGTTCAAAGACATCTGGTGCATCATACAGGTCCTCAGCTGCTTCACCTTCCGGCAATGGCTGCGCTAGAGTGCTGAGCGTGACCTTCATCATGGCCTCAAGATACCGTGAGGTGAAGGAGACACGGTGTGCCATGGCCAGGTGCTGGCGTAGTGCTTGCATGCATGCAATGTGCAGGATCCTGAGGTGTTCAGGGGCTGGGTCATACAGCCCTACTGGATGTGCCTCACAGTTGCTGCACACCATGGGAACAAAATGCTCAAGCTGATCTACATAGTCTGAGTCCACCTGCAAGGCGACGTCACTGCGTTCAGTAGCATGATAGCAGCATCGCAAATGCTTTGAACTGTCTCTGACAGAGATTTCCATACTAAGGGTTGATATGCAAAGCTATCTAGAATTAGACATGGCGCATGAATGCTGATGTTTTGCAGAAATGCCAGGAGCATGAAAGACTGACCTGGACTTTCTCAAACTGTGCTAGCAGGCGCGCACCAAGGATACGAATTTCAGCTTTGTTATGGCGCAGCAAAAGCCCTATCACACTGTTTACATGCCCTCCTACTTTGTCAGTGAAAGTATCAACATGTTTGTCCTGCATTGAGCAGACTATCAGTTCTCCCAGTAAGGTCGCAGATTTCAATTAGCATGCTTGATGCTGAAGTATGTGTTACGCATCATCTCAATTACGCACCACAGGCTGAACAACAAGCTCCTTGGCAAATAAGCTGCTGTCATCGTTCTTGAGCGCTTCGAGCAGGTGCATGTAAGCTCGTACAGCAAGCTTAACATAGCCATAGCGGTGAGCTCTCAGCTCCTTTTGAACTTTTCTTGCTAGTCTCCTGGATACCTGCCATAGACGCGCAACTCTATGCTGTTAGGTAAAATGTGATATAGCAGAAACCTCGATTATCAATTGCTGAGAAAGAAATTGCGGAGATGAAAAAAGTCAAGGGCACCTTTGGTCCACGATGAGGGTTTTTGTTTAAGTAGTCAGCAAGCTTTTTGATTTTCCGGTCGATGGAACTGTCCACTTTGTCTTGAAATGGGGGCTCATTGCGGGGGAAGATGTCAGGAACTAGTAAATTATATCGCTTGACGGGTCGTCTTGAGCTAGCTGCTGGCAAAAGACCGAAACAGTGACAGTGTACCCGCATCAGGTGCTAACTCGCTCGGATCAAGTGCTACAACTTGCCGGGCTGCCGCAGAACAATGCTATTCACTGTGCTGAGACACTAAGCATATGCGAGCGCTAGCATCGCACGACAGACAGCTTTCTCATCGCGCTTGGTGCTGCTCCGCTCGTTGAACAGTGCTCGCTCCATCCGACACAGCCCAAGGAATCTGCACCAATAGTCAACCTGTGACCATCAGTGTGAATGTGCCTGTATTTAGCTACTGTGCGAACTGGCCACTATGTCACGCTGGGGGATCTGGACAGCTTCAAGAGAATGCCATATCTGCTCAATTGCTTTGCATGCATTGATGATGATCCGTGCAGCTCAAAATAGCACTGAAATTGCATTTGTCTGCCTGCCGTCAGCGTGATTGAAAAAACCAAAGTTGGAAAATGTCCTGGCTGCTCTTGTTGCTAGATGTGCCCTCAAGTCAGAATTCGTTATCAGTATATGCATCCTTGAGTCTATCATAATTCCAGGTGCTTTTGAAGTGTGACTTTAATGGCACACATGGCACACTTGTACAGTCATGCAGGCAATCCAAACAAGCATGCTCAAGATCGAACTTTTCAGCAGCTCAAGCATGTCCGAAGCGCCATCAGTCTAACGTGAACTGAAGTTGACTTGCAAGCTCTCAAAATGTGTGTCTCCTCTGGTGCTGGCGTTTCGCGGCAGCATCTGTGATCAAACACGTGATGCTCGTTGCGGCTGTTTGCTGACATCCGGTTCGATTGCAAGCGATCAAAACGTGAAGGTACCCCGCCAACGAGCGGAATTCACTGTGAAACAGCAGCAAACCTGCTGAAAGATGTTGTCCCACCTGAGCGGCACTGGTGTTAACACGCTGCCTCTTCGAGGCCAGCTCTGTCACACAACTCCTAAGGCATGCAAGGCAAGGTCAGTCCAGCGTCCGGCGAGGGCAAGTCAGCGTCACGGTGACTACGTGAACGCGGTAGCCGCCGAATCGCCTGTGCTTCCTTTCACCAAGGATGCCGAGCATTTGGAGAAGTGGAACAAGAGCAGCTGGCGCAAAAGGAAAGCGCATCAGCAGCCTGAGTACCCAGAGAAAGAGCAATTGGCAGAAGCCATCGCAGAAATCAGCAGGATGCCGCCCCTAGTGTTTGCTGGGGAATGCAGAACGCTGCAAGCTCGCCTTGCCAAGTGTGCAGCTGGAGAGTCCTTCATGTTGACTGGCGGTGACTGTGCAGGTCGGTCACAGACCAAGTGTCTTGCTGTTGGCATGCATTTGAGGCTTCAAAGTCGATGTTGCTGCCACTGATTGCACAAACTCCTCAGAAAACAAGCAACGCTTTGCTAAGTTCCGTTCTGTGCGACTGCAGAGAGCTTCTCCCAGTTCTCAGCTGACAGAATACGAGATGCCTTCAGAGTCATGCTCCAGATGTCTGTTGTGATGATGTTCGGCGGTGGAGTGCCAGTTGTCAAAGTTGGCCGCATGGCAGGCCAATTCGCCAAGCCAAGATCAAGTGGCATGGAAACCATTGATGGTGTATCACTCCCTAGCTACAGAGGCGACATCATCAACGGCCCAGAATTCAATGAGAAGGCACGAGTGCCAGACCCAAACAGACTAGTCAAAGCCTACAATCAGTCTGCTGCAACCCTTAACCTGCTGAGAGGGTTCTCCACTGGAGGCTATGCCGGCCTGGCAAGAGTTACACAGTGGAACCTGGACTTCATGGATAATTCCGACGAAGGCAAAGCCTATCTGGATGTGGCACAAAGGGTGAAGGAGGCCATTCAGTTCATGAACGCCTCAGGCCTGTCAGCCAACCATCCAATCATGACTGAGACTGAGTTCTTTGTCAGCCATGAGTGCCTGCTGATGGACTACGAGGAAGCTCTCACTCGCCAGGACAGTACCACTGGCCTGTGGTACGACTGCTCAGGTGAGCTAGCTGACATTTGCCATTGCTTGCCAGCATACACTCGTGCAAGCAGGCCCGTTCAAATGCTATCACCACACAGAACATCAGTTGCACCAGACTGTAAACTAGCACATGAACCTTGTCTGTACAGAGTTTCATGTTGCTTCATGCAAGTCATTCATCCTGGACCAGAGTCTGATCAAAGCATATGCTGCTGCATGCTACGTATTGCAAAGGTTCACTGTCAAATGAGCACATCAGGATAGGCTACAACCTGTGAGGAAGGCATCATAAAAATCATGAACAAGCCCATCAACACAAAAACGGCCATGCGAGCTGCTTTCGTGTGCCCAGGTCACTTCCTATGGTGTGGCGAGCGCACAAGGCAGCTTGATGCAGCGCATGTGGAGTTCATGCGCGGCATTGGCAACCCCATTGGGGTGAAAGTCAGTGACAAGATGGACCCCAATGACCTAGTGACCATGATCCATGCCTTCAACCCAGAGAACACACCAGGGCGGTTGGCTGTCATTGTGCGTATGGGCCAGGAAAAGCTCAGAGCTAAGCTGCCTGCATTGGTCGAAGCTGTGGAGAGGGCGGGGCAGACAGTTACCTGGATCTGTGATCCCATGCACGGCAACACTGAGTCCTGTGGCACCTACAAGACTCGCAGGTGAGGTTGATGCCCCACCTGGCCACTCAACTCTTGTTGCGCAAGTCTTGTAACAGCAAAGCATCAATAGCAGCAGCAGCTTTCCCCATTTTGTAAGCAGTTTGGGGCCTGCTTGCGCCCTGTAACTCAGCAGCTGTGTTGAGTAGAATGCCATTTGATGGCACAAGCTGCTCCATTTTACAGACCCAACACTGCTAGCCTTGCTCGCCATGACTTGTCAGAAGCGGGCACACCATGTTGGTGTCGTTTTGTTTTCAGACTTTGATTCACGAAAGACTCACAATGCTTTGATAGTGCTTGACTGTCCTTGTTTGTAGGGCTCTGCGACAGCATCTGAGCTTCTTATCTGGTGCAGATGTTGGCGTGCAGCCTTTTGCACCATTCTGAAGACTGCTGATGTCATGTTGGGTGTGCCTGTTGTGGCTCAGTCATTGTTTTGGAGGGCAAGGTCGTCAGTTATGTGCTTACGCTGCTGGTTGCCATTGCAGATACGAGAACATCAGAGCAGAGGTAGAAGCCTTCTTTGATGTACATGAGGAGCTGGGCACAGTCCCAGGAGGCATTCACCTGGAAATGACAGGAGACAATGTCACAGGTCAGCACTCACATGCCCATCTTTTAAAGCCCCACTGCAGCTGCTTCCGCTGCTATATGCACAAGTTGAGATCCATGAGGCTTGTCAACAATCAAGATTGCTGCTGTACATGCAACCTGTGATGCATGTGTGTTATGTGCAAATTGTCAAGAGCAATGAGCATTGCTTCAAGCCCAGTCTGCTTGCCCTGAGCTTACTCAAGAAGACCTTGACAATATTCTGACTCTGTTGCTTTGCTGCATTGCAGAGTGCATTGGAGGTGGTTCCAGCATTGAGGAGACTGACTTGAGCTCACGCTACCACACTCACTGTGACCCCCGCCTCAACGCTGAGCAAGCTCTAGAGATGTCCTTCTACGTAGCCTCAAGGCTCAGGAAACGTAAGTGTTTCTCATAGCAAGCATGAGTGCTGCAGGCTAGCTACAGATGCACTTTGGATTCTCACTCAAATAACCTTTGCTGGCGGGTGACTTCTTTCAGGTGCATGTTGCTTTGATGTCGTCTTGCTGCATGGACCATTGTGTCAGCTGCTGCAAACTCTGCATCAGCCTTGAGACATATTTGCTGCAGCAGCAGCAGCAGCATCTGCTATCATTGATGCTGTTCTTGTGAGCACAAATCTCAGAGTGACGATGTATGTGCTGTTCTGCCAGCTGAAGCAGGTCAACAGCAGACAGTTTTGACAGAGTGAGTTCTGTAGATGTCATGTTTAGAATGCTGATACATGTTTAGAAGTAGCTCAGGTGTTTTGTGATTCACACTTGCTTGCTCATGCACTCTGTCAATTCAGGTTCTGCAAGCTCCCACAATGCTAGTCCTTGCATGGTTTGTGGTGTTGTCTTGCCTGTTCGGCATATGCAGTGAGCCCAGGTGATGTGTGATTTACACTTGCTTGCCCATGCAGTCTGTCAGTCCGGAGTCTGCAAGGTTCCACAAAGCTAGTTCTTGCAGGACGAGACCGAATGGCAGCTGAGGCCATTCAAGGGGGAGAGATGATTGCTGGAGAAGCTGGCATGCTGTGATCAGCTTTGGGGACAGTATATCATCAAAAGTCGAGATTAAGTAGAGATACTGCCATTCATGATGTCATGCAAGTAGTCGGTTGGTTCTCTTATAGCGTCAAGCACCAGTCGGCTGCTCTGATGATTTCATCCCGGACATCCAGCTTGAATCGGTTTCATGCTCTCTTTGCTAGATCATCTACAGTTTGTAGCAGTGTTCAACATCAGCGCGTTTCAAAAGGGCCGCCTAGGCCTGTAAGAAATGCTGCAGACGGATAATGCTGGTCCTTTTTCCGAACCGGGGGCAGATGAGTGCTTGTAAACCCAAGTCAGCTGCATCTACTTTGCTTCAGGGCTCAAAGGTACACTGCATGAGCTGAAGCTTGAATATAAATCAGGATCACCGTTCAACTTAGCACCCTTTTGCTTCTACATGCTATTGTCCAGGCTACAGATATAGATTGCTGCACCAATGCAGTCAGACCTGGCAGCTTGTGCTCCCACTGACAGTTTGGATCGCAATCTAGGAATGCACAAATGTCAAATTGCCGCAATACCGAGACTTATTGCGATTTTCGACACAGAACAGTATAGCGGCAAACGACAGTACAATCTACGTTTGATGCCACTGCGAGTTGTTTGAGGGTCTATCCCATGTCCGACGCAGCATCTGAACAGTGTTGCCAGCTCCTGGGCGTGCATCATCACTGGGAGGCACACGCACTGCCCATCCATGCTTCCTGGCAGGTGGTGCTGCAACACATAGTCGCTCTGAGATCAACGTAAAGACAGTCATACAATTGGCCCAGTTGCTTGCATTCTTATATTATCAAGCATATCAACAAGAACTGGGTTGCACGCTTCCATCAAGCAGCACAACGATGCGCTGCAAAGAAGAGCTCAACACAAGAATGACTGGTTGATGTAGACAAGCTCTGGACATGTGCCTGCTTGCAATGGGTAACACGCATTCCCTCTGGTAAGTGTCAGACATGCTGTCCACCTCATGCCAATGCTGAATAAGTGCAGCCAGCTCTAAGTATCAGTCTTACCTGCACTTGGTATCTTAAACGCACTAACACTGAACTCAGCATCTGCTTTCTGGAACAGTGGGTTGGTCTGCACTGTAGGCCAGCCCTTTTTGATGCCTTGCAAGTCCAGCAGCCGTGAGCTAGCCTGTACTGTCTGTGCTGGTGACGCATACATCGCCCCTATCTCACTGCTACCCCCATCCTCAAAAGCAGACCCTGCATCAGCCTGTCTGTCTTCTTGCTGACTTAGCCTTTGGATACCACTGCGCTGCAGAGCTATTGGCTGCGCTGAGGCCTGGGGGCTGACCACAGGCTGAATAGGCCGTTGCTGCTGACTAGTCATGGCTGCAGGGCTGTTCGGCGCAGCCCCTGCTGACAGCTGCCTGCCAAGCTTGCCCCTGTTGTCAACACTAGCAAGCTGCGGTGCAGGCTTCAGCTTGGCCTGAACCCCTGGCGAGGGGGGTGGGGGAGGGGGTGGGGGCGGGGCTTTGCTGGGGCTTTTTACAGGTGCTACCATAGACTGTTGTGAAGACTGACTGCTTTCAGATTGAGACAGGACTCTAGCAGGCAAGCTTACTAGCTGTTGCCTTTGTTGAAGAGGCAGTTGAGTCACATCACCTGGGACAGAACTGGAACCAGGCAGCCCTTTTGGAAAGGCTGATGCAGTACCTGTTTGCGGCATACCAGACAGAGGGGCTGGGGGTGGGGGAGGGGTTGGGGGTACTGTGGGTGAGGGCTGCCTGACGGCTGCATAGCTGGCGCCGTCTACAGGACTGGTAGACGTAGACTGGACCCTGGAACTAGGGGTTGGGGTGGATAAGGGGTTGGGGGAGCGATGCCTCAGGGTGACAGCTGCCAACTGTGCCTGCAGCCCGCTTGAGCTGCTGGGGTTGTTTGTAGTAGCCCCTGCAGGCCTTGTAGCGGCAGCCCCAGAAGGGCTTGTAGCAGCAGCCCTGAAGGGCCTTGTGGCATCCAGGCCTGAAGTGCTTGCTGAGGATGCAAATGCAGCACTGCTGACTCTGTTCAGCGAGCCTGACTGCTTGAGATTTCTTGCAGCCTGCACAGCAACAGGGCTGATTTCAGGAATCTGTGTAGTAAACAACATACCTCATTTAATTCAGGGCAGGGCCTGCATTCCTACACACATGGACACAATAATATGATCAATCTGAGCAATATCTCAATGAGTGAATCAACAATGTGTTTGGAGCATACTGACTTTATACTCAGCTGCATGTGTCAAACACTGTTGCTCTCACTCCAACCATGGCATGCAGCAGCCATGCACGTATCAGCCATTAAGACATTCTGTGCATGAACAGGCTTTGCTTTAGGCACCAGAAGCAGCTTATACAACAGTGGACCAATGTCACAGCAGAAGAGTTTGCTTTGGGTGGCAAAAGTGGCTCAGACATGTGCAGACCTATGTATTAGTAGTTTCTGTACACAGAGATTGCTGACCTGTAGTGGTGGGGAGTCAGGCACTGGCGTGGTGGCTCTGCTAAGCATCGTCCTTTGAGGCAAAGGTGACATGGGTGAGTTCATGATATCAAACATTTCTCTGATGAAGACCATGCAGCTGAAGCATCACCAGTCTGTTTTCACATACATTTGAAGGCATCAAAGTTGCTGACCTGCAGTGGTGAAGAATCAGGCACAGGTGTGGTGGCTCTGCTAAGCATCATCCTCTGAGGCACAGGTGACATTGGCGAGTCCATGATACCAGACATTTCTCTGATGAAGATTATGCAGCTAAAGCATCACTAGTCTGTTCTCACATACATTTGAAGGCAACAAGGTTGCTGACCTGTAGTGGTGGGGAGTCAGGCACAGGTGTGGTGGCTCTGCTAAGCATCGTCCTCTGAGGCAAGGGTGACACGGGCGACTCCATCACACCAGTAGTAGCTCTCCCAGAAACCTGCCGCTGCTGTAAAGCCCCGCTGTTACTCCTCAGCGCTGCCCTTCGGCCAGTCAGGGCTTCTAAATGCCGCAACGCCACTCTCTGCTGCTGAATCAGAGACTGCAGTTCTGCATCATCAATGCCATCTTGAAGCAAACTGCTGCTGCTGTTGTTGCTGTTGACACCCGCAGCATCAAGCACTTGAGATGATGCTGCTGTGTCAGAGATCCTTTCCTGTGATGATTGCTGCTGCTGCTGCTGCTGCTGCTGCTGCTGCTGCTGCTGCTGCTGCTGCTGCTGAAGGGACTGCGCTTGTTCCTGCTGCAACAGCTGCTGCTGTCCTGTGCGCTGCATCATCAACTCCTTCTCTTGCTGCTGCTGTTGCTGTGCTTGTTCCTGCTCCAACTGCTGCTGCTGCTGCTGTCTTGCGCGCTGCACAAGCATTTCCTTCTCCTGCTGCTGCTTCTCTTTCAGGCGCTGCAGCTCCTGCTCTTGCTGCATCAGCTGCTGCTGTTGTCGCCTCTGCTCATCAGCACGCTGTTGCAGTAGCTGCTGTTGCTCATCCTGCTGCTGCTGCACTTTCTGCAGCATCCTCAGCTGCTGTTGCTGCTGCTCCCTTTGTATCTCTTGGAGCCTTTCCTGCTCCTGCCTTTCCTGTTCCCGCCTCTCTAGCTCCTGCCTTTCCAGTTCCCGCAGTTTAAGCTCCCGCAGTTCCTGTTCCCTCCAGTTTTGCTGCTGGGCGTCTCTCTCAAGCCTCTCTTGCTGTTGCCTCTCCAATTCTTGCTTGTCGCGCTGCTGCTTCTGCTGAGCCTGTCTTTCTGCATTTTCTCTCTGTTGCTGCCGCTCCTGCTGCCCCTGTGCTGCCTGCAGTGCCTGCTGCCTGCTACTCTCAAGATGCTCACTAGGCTGTTGCAATCTGCCTGTGCCTGAATCAGCTGACAGGCTTTCTACCATGGCTACTGGCTGTTGTGCTGCCTGAGCTTCATTTGTTACTGGCTTCAATGCTGCTCTTTGCAGCTGGATCACCTGTAGGCAGTGCACATACACAATTGCAGATGGAAATGTACATTCATTCACAGAACCTGTCAGCAAGGGTATTGAGCGAGTGCTGTGGTTTGCCACGCTGTGCCAGGCAATGCCATGCTATGCTATCTTTTGCTGCTGCATTACAGCATTGCAGCCTTCTCAAATGCTGTAACAGCTGCAATGGCTTGCTGATGACACTGCCACTGACTGCTGCCGACAAGCGGCACGCTCTGGATCAAGTCAGGACTGCTGTGCCTTGATGTTGTCAATGTCCAATGTGGTAGGCATGCAACTGAACAGGATGTTAACACTACAATCTGCAAGCAGAACTGAACAGCAGCAGTTGTGCCAACAAGTACCTGGGAGAGGGGGCTATCCTCTGCCCCAGTGGGGTCTGGCTCGGGTGAACGCCCCCTGCTGGTCTCGCCTGAGGCTGCTGGACTGCCAAGGGAGCCTACTGCTGAGGAGGGGCGGGGTGCCTGTATGGGACCCCTGCTGGTGGGGCTGCCCTCCCCCCCTACAGCACTCCTCCTTGTTGCCCTCTGCAAAGCAGCATGCTTGATTGCATGGCTGGTCATTGATGCTGTACATTTGTAACCACGCTATGCCCCGCTTGACCCCTACTGGAGGGGATGCCCTTGCCCCCTAGAGCACCTCTCCTTGTTCTCCTTGTTGCCCTCTACACAGCAGCACAAATCAGCTTGCATGCACAGACTTCCTGTGAGGCTTGACAGGATTGACTGGGCACATACAATTGCTCCGCTTGGTTTGCATGCAAGACACTTGCAATATAGGTAGTGTGCCAAGCGGCATGCTTGCTTGTCAAGATGCCTTGACCAGATAAGATTGCACAGACTGACAGGCAGACTTTGTGTGACAACGACGCAAGCAGCGTCAGAGGTTGAGCTTGTCATGTTGACAGTTGTGATTGTGCATGCATACCCAGCTTCTGCAAACAGCTTTCAATATTGCAAATCAGCTTGCTGTCATAGGAGCCTGCCTGAGCTCACAGCAAAAAAGATGCCGCATGAAAACTCTGCCACAAGCAAAATAGCACAGCACATCCAGGGGGATGCTGACTGGCAGGATTTCATGAGCTGTACCAGGGTGCTGTAGCGAGCTGTAGCTCCTGATGTCAGCCCTACAATGCTGAGGCCTGGAGCAGTCTGGTCAGGGTAGGGCTCAGAGGGCGGAGCTTGCAGGGGGGCACCCACAGCTGAGCCCGCAGGGTCTGCTATGAAGGCGTATGCTGATGACATGCGCGGCAACTGCTGCTTCTCTGCCTGCAGACAGGGCACACATTTACATGGCTGTATGAGCGCATGGCACTCCGGTCTGGGTCGGCTCAGGGAGTGGGGTTTGCGGGGGGCATTCAGGGCTGAGCCAGCTGCATCAGCTATGGATGCATATGCTGATGACATGCGCGGCACTGCCCAGTGCTGTGTGTCTAATGCTGCTCAAGACGAGCTCACCAGCAGATTGCAGCCATCCAGGTCTCACATGCTGAGGTAAGGCAGCATGTCTGTGGCATGCCACACAGACGCACGCCACAAAGCAGGTCTACATGACGCTGCAAGGCCAGGGTGGCTTTGCATGAGGTATCTTTGCATGGATTAGCTTTGCATGTGTTAGCGTTGCATGGCAATGTTGTTGTTATCAAGCTGCCAAATCAGCTGTTGCATTGTTGTCCCTAACAAACAGACAAAGTGCCACTGCAAAGCAGCCCTTCTACCTTGGTTTTCTTTGCCTCACTGCTGGGTGTGCTTTCCTTGGAAGGGCCAAACAGGCTCTTCTTGATGCGCTGCCTGATGCTAGGCCTTGCATCAAACTGCCCTGCTCCAGCCGCCAGAGGGCTGAATGCCGCATCCTGCTCAGGCAACCTGCTGCTGCTATCTCCTAGTGGGCTGAAAGAGAATTCAGGGCGCAAATTGTTTGCCTGCCCATCCCATTCAAGAGCTGTACCCTCTGCTGCTGCTGCTGTTGGCGTCTCAGCTGCATCGGTCTTGAACTTTGCTGCTTTGCTCTGCTTGCGTGACTTCTTGACAGACTTTCTTGAAAGGGCCAATGGCTGCTGACTGGCGCCCGGGTCTAGCCAAGGTGCATAGGGATCTGTCACCATGCCAGTCATGGACAGCCTGTTTTGAGACTGCTCAAGTGGCAGCTCGAATGCATTTGCACCATCCCCAACAGTGATGTTGCCATCCACTGGCTGCCAGTCACTTGGCATCACTGCATTCAGGCTGGCCTGATCTGGTGACTGACTAGCCAACTGAGAAGATGAAGCCACATCAGGTTCACCCAGCATGGTGTCTGAGGTACCCATCATGGCGTTTGGGGTACCCAGCAGGGTGTTGGGGTTGCCCAGCATGGGGCCAGGTGTGCCTAGCATGTTAAATGGGCGGAAAGAAGGCGAGTCTGCAGGTCCCCTTGCCAAGACTGACAGCCGCTGCATGAGGGCAGGCTTGTTTGTAGGGATGCCTTCATCGACTCCTGCTGCTGAGTCTGCTGGGAGGTGTGGGCCATTCTGGCCAAACATGAGCTGCATAGCCTCTTGAACAGCTGCATCCTGTGCGCTGCCCTCCTCAGGTGCCATAGACAAGCGTGCAGTGCTGCCCTGCAACAAACTGAAACATTGGTGCACATCGAAGACGGAGCTACACAGGCACGCTGTGGCAAGTCAAGCTACATCTCATGAGATGCTCACAATCATCACAGACTGCCACCTGGCAGCCTCCCTTATCTGATCGCAATGGTATGCTGTCAGCAGTACAAATCATGACTATCCACAGCAGGTGCTTGTTGATCATGATGTAGCACAAGGGTTGGTGTGACATAACTGCATGTTTGCAATGTGTGCGTAATTCAGCGTGCATAGGCAGCCTGCATGTACTTGGGAATCAAACACTGCACATTGATGTGATATGTAGAGGAAGTACTGCTGAAGGGTCACCAGAGATGCCCCTTGTATGCGTGCATAAGCTGCCTGCATGTACTTGATCAGCAGAGAACTCATACTGACACTATGTGTCATCTGCAAATTAACGTTGTGTGTAAGAAGAGCAGCTGAAGGCCTACCAGAGATGCTCCTTGCATGCGCGCATAAGCTGCCTGCATGTACTTGAGCAGCAGGGACTGCAGCAGGCCGCTGGCATGCAGCTGAGCCAGCATATCTGGCCGCGGAACAGAAGCATACCAAAGCAGTGTCACCCAAGTGGCCTGCAGGACAGAGATACAAGCATTGATGCATGAGTAGATCTTTCTACGCTTGTAGTACACATTCAGCAAGAGCCAATGCATGCAGCACAAAGGGCTGACAAGGATGCAGCATCAGATGTTGTCAAGGACATCTGTGACTGATCTGTGTGTCATGATATTGGCATCTTGCAGCTGCAGAGTATAGATCCAGTACTGCTCAAGTGCAGATGCACTGCGTGAGATGATGTTGCATGTCCCTCACCTGCACTTGGGAAGATGGACTGGACAGGATGTATCGCTTGTGCTTGGCAATGTCTGCGTACGCTGCTGCAACCCATACTTTGATGAGGTAGCGTTTCTTTTCTTTCTTGTCTCGGGAGGCTTCAACTTTGGCCAGCTCTATAGGTATCACGCCTTTAGCTGAGGATGCCTTGATGTCTGAGAAGTAGAATAAGCCACTGCCCTGCCAGGCCAATGTTTGTCTGTATACTGGATATAGAATTTGTGTGTTGAATTCATATCAGCACATATGTTGCACACATGCCATCATTTCATCATTTACCTTCAAGATGAAAAAGCGCTTGTTCCACTTGTTATACCCAGTCCCTGCATGCCAGAGGTTTCAGCCTGAATGGAGCACGCGATCTGTGCTGATTCTGCTTACCTTTCTTCTCCAGCCACCCAGACAGCTCAGCCGGAGTCCAAAGGCATGCCTGCAGCATTTGACACTACTTTGCCCTGACAATACTGAGATGGGTGTTACTCCTGTATTGCTTTCAATCCAAATATCCCACCTGATTCTGCATTGCGGCAGCCAAAGCATTCGCTACGATCGCAGCGCAGCAGGTGTCACGCCAGGCATGGCATGTGCAAACAAGATCCAGCCGTTATGAGCAGCAAGCTTCAGCAAGTCTCGCTTCAAACGCCTTGCGGCAATCGACATGTCTGCGCAGCCCTAGCAAGTCGCCCTTAGTCAAATCAAGCTTCCCCTTGCACTCAGGCAGACGCGATCCGTTGCAGCTCAGTTCAAGAAGTTGAACAGTCGCTAGCTTAAGCTCCGTATCAGGCTCCGTACCACACGGACAAAGTGCGTGACCTGCAGCGGCTTCCGAAAGGCAAGCCAAATTAGGCCCACGACTTCTTACGTGTCCATCTCGTTGTCGTGCTGGGCTGTACAAATTTGGCATGCGGGGATCCCAGTACTTAAGATAGTACATGTTTGGGCGGGCGTTTCTCAGCATGCGGTTTTGGCGCCAAGATTCAAACGGAAACGGTCAATTCCGTAGCGAGTTTGAGCACAGCTTGCACTGAGCACAACGCAAATCGTCAGCTTGAGCAACGCGTTTACAGACGTCCGGCAAGGTTCAAGTGCCACTTGCACTCGTAAACGCTCGCTATAGTCTAGTAAGCAAAGATGTTTGTGTTTCCAGCTTATAGCGGCTAATAGTTGGCTGTCTTCGAGTCAACGTGTTCAGCTGTTGTTGAGGTGAAAAAGCAAAGAACCTCTTCTGAGCACGAGCTGCTCCGCAGAAAGTCACAACGAAGTCCGGAACATGACTTCTCAACCTGTAGCATACAGCAGCTCGTCCTCGAGCAACATCTTCAAACACACGCCTGGCTTTGGGCTAGCAGGTGCAGCTCTTGCAGCTCTGCAAGTCTGGTCAACATCCTGCCGAACATGGCGCAGCAGCAGCTTAGCCTTAGCAGACTGCCGTGCAGGTCGCCGCATCCAGTCTCGTGTGAACAACAGCAAGCGCCGGCTGTCAGACTTGCACGAGAAGGAGGAGCCAAGACCGGTTAACACAACAACCACGGAAGCAGGTCAGCTGGGCTCATGTACCGCTTCTGCCGGTTACCCGCACACTTCCGGCTAGTGACTAACAGCCCTGCTGCTTGCAGCGGCCTCACCAGCACAGATGGCAGTGTCTACACAGAAGAGAGGGCGACGCAGCCTGTTCGAGGAGTGCCAAGAGCGTCTGGCTTACAACTCAGGAGCCTCGGAACAGTCGGGGTCAGGCCTCAACAGGTCTGCTGAATTTCTGCTTTTCTTTCTGCTGCTGTGAACGACATCTCTCTCATCTGTTCAGCCTTCCAATCTGATGCTTGCTCCTTGAGCTGACTCTTGGACTTCTGACACAGGGAGCAGCAAGAATCCAACTTCAGAGGGCAGATATGCAGTGCAGTCACAGGTAATTTACTGTAACCTTTTACTTGGTGCACTTTTCTACAGCTATGCCGCTTGCAATTGCTGCGAATCTCTGAGTGTCTCAAACTGAATCTTTGCTGTGCAGAATCTGCTGCAGTAGACAAGGCTGTTGAGCCAGTGGATGTTGGCCAAGTTGATGGCAGAGACACAACAGGTGCTGAGATCAGTCTCATGGAAGATGTAACCAGGTTTGGCTCAGACCCAGCTGAGGTCACCTCACCTGTCAAGCGCACTCCATTCCTTGAGGCACCCCCACATGATGGCTTCCACCGCACCTTCCAGCCCTTTGACATGCTGAGAAGTCCTACCAGCCTGGGGGGTCACTCCTTCCAGGACTTGAACGCCCACCTTGCTCTGAATGCTAAGCTGTCCACTCGGCAGCGCAGCCTCAGAGCAGCTTTGAGAACAGCCACCAAGGAATATGTGCCTGCTGAGGACCCTATAGTAACTGGTAAGCACTGTCACCCAGTTCTACCTGCAAACTCTGATTCCTCCTGTTGTGCACTGGTCTGAGCTGGTCCATTTTTGTTGTGTTGCAGCTCTCAACACAAGCTGAACATGCTGGCGGTGACATGCAATTTGATGTGATGTTATGTCAGGTTATGCCATGCTATGTGACATCATGTTATGTCATGTTACATCATCTGATCTCATCTTATGTCATGTGTGATGATTTTGTTCCAGTCCGGTGACTGCTGTGCCTGTTGTGCAGAGCCAGCAGTTGTGGCAGACATTAGGGGTGCTCCTGAAGCAGCAGGCTCTGTTGCTCAGCCTTTGATGGTAGCTGTGACTCGTGGTGGTGTGGTGAACCCTGCAACACTGGTCAGCAGGTCTCAGGGTCCTGGGTTCATCAGCATCAATCGCTTGCCAGAGTCTTCAGCACAGTCAACATCTCAGGGTGTATCTATACGAAGATGTATCTTCTGAGCAGCTGATGATGAGGTTTCAGAAACGCTGAATGTGCTTGATTAGCTCAGTTCACTGAATCCTGCCTGCCCATAGCCCCTGCCTGCTCAGCATGGTAACACATTCAGCGTGCGCTGGTTTTGGGAGGGATCATATATTGTGTGTGCTGCTGCATACCCCATGCAGTTCATGATCTGTTCTTGTACAGTAGGCAGGACGCATAGAGCAAAGCAAGAGCCTTGGGCAATGTTAGTTTGCTGATGCATCTCTTTGTGCTGCACAGCATTTCCTGCAAGCAGAGTTTCAAGACTTCCTGACGCTGCCTATGACGTGTACCCTCGTTTTTTCTGAGTTGCATACCAGCCCACAATTGATTAATAGCTTTGGGCTGTAAGACTCTAGGTTGTAGGAGGCTAGTCTCCGTGTTTTTGTTTTACATCCATGTACATACAACCCATTATGGTGGATATGAAGTTCAACTTGACATAAACAAGTGCTTGTCACAACAAGAAAGCTTGTAAATATGAAGTTACTGTTTGCTGCTATGTCCGACATCTGCGCTGTAGGCGAGGTGAGCTGAATTTGGCTACAACAATAATAACACAAGACAGTGGTTGGCATCTGCTGGCATTGCCACGAGTTTGGGTCATTCTAGATCTAAATAGCCTGACCCTGCAAATATCTATGGTGATGTGTCCCAAGATAACATCCTGCTTTTGCTATGCTGTAACATATGACTTCCAAGCAATGTGCGTCTAGGCATCAGCAGCTACTCTTCTGCATAATGTGCTGCAGCAACTGAGTGCTTATCTGACAACGACTACACTCTGTGAATTGAATGCCAACTGGAAATGGCAGTGAATGAATGACAAGCTGAGAATGGTTATCAGAGCTGACTCCTTGCCAAGCTCGTCATATGCCTATGACTCTGCTACTTGCTGTTTGCAAACATGCGTCTGATACCAGTTAAGCTGACAGACAGCACCCAAGCACCATTTCAATGCAAAGGCATCCAACTCAGCTTCATCATAAACGCTTCAGCGTAGCACAGGACCAAACTGGTTGATGACAGCTGATTCCTGCAGTACATGCCTAGCTGTGCCTGTCTAGCATGCGTTCTAAATGACAGAACCGAGCTGCAGCAATGGCTACTGGTAATTGCTGCTCTGGCAGCCCAGGCTGCTTCTGGTCTCAGGAGCTCCCGTTATGATGCCCAAAGGCGTGAAATTCACTTCTGTGTTCCTTCTGGTTCATTGGCTACTACTGGCGAGCACAATTTCTGTTTGGGAAAGCCCAAGCTGCTGCTGGTCACAAGAGCTTCCATCATGGCGCCCGACCGTGAAGGCTTTACTTTTGTGTTCCTTCTGGTTCATTGGCTACAACTGGTCACCACAACTTTTTGTGTGGGACTCTGAAACTACACCGACCTCCTGGTTTCTGACTGTACATTGCATGCGCCCTGAGCATGTGCTTGAGCTTTGAGGCTGGCAGCAGCATGGTGTTGAGTTTGCAATCTTTGACCATGGCCTGCAGCGCATGCATCAATGCATGTCACAGTTTGCCAGCAAATGTCATGAGTGCTTGTTGACCTGCAGCATATGCAGCAATGCGTGTCACAAGTAGCCACAGGTCTAACAGATGGCCAACAAATGTCATGAGTGCTTATTAGTGTGCCTCAAGAAAGGAGCTCCACCTGAGATAGACTCATTGCGATGTGCTCAATGTGGTTTCATTGACTCACTGCTGACATTTCACACAATGTCATGTGTCTCACGTGTACACACATGCCAGGGTAATATCAATGTGAAATGTGTCAAGTTGTTTACTTGACTGCTGCACAGTCAACAGCGCGCCACATATGCAGCGCAACATGTTTCTCAGCTATGCACAATGCCTCAACTGCCAAATGCCAAGTCTTATGCCATGCATGCCCAATGCCTTCTCAGCGTCCACTCCAAACAGAGCAGCTAAATGCTGACGCCATGCGTGCTGAATGTCACAGTCAAAAGCCAACGCTGACGCTCACCTCTACATCATTGCCATGCGCCTCAGTCAACGCCTTGACAATCTGCGTCTGGTGTGCCGTGAGCTTTGCTGGAGGAGCAGGCCCTTTGCTTCCCCTTTGCCCTAGCACCTGCTTGAAGTCTGCACAAAGCAAGACTTTGATACACGGATGCTATCAACCTTGTCATGGTTTGCTGCAGTCCTATTTATAAGCATTGCCTTTGGCATGGATTGATGTCTTTGGACACTCTTTTGCCCAAGATATAAAAGCAAGATCCAGCTTCAATCCAAATGCAAAAACAACTCTTGCACATGTCGGATTGACGCGACACCAGAATATCTCGGCAGAAGCTGAGCTGTTGCCGACTTTGCATATGAGTTGAAGGCTGAGTCAGCATGGAAGGTGACAATGCAAAGATGCTGGCCATGTTGACAGGAGTGAAGACTGCACAATACAGACACAATCCAGCTTTGTTTGCAGCAAGAGCTGAGCTGCTGCTAGAAGTGCGTTTTGCTCAAATGCTGTCTCCAGCATTCAAGCTGATAGTGCAATATGCTGGCCTTGCTGACAGCAATGAAGGCTGCACAGTACTGAAAACATCTCTGCTTTGTTGCAGCAAAAGCTGAGCTGCTGTGGGCAGTGAGTTCTGCCTTAAAAACTGGATGCAGCATGCAAGTTGGCAACGCTTTGATGCTGGCCTTGCTGACAGGATTGTAGTCTGCATTTGGGCTACACTTGCAGCAGAAGTTGAGCTGCTGCGAGAGCTGAGTTCCGCCTGAAGGCTTTGGCATGCAAGTCAGTGATGCACTGATGCTGGCCGTGCTGACAGGAGCGCTGAAGTGTACATGTCTTGCATTGCAGGCTCACCATCATCAATCTCTACTTGAGCATCAATGTCAACAAACTCAGCTGCGGTCTCCTGCAAGCATCAGCAAGTGATTGCAAATTTTGCGTAAAATTGCTTTCCATTTCTTCTCTTGCTTTGCTTTACAGCGTGGACGAAGTAGCGGATCCTGCTGTTCCTGCTGTTACAAATGAAGCGATTGGTCATCAATGAAACTGGAGCTATGAGTATAGCGATTATGAGCAATCTGAAAATGAAGGATTGCTTTTTGATAATTACATGATTCCAGAGGATGAGTTAGGACTAAGGGCAAGATTCCCTTGCTAATTCGGTTGTGAAGTGCTGTATGGCATGCATTGCTTGCGTGCATCACTTCAGGTCAATTACTACTGATCCTAGTCAAGTCAGCCTGAAGCCGCTAGAACCGGCCGATAGCAATTTGTAAATGCGTCATGCTGCATTGTGGAAACAAGTAGAAAGCAATCCAAAGCACTTTGAGCTCACATGCAGTATCACATTACCAATGCATGTGCTGTTTATATTGTGCAAGACAAAGCCACAAGCGCAGAAGTTACCTGGATGCTGTCTTTGTTTCCTAAATTTCGCCCAAAGCCCACATTTGCGTCAGTCAGGAACCCTTGCCTGGCATAGTTTGTGTTGGTGTTGTTGTCTACCTTCCAGTCAGCTCTGAAGACGCGAACAGGGCAGTGTCAGAACAGCCTTCAGCCATCATGTGATCAATGCCGCCTCAGCCATGAGCAGTGACAGAATGCTTACATGGGACCAAGCTTGCTAGGTAGACTAGGACGGTGGTCACTGAGCTCATTTGGTAGCTTAGCACGAACACCTTGTAGACGCCCTTTTGTCTTTTTCTTTATGGTCACTTTTGGACGATACTTCTTGGATCTGCGCAGCGAGCCGCCCATGTCTTGCTTTCAAGTGCAGCAATGTCCTTTTCTCAAATCGTTCGTCGTGCGTCGGGCGGTGTATCGCTGGCGGGGTGGACGGCAGCAGCGGGATGTTTCTGTGTCAGCCGCCACTGACTTGGGTAACGCAGCTGGGATCGAGCGGCAAGATCCAAGAGGCAGGTCAGCGCTGATGCAGGCAAGCGCACAGTACTCGGCAGTTCATTGCAGACAGAAACGGCATGGACAAACGACAATGAGGCATGTGAGGCATGTGCATGCACAGAAGTTTTATAGTCGCTTCTGATGCAGCTGCAAATTGCGTCAAAATGCTAGCACGATGAAGATTGCAGGCAGTGTTTCTCGTGGAAGCGGAGTTATGTATCTTGTGACGGCTATGCGAGCGTAATCGGCGCCCAAGTCTCGACTCCAAAACCTTCCACGGGCTTGGCGGTCGTTCGGGACTAGCAAAGCGATGTGATCCATTGATCACCAGTAGTACCCGCCGTGACTGCTGGGACGTGAAGCATCATGCCTGCTTCGTCAACGCCATCCTCGAAAGGTCCAAAATAAATCTCACACGACATCTACTCACGCACCTGCTGCTTTCATGTTCTGACAGTCAAAACCTGTTTTGCAGTTTGGCAACACCCCTTTGTGGACGTGTTCCGCACGTGCAGCCTGAGGCAATGGCCTCAAGGCAACTTTGCCAAAGAAGGCAATGTCAAAGTGACGATGGTGCGGCATGCATCCTCCTTTGCCAAGTCGATTGACAGCTTTTGAATCGGGTGCCAAGCACGAAGCCCATCATGATTACACCTCCTCAATTGTATTGACTGCTCCCTGCCTTTGGCTCTGTAATGACACGTCATGTCCTACTGCTGACAGGACAGGACTGTTGGTCACCAAGTTGTGGCAGTGTTAGGTCCAATACCAGCAGCTAACTATTTGCAGCTGCCAAAAGACAGAGCCGACAGCCTTGGTCTGACTGGGCCATTTCTCTATCTGCAGGTAGTATACCAGCTTTCTGCATATTTGCATGGCCTGCAACCCTTGAGACAGGCTATGCAATGACAGCACTGGTCCTTACACAGCCTACTTTTCACTCACGTGTGCTTGGGTACACATCATGTGGTCTCAGGGGTCACATGTGGTGTCCAAACATGATGCCAATGCACTGTTTATTGTGTGCAAGTTTTGCTGAAGCCTGGTGAAACACACGCCATCCAGGATGCCAAGCATGACTTGTTGTGTGCAGGTCTTGCTGAAGCCTGGTGAAACATACGCCATTCATGCAGATATCAAGACCAACGACAAGAACACCACACGCATCTCTGTCAGCGACCTGTTTGCCCCTGAGTCTGTTAAGGTGACCATGCATTGCTGAGGCTATTTGTAGCATCACCCAGTGCCACTTCATTGAATCCAGATCAGCGCGTGTCTTGATCCTCCACCTGTATTTGTTTGTAAACGACATGCTAAGAATGCATTGGTCAGCACACAGCATAGACAGCTTGATGCTGAGCTTGTGAGACCTCCCTGCAGAATAGCCAGCGTAATATCCAAATCTCATACATCCCAAGCAATGAGGGCTGGACAGTGCTGGCCCTTGACGTGGCAGCACTGCTGGCTCCTGTCACCAGTGCTCTCTTTGAGGAGCTCAAGACCCTGCAGTTCTGTGCTAGCTTGGTGGTGCGGGGTGCATTCACTGCTGATGACAGCTACGCTCTGCAGGTACACATTAGACAGCGCTACTGCTTGCATTTTGACGTGACTGACCTGCCAGTATACAGTCTCTCGCACTTGTTGCAAGCCGCCTCACATGAGTTTCAGGCCATGATGCAGTGTTGAGACTTAGTTTGCCTGCTGTTAGGGAAGTGTTGCTGTTGAGCAGTTCCGAAAGGCACAACCTGGTTTTGGCTATTTGATACCCAGACTATCTTGCTGTCTGTGTGGACCACACATGCTGTATATCTTGCCATGTTCAAGCATTTGCACGGATGATCATTCTGTTTCATTTCAGTGCTTGTGTGGTTGCTGCAGAGCTTGCCAAAAGACATGGTACTGTCCCATGCAATGGATCCAGATGCAGTCAACTTTGTTTGGCTTCCTGCAACGCCTACTGCTCCATCAGTACCCTTCAGGTAAGGTCCACATCTCAGGCTTGCATGCATCATGGCAAATCCTCTACAGATCTACTGCTAGCTTCACTTGATGACACAGCAGTCACACGGTGAGCACATAAAGCCTGAGGGCAATTGCTGCTCTCAAACTGGGTACGATTGTCAACTTGAGAGAGCATTCTGGCCCAGATTCTGCCCACATGCCTTTTTCAATGCCCTACTCAGAGTCTTCTGACATGCAGCTGTTTGAGGTAGCCAGATCAGGCATCACCTTCTGTTGCAGGGAGCTGAGTGGGAACATCAAACCAGTTCTGCCATCTCAGCAGGTCAAAATCAAGCCTCCCAGGACAGCACCAGCCTCTGTGTCAGCATCAAGGTTAAATCCATGCCTTTAGAGATCTATCTGTCATCCACGTAGCCTTAGCATGATGCCTGTGGCCTGAAACTTGCAGTATGCATAGTCCTACACTGATGCTGCCTTGCTAGGGGTGATGCATCTGCTTCATCAGTCCCTGCTTGTACCATACAAGCCAGCCAAATCAAGCCAAATGATAGAATCTAGGCTGTACTGCCTATCATGATCTGCTTTGGCACAATACCATGAATAAGCAAGGCCCAAGCAAATGCGAGCTATTTTGTGCTGCACTGCCTATCATAACCTGTTCCATCGTATTGCTTTGCAGAAGAAAGCCCTCAGCAGACAATGTCAACCACGAGCTGGCGCAGTCAGGGAAACCTGAGCCATGGTTGCAGTTGAAGCACATCAACGGATACACAGGTATGCTTTGTACACCTTATGGTTTCCTGCTGATGAGGTGCGCTTTGAAGCCCAAGACTTGTGCTGCAATGCTATTGCCCAGACTTGTGGCATCAGGGCTGCTGGTACAGCACAATGTAAGAGCCTAAGTCAGGTCAAGCTTTTCTGCTTGCTTGGGTGCAGGAGAGTTTACAAGGGTCATGACGTGGCTGCCCAATTCACAGGAGCTGGCGTTTGCAGCAGGGAACGTCATTGTCATCATGCATAGTAAGCCTTCAGACCGCGCTGTACATGCACTGCTGGCAATCTGACAGATGTTTCGCATGCCTCGCATTTGCAGCGACTGCAGATGTTTGCATTCTCTGGTCAGTTCAATGTGTGATATCAGCATAGCAGCCAGCATCATCGCACACAGAAGTCTGCATACAGCACAACTCTTATCCTGATGCAGCCTGCAAGCCGTATTCATGATGGTGCAATGCCACTGGTATGCAACATGCTACCACGCTTGCTCTCTACATCAAGGATGCCTGTCATACTTGCTGCGCTGCTACACGATCAGCCTGGTAATGCACTGTCACAGCCAAAGCACTTGCTGTTTCTGTTGTGTCCCTGACACGTCTGAGGCAAAAGCAGGCAGTCTGTTCATACACTCTTGCAGCCAAAGTATTTCCTGTTTCTCCTTTTGTGCTTTTGACACACCTGTGTCAAAAGTAGGTACCACCGGAGCGCAGCGTCACCTGCTGGGCTGTGCCAACAGCATCTGCGCCTTGGCCTGCTCGGGCCCAATCATTGTATCTGCAGATGCAGGCAAGCTGGGGCTGATCAGACTCTGGGATGCACCCTCTGGTCAATGCCACGCCCTACTGCAAGGTGTGACACTTACCAACTGCATGGCAGTGACTGCTATTGCTGAAAGTGCCAAGCCTTGTTGGGAGGTGTCAGCCTTTGCAGCACTATGATTTCTGCTGCCTTGAACTTTGTCTGTACTAATTCTGCTGCAGATGTTGATGCTGTGGCTGAAGATACTAAACCCTGCTTCATGACATGATACATGTCACCTGCATGGCAGCAGCTGCTCTTGGTGATGCCAATGCTGTTGCTGATCAGGCTGTGAGGTGCTTCCTCTGGCCAATGTTAAGCCCTGCTGCAAGTTGCGAGCCTTTGCAACACTGCAGCAGTGGCTGTTGTCAAGCACACCATTGCTGCTGCTCGTGCTGTTGGTCAAGATGTTGCTGCTGCTGATGGTTGCACTGCTGGACCTGCTGCAACAGCAACATGCATTGCAGCATGCACCGCAGCACACAAATGAGTGGCAGATGCATGACATTCAGCTGCATGGTAGGTACTGGTACGAGTCTGTATAATGTGCATGGCACATAACACTTTGTTGCTGCAGCCAAACATCTTGGCTTCTCAGCTGCCAAACATGTCCAAATAAGGGTTACAACTGTCGACATCTCTTGTCTCATGCAAAAGCAGACTGAGTGCTTCTGCAGGGCATGCAGATGGAATCAACTGCCTGGACATTTCTGCTGATGGCCGCTTCCTTGTGGCAGTGGGTCTTACTAGCCAGTGCAAGCAGCAAATCATTTTGTGGAACATCACCGGCCTCATGGAAGGACATCAGGTATGGTTCATCTACGATCCGCAGTCAGCATCCCCTGGCACATGCTGCCTTGCAGTGATCAGAACAAAAGGCGGCCATGTGCTGTGGGCTGAAAGAAAAAGTTCTTGCTGCAAGAGTTGCAAGTGCATGAAACATGCAGTCACTTTGTGAGGACTTGAGCACTGTTGGCATCAATGCCATTGAGTGTGTTCAGTGCACTGCACTTCTTACCTGTCGGCAGCACAAAGCCCAGCCATTCTGAAACATGATGTGCAATGAGTTGGCGCGATTGCGCAGGCTGAAGTTTTGGCAAAACATGTATCTGATTACAACATCAAAGCAGTGAAGTTCAGTCCCTATGAGGAGGGGCGTCTGATGACGTGCGGCAAAGACAGCGTCCGTATATTTCGCCTCAAGGTACGTCTCAAAGCAAACAGCTGTGCCTTGCATGGGCACCCTGTATGTTTTGCCTTGGCTTTGTGTGCATGAAAGCCACATCCTCTTCTGCTGTTGCTTGTCCACATGCTGTTGACATGCAGCAATCAGCATACTCTCTTTGGCTTGTCTGGCATGTTCAGCTTTGAAACGAGCATCAGGACACAACACTTCCACACTGAATGCAAACTGCACTAGGCACTACATGTCATCCTTTCGACAACAGCTGTCATGAGACAAGACAGCCCACACAAGACACCTGTTCACACCCCCCTCTCATGCACTGCTTTACAAGCTGTATGTGTGCCAATGTGTAAGCCATTGTGAACCATTGCCTCATGACTAGCCCTGCTGTGATGGCTGTAGCTGGGGCACCTGCGGGGCATGTCAGTCAAGGTTGCCCCTGCCCCTGGGGAAATGGCCAAAGGCAGCTGGCTTGACACCAATGTCTTCACTGACATTGCTTTTGAGACTGGTTGCGGTCTTCTGCAGCTGGAAGAGCGGCATGTGTATGTCACCAGCATCTCAGGCGCTGTGTATCAGGTTGGCTTATATTGTGCTACTGCATGTAATGCTATGCTGTGTCAAGCCATGCTGTCTTCACTGACAATGCCTTTGAGACCGCCTGCAGACTTCTGCAGCTGGAAGAGCGGCATGTCTATGTCACCAGCATCTCACGCGCTGTGTATTAGGGCAGCTTGTGCTGTGCTGCGCTGTGCTATCCGAAGAGGCATGTGAGCAACTTTTGTGCTCTGCTTGATCTGCCGACAATACACAGCTTGAGTGACAGGGCTCAAGCATGCTGCACATGCATGAGGGTTGCGTGAGCAGCATATTGACATGCTGTGCTCAGAACAGGCACTTCCCGCCCTGCCAGGATTGTGTATGCCAACAGCAGTGTCAGCCCAAATGATACGTTCCCTTGCATTGCTCAAAGCGCAACCTATGTTGCAATCTAGGTCTTCCATTTGTTGCATTGCCCAACCCTTGAAAGCCAAATCAGCCGACGCATGTGAAGATTGTCATTGGTGCTTTGGCAAGCATCTGCACGGGTGCTGTTCAAGTGCAATGGACATGGTGTGATTGCAAATATTATGGGACACGTTCTCTGGAGAGGGTGTACCAGCTGCACGGTGCTGCAAACAACTGCAAGTGTCAGTAGGTGTCTGCTCAAAGTCGTGTCTGAAACAACAGTTGTTGCAAGTGCAGATCAACTATGGGACGCGTACTCTGGAGAGGGTGTACCAGCTGCACAGCGCTGCCATCAACTGCATGCTGGTCAGTGAGGGCCTCTGCATCACCGGTTCTGATGACAAGTACATGCGTGTCTGGCCCTTGGACTTCTCAGATTTCTTGCTTGAGGTCAGTCTCAAAGCAAAGGCTCCATGTCAGCTACAAATGTATGCCTGCTTGTTGCATGTGCAAATACGTGTAGTATACAGTCTGCAAACAGCTGTCTCTGGGCATACCTTTGCATGTCTGTATCTTGATAGTGCATGTGACATCATGTGCAGTCTGCCTGATTGCTATCTGACAGAGCTTGCAGCGACACTGACATACGCTTGCACTGCCATAATTGAGCTGCATTCATTTGAAAGACAAGCAACGGACATGCCACAACTGCATCAATCATGCACCAAGCCTCAGTCAATGAACATGTTACAACTGCATCAACCATGCACCAAGTTCGTCTTGAACTGCTCTCATCTGCTGCATGACCCTCAGTGCCCCATTCAAGTTCTGCAAGTACACCTTCTGATTTTCTGCTGTGTGATGATAGGCTGAGCATGAAGCTCCTGCAACAGCCATAAACAAGTGTCCAGATGGCCTGCTCATTGCCATTAGCACTGATAATGAAGTAATTGGCTGCTTGGTTGTGTTGACCTGCCAGTGCTTGTAAAGATGACATGCGGCAAGCAGTTGTTTAACACCTTGTGCTGTGTGATCATAGGCTGAGCATGAGGCTCCTGTAACAGCCCTGGGACTGTCTCCAGACGGCCTGTCCATTGCCATCGGCACAGAGAACGGGGTCATTGGCTGCCTGGATGTACCGACTCACCAGTATCACACTCTCCTGCGCTCCCACACTGACACCATCAATGCTGTGGCTGTTGACCAGCACAGGTATCGCTTCAGCCAGCATACACAGCTTTTCTCTGCTGCTCTGTACGCGGCATTCTTGTGGCTTGCCATGCACCTGTATGAACCATTCACTGCTCTACGATGTCAGTGCTGTGCTGCATGGATGCTGGCTGCACCTTTCATCAGAGCTACGCTTGTGCACAAAGGCCAGAATGGACCCCAGGGCTGTGCCTCTCAACACAAGCATGTTAAACCATTTGCTCCATATTCAGTGTGTAACAGCGTAGCCAGAACATTGAAACATCCCTGGATGCAGGGGAGAATACTGCACAGTGTCCTCAGACGGCAACATCAGAGGCTGAGACAAAGCAACGCACGCACAGCTGTACGAGCCGGCAGCACCAGGGGAGATCATTCAGTGCTGTGCCTTTCACCCCAACAGGCGTTGAACATGTCAAGTGCTTGGTAATGCTCATATTCTAGGGTGGAGCAGCACAGCCAAAGTGTTGAAGCACTTTTGAATGCAGGGGCGAGTACTGCACAGTGTCCTCAGATGGCACCATCAGAGGGTGGGACACAGCAACGCACGCACAGCTGTACGAGCTGGCAGCACCAGGGGAGATCATTCAGTGCTGTGCCTTCCACCCAGACCGGCGTGAGCTGGCATGCGGCTTTGATCAAGGCAGAGTGCGCATCTTTGACATTGCTGAGAGCGCCCTGCTGCAAGAACACAAGCAGCACCGGCAGGCTGTGCTGCAAGTGCTGTACCTGCCCTCTGGAAAGCTGCTCTTCAGCTTGGGTGAGTTTTTCTGAAAGCCCGCAACATCAACCACTGCTTGCCATAAGCTGTGCGCGTGTTTGACATTGATCAACCACTGCTTGCCATAAGCTGTGCGCGTGTTTGACATTGCTGAGAGCGCCCTGCTGCAAGAGCACAAGCAGCATCGGCAGGCCGTGCTGCAAGTGCTGTACCTACCCTCTGGAAAGCTGCTCTTCAGCCTAGGTATGCTCTTGTCAAGCCCTTCAGCTCAATCACTGCATCGCATCAGCTGTGCGCGTGTTTGACATTGCTGAGAGCGCCCTGTTGCAAGCAGCACCGGCAGGCTGTGCTGCAGGTGCTGTATTGTCCTCTGGAGAGCTGCTCTTCAGTCTGGGTAAGCATCTTTGACAACTCTCTGCAACTGCAAATGGCACTCTTTGGTAAAGGCACACCGCTTGCATTGCCCTTTTGTGGGTTGCACTTTTTTCATGATGTTATGCGCAGACGGGGCCACTTCACCTGTACAGACAAACAAACGCTGGCCCCATCAATATACATGTAGCAGATGGTGACGTCTGCAGGTTTGGATGGCAATCTATGTGTGTATGAGGTGGCCCACACCTACCTGCCTGTCAAGTACTTGTCCACTACCGCCAGCCAGCTGCCAGGCTGCATGGCCACCTCAGCTGACTCCTCCCTGCTGGCTACTGTTTCACGCTCTGAGACCAGCCCTTCTGTAAGTCAACTCCTCTATTGCAGAATGACCTTGTGTGTTTGCATGTTTGCAGAAGATGAGTGTCCCCAAACAATATACAGCATGCCAAGGTGCCTCATCACCTCAGGTCTCAACAGTGCTTTTGATTTTCCCTGTTGTTTTCTGTCTATCACCTGCAACAGGTGCTGTCACTGTGCACTGCATTTGAGCCCTTGTCAGAAGCGCTTTTTTGAATGTCTGAGCTGTTGTACATCTTGCACCTTTCCGTCCAAATGCCAACGTGCTGAGCAATAGCATTTAGCATGCAACAAAGTAAGCAGTCTGCTTTGTAATACAAGCATAAGCAAATTCTTGCGACATGCTGCTCTGCAAAATGTGTGCTACTGAGCTTGTGCAGACTGCCCTACTGACGAGGTCTGTCAAGCATGTGCATGTCACATGGCAACTCATTGCACAAAACATCCACAGCAGACCAACCTCCAAAGCTGTCAACATCAGTTGATTGCACGCAATAGACCCTTGCATTCGTTTTCAGGCAAGCATTCTGCTGTTCCATGGCACCAGCTTGGAGGCAGTGAGGAGACTTGAGAGCAGCGCTGCAAAGATTGCGAGCCTAGCCTTCTCTCAGGATGGCACGCAGCTGCTGGCCAGCACCAGCGACCGCCGCCTGCTTGCCTACTCCGTTGCTACAGGTAGATGCACTACCCTGCCTCCTGCTGGATTGCCTATGTGCAGCTCTTTGCTTTTGTGCCTGGAAGTCTTGCAGTCTCAGACACTCTTGTCACCTATCATGCTGATGTTGCTGCGAGGCAACTTGAGAGCAGTGCTGCAAAGATTGCTAGCCTTGCCTTGTCACAGATGGCACTCAGCTGCTTGCCAGCACCAGCGACCGCCGCCTGCTTGCCTACTGTACTGCTACAGGTAGATGCAGTTAGCTGCCCTCTGCCAGACTGCCCATTTGCAACTCATGCAGTTTCTGACTGCAAGCCTCACAGCCTCAAATGTGCTTGCCGTCTGTTGTATCTATGCAGTCCCAAGTCTGTCTGCTTTGCTCTGCCCCGTCCTGCTCTACTCTGCTCTGCTTGGCTTGTAAAGCATGCTGCACATACATCACCATAAGCACGACCTATGGCAGAAACAATGCAGTTGGCAACACTGGCCCTACTGCTGTTGACAAGCAAGGCTCTCAGAATTTATCAGCCTCCAAGGCAAGCAGGTCTGGGCGTAATTCTAGGATCAGTGTCTACAGTAGCATCTGCGACAAAACTGCATCATGGCAGCAGTGTCAGCAAGTGGTGCTGCTTTGCTATTTGATTGACAAAGACTGAATGGGCTCAACTGATGCTTGCAGGAAAGCTTGTGCATGAGCAGGGTGAGGTGCACAAAGTGGGTGCAGACGCCACAGCCATACATCCTTCACAGCCGCTGCTGGCCACTGGTGGTGCAGACCGGCTGGTCAAGCTGTGGCACTACCCACAACAGGTGATGCGCTGCATCTTAATTGCTGTCACCGGTGTCTTTCTGTTCTGCTGCTGCTGCTGCTTCAGCTCCTGATATTACTTGCCTGCTGATGTACCTGCTGCTGCTGCTGCTGCTGCTGCTGCTGCTACTGACCTGTCCACTCAGACAGCACGCAGTCTTGCAGGTCTTGTTGTCATTAGGCATCAGGCTTATACTGTTGCAATGTGCGCACGTTTCTTCATGATAAGAGCATGGCTTGCTCTGTTGCAGGCTCTGAGCCCATCTGCACACCAGAGTTTCATTGGTCACACAGACAGTGTGACCAGTCTGGCTTGGGCAAACGCCAACACCCTGATCAGCACAGGAGCAGGAGATGCAGTCCTCATCTGGCATGTCACAGATGCTGCTCTGAAATCCATCACTGCTGTCAGTTTTGGTGATGGTCAAGATGCTACCACTCAGCAGATAGCTGCTACGCAAATGGTAGACGATGCTGTAGCCAACATGACTGAAAGCTTTGACAGCTTTTACAAGGCAGAGCCTGGTCTGCTGCAGCAGTCCATAGAGGCCTTCACTGGAGGGGCGCAAATCCAAGTCCAGCAAATCAACAGCAGCGCTGCCAAGGCGCCTGAAGGCCTAAATGTCCAAACTGCATCCTTGACAGAAGTGCATGCTCTGTCCAGTCAAACCAAGCCTGCTAGCGTCCAGCATGCAGTAGCTGAGCAACGTGTGATGACAGTTGATGCTGACAGTGCTGAGCCTGACACAGCTGCACGGACGTCAGATGTGAAACATGCTCAGGCAGACTCAGCGCAAGCAATAAGAGCACAGACAGCAGGAGAGGCAGAGCCTGGCTTGATTTTGGAGCGGGTTGTGGGCTTCAATGGCGACTCCTATGGCACTTGTGTTTGGCTGGCAGACAGTGGTGTGCTGGTGTACACAGCTGAGCAGCTGCTGATTGTGGAGCAGCTGGCCACACGACACCAGAGGTCGCCTGTTAACACTGCTGAGCTTGTCTTTGCCGCACATGATCAGTGTGTTCAGCAATCGTGGTGTTGTGTGCATGCCGTGAGTCGGGCTGTCTGGCACACGGCAGCAGCAGCTGAATTGTCTGCATTCCAGCACATACTGGCAAGGTCGCTGTGCAACCAACACTTGCTCTGCACTTGCAAAGTCCATCACAGCGACAAGCATCCATTCTGTGCTGCTGCTCAAAACCAAGTTGAGCTACCAGCAGTCTTCAAAAGGACATTCTCAATCATGTGCGTACAAACACCTACATGCCGCAATCGTTTGGTGTGCACACAGTATGCAGTGAGCTCCTCAGGTTTCACAGCCTGGTGATATGTGCAGGGTGCTGAGGCAGCATGACACAAGCATCAGCTGTTTGGCTGTCACAGCAGATGGCAGTGTCATTGCTTCAGCTTCACCACCCTCAGATGCCACCTCTGGCCCACTGCAGGCCACAGCTCACATCTGCCTCTGGGATGCGGCCACTGCCAGATGCCTTCATGTGATGCATCACCACAGCTGTGGCGTTCAGGCAAGAAGGACGCTCATATATCTTTATATGAAATAATTTGTCGCCTGTCCTGTGCACTTTCAGAGATGGTTGATGACTGAGCATGCTTGTGTCATTTATCCTGCCAAAGCATTGTATGCAACAAGTCACGATGACAGCTGTTGATGTAGAGCAGCAGCAGGGTCTGATAGGACTTTTGCATCAGCCTCAATAAGTCCCTATCCACAGTCGCCAGTCTAAGGATGAGGTTGTGCTGCCCACACCAAAGCAGCTGACTGTGCATGGTTTTCAAGATTTTCCTCTCCCTCAATGCAGTATGCTCAAAGTGCATCAGGAATGCCTCTCAATATTACTAGCTGTACAGTGGGGCTGTCTTGCTGCAGGCTTTGAGCTTCTCATGTGACGGGATCTGGCTGCTGTCAGCGGGCGCAGATTAAGGACAGAATGTGCTGAAGGGACGCCTTTTTTCTGCAACATATACAGTAGCATTGCCATGCTGCAGGTCCTAAGCTTCTCAGCTGATGGCATCTGGCTGCTGCCGGCCGGCAAGGACCCAGGACAGAATGTGCCGAAGGCATGCCTCTTGGTTCTGCAACAGTTACAGTAGCGCTGCCATGCTGCAGGGCCTGAGCTTCTCAGCTGATGGCATCTGGCTGCTGTCAGCCGGCAAGGACCCAGAACAGAATGTGGTGATCTGGGATGTGGGCAGCGGTGCCTGTCTGACCAGTGCTACCACCAGTCAGCCTGTCATCGCTCTAGCATGGCGGCCTGACACAGCCCTGCCAGCTTTCATCACAGTTTCCAAGGTAAGCAGCACTAATGGAAGAGCAGAATGGACAGGGTTCTGATGAAGGATCCTGCACATAATGTGATGATCTGGGAGGTGGGCAGCAGTGCCTGCTTGACCAGTGCTACCATCAGTCAGCCTGTCATCGCTCTAGCATGGCGGCCTGACACAGCCCTGCCAGCTTTCATCACAGTTTCTAAGGTAAGCAGCACTAATGGAAGAGCAGAATGGACAGAGTTCTGATGAAGGATCCTGCACACAATGTGATGATCTGGGAGGTGGGCAGCAGTGCCTGCTTGACCAGTGCTACCACCATCCAGCCTGTCATTGCTCTAGCATGCCGCCCAAACACTGCCCTGCCAGGCTTCATCACAGTTTCCAAGGTAAGTAGCGTTGACGAAGAGCAGAACGAACATAATTTTGATGAAGGGTCCTGAACACACTGTGGTCATCTGCGTTGTGGGCAGTGGTGCCTGCCTGACCAGTGCCTCCACCAGTCAGCCTGTTATCGCTCTAGCATGGCGCCCTGCCAGCTTTCATCACCGTAGCTGAGGTGAGCAGAATGGGCAAATGTCTGACAGAATGCTGCTTGCCGTCCATTGTGTTCTGCTCACACATTTCCGCATGAGGTTGTCTCGACGCTGCTGACTAGACAAGCCCATGGGGACTGAGCACATGGGCAGCTTCTGTTTTCAGGGACAACAGGCCCTGCTAGAGACGGGGTTTTTGATTGGGCCAAGCTGTAGTCACATGCCAACCTGCATCATACATTCAGCTTGCAGTCACAGCCAGTGGCATCAGCCCTTTAAGGGAGGTCACTCTGCTGACTGACGCAAAAAGGTCAAGCGGATCTGCTACTAGTGAATCAGCGCATGTGAAGTTCAGAGTTCAGGTCCAACAAATATCAAGGAATTCCTGACCCAATTAAAAGACTTGCCTTAATCACAAACCAAATGAAGATCTGAAGGCCAATGTCTGCTATGTGCCCAGGCTGAGGTGCTGGTATGGGAGCTGGAGTCCAGTCATCTGGCACAGCGCAGCCTGCGCCTACCCCCGCCCCTCCTGGAGAACCCCCTCACAGCCCTGGCACCCCACCCAGACGGGTCTTGCTTTGTTGGGGACCAAGCCGGCACTGTGTGGCGCCTTCAGGTGATACACTTTGCTACCAGAACTTCCTAATTTGGCTCATGTTGCACGATCTCAAGATGCCAGGGCTTTGGGAAGTGGCAGGTTTTGTAATTGCATCGATTTATTCCTTTCCACATCACAAAGCGCTTGCACATGGCTGATCTGCATTTGCCGCAATTTATGCGCCAGAGGAAAATTATTTTGTTTATCGATTACAGCAGAAACCTGTAGGTCATGCAGCATTGCAAGCACTTGCCATATCTCATCCTCACAGGCAGTACACAGTGACCATTGCATAGGATGCTCAATTTGCAGCACAGGAACCTGTTGCCTGTCCTGAACACACAAAAAAAGCATTGTATGTGATGCTCTACTATGTGCATATGCGTCACACAGCAGCCTGGCAAGACACGTCTTGGGCTGTACATACCAAGCAATTTGTGCCGGCTTATAAACCCCATTACAACCCAACAACAACGTTATTGTCACTATGCAGATTGCGCCAAACAGCAGCCTGGTGACCTGCTCCAAGTGCTGCTCAATGAGCAACAAAGGGCAGGTTAGCTGCCTTCAGACCATTGGCAGCTCCCTTCTGGTGGGAGGTACTGAAGGGCAGCTGGTCCGCTTTGTCCAACAGCCTAACAGCAGCATTTGGGTCGAGGACAGGCGGGCAGCCCTTACTGGTGCAGTCACCAGCCTGTGTAGCTCTCCAGCGGCAGTTCAGGCTGTTGTGGGCACCAGTTCAGGCACCATCTGGTGAGCTTGGTGCCAGCAAAATTAGCCCTATCTATATTCCTGTGTTCCTTTGCAAGCAAGCACAAGGATTTGGATGGTATGGGTATTGCCAGACAAGGCAGGCCTGGCTTGACGGGATGTGGGCAATGACATATGGACTATGTGCATAAGATTGCAACACGCATGCAAGACAAGTCGACAAGGCTTCTGCACTACACTGCACTGAAGGGTCTCCTGCCTGCTCAGAATTCATGCTAATTGGCAGAATTCACATCAGGAATCAAATCGAAGTTGGTGTGAATCAACAGAGCTTGATTTGATGCTGCTGCAGACTGATTTTACAAAGCTTACGGTCCTGGTGGAAAGCAAAGCTGGCTCATTGGATTTTATAATCAAGCACAGATAAGTCTGTCTGTCCAGTCTCGCAATCCTCAACTTTGATCGTGCAAGGCAGGTATGTGGATGTGGAGAGTGGGAGTGAAGCGCCTGTGGTGACCGGGCACAGCCAAGACATCACAAGCCTGGCCTTGCCTTCAGCTCTGACCCCAGCTGCAGCCCCAGCCTCAGCCCAGGGGAGCCCCCTGATGGCGACTACCTCTGCTGATGGCGTGCTGCGCATCTGGCAGATGCCCTCCACATCATCAGACTGGCATCAAGTACTCCAAGACTTTCTTCAGCTGCAGCTTCTTTGCTTGATCTGCTCCAGCTGTTCTGTGTGTCTGTATCGACATGCGGCGCTGGCATGTACGCTGTATGAGCATACAGACCATCCTGGTATCTTGCCAGTAACATGTGAGGATTGCCAACGTATCAAAAAGCAGATTGCATAAATGCTGGGAGTCAGACAGGCATCTTCACAGCAATGCTCATAAGCAGTGGAATCCTACACAGTGTAGGTCCAGCATATGCTCATGCAAATGTGAGCCCAACTTGGGTGTCTCCTTATCTCAGTACTTGGATCCTGATTGACAAGCAGACAAAGGGACTGAGTCAAATTGAACATGCTGCATGTTGCAAGCCTTGTCTCCTCAACTTTGGACCAGGCCAGTCTTCATCAGACTGAATGACATGGAAACCGGCAAAAGAGTCCTTTATGAGCCCAAGGTAATATTCAGGTGTGCGCTGTGATGGAGTTCCAGTCACCAGAGTCCTGCACAGCTGCAGCCATGGTGAGCAGGGGGGGTAGCCCCTGCTGTGCAGCAGGGCATGAGGGGGGTTGCCTGCGCCTCTTTGACCTGGCCACCGCTTCCCTGGTCTGGACAGCCCAGGCCCACAGCTGTGCCGCCACTGTGCTGACAGTGGAGGTGTCACCCTCACCCAATGACAGGGAGCTGCTTTCAGTTGCCAGGTCAGCTTTTAGCTCATGAGATACCGCATTGAAGAGCTCAACAAGTCTACAAATCTGACACGTGAGGTTTGGCTGCAAATGTTCATGCAGCCTCATGAACCTCATGCGGGCACTCAGTCATTGGGTTGGCTCTCAGTTGCTGCATCAAAGACGCTTGTGCTGAACCTTTGTCTGCCTGACAAGTACCCAAAGTAGTTGCTCAGTAAGTATAAGGTCAAGCAGCTGCCTTTCAGCAACTATAAACTTGCAGACTGTTCAATTATGTAGTCTTATAGGATTGATCTAACAAAATGGGTGCTGGTCTGCACCGTTGACTGTGCCTACAGCTTTTTTGCAGTGTCCTAATCAAGTGCTTTAGCTTGAAGCATTTTTCCTGCGGCTTGTGATGAAGTCTTGTCTGCTTTCAGCGGTCGATGCACAGCGGAGGTCAAAGCAGCAATGCGCTCGACACAGTAGCTGATTACACCGCAATTACAAACCAGCTGTCCTGTGGCTGGCACCCGCTTTGTGAGTACAATGCATGGATAGCCCCCAGCTCACCGTTTGGAAGCTATGCTGACAGCTCCAAGTGACAGGCGTCCTGTTTGATGTGTGTCACAGACGCTCGGAACACCAGACTACCAGCATCTGACACCATGAGCAATTGCTATGTTCCTGCACCCTAAGTTGAATGGCATCGCAGCAACGACTCAGGCATTGAGGTACACTTTTGCTACAGGGATGGCACTGTAGCAGTTTACAGCATCCAGGATGGAGGCCTGCTGGGCCTGTACCAAGACCACCTGCAGTCTGCACCCTCTCAGATAGCAGCAGCTTGCCTGTCACCGGACAAAAGCATGCTGGCACTAGCTTGTGCAGAGAGGTGCAGTGTGCTCTGCAGCCCTTGGCAGCAAAAGCCATGTACTGAGATCAGCTGTTTTACCTGCCCTCAGGTATGTCTACTACTTGTGAATGCAGTCAAGACTGCCTAGACACTGCTTTAGAGAGTCATTCAGAGAGCTTGACTGCACACAGAGATCCATGTGCGCAAGGCGCAATTGTACTGAAACACATATTGGCAGTTTGCAATTTGCAGTTCCACTACGGCTTTGCCGACTGCTGTCTGCATGATGTGGACTGCCATGATGACCCGCATGCATGGGCTGATAGCTTAAGATGTGCCATACTGGAACTTGCAATTGCTCTGCAGGACCGTGCTGCTAAAACAAAGCAACTGTCGACTACAACAGTTGCCTTTGTACCAGGACAGACAGACAGCATCATGTACAGCAGCCCGCTCATGCACAGCTCAGTTGTTGAGTATGACTACAAGCAGAGCCGAATTGTGCGGATTTTCAGCATGCAGTGTCACCCATCATTGATGAGGGCGTCATTGGGATCAGACCTAACAGCATTTGCAGATGCACAGGGTGGCATTGGAATGCTGCAGTGCAAGCGTGGCAAGCAGACCGTCTTTAAAGGTGCAGTTGATGCCATGTGCTTGACTTTGCTACTTGTGTGACATGACAGCTGCTGACCCGGTCTGTGTGATGATGCAGGCTTGCATGGACGCTGTCTGGGCATGGCATTTACAGAAGACTATCAGCATTTGATTGCGTCTTCAGGCAGCAGCCTCCTTGTATATCGCACTGCTTGAAAATGTGACGAGAGCCACAACACAGCTTTACATATTAACTATCGGCCAAATCCGACTGTGCTGACGCAGCCTGGTTGGATGTCACAACTCATGTGCTCGCCAAAACAGCTTAAGAGTGTCACTCAAGTCTAAATATCACTGCCGAACTGCCTTGGCTGTAGCATTACCATGCCACATGCATCTACTGGGGCTTGTGTTATCAGCAGAACTGCCGCTTTCAAGAGAAACGCCAGAAAGGGTCTGGCCTGCTTGACCGCAGAAATGTGCAGTGCATACTGTCTCAAAAGCTGCAGCTGCTGCACCTCCACCGTATGCCCCAGCATCTGCTGTAGATGCACCCTCAGAGGCAAAAGCAGCTCTGACAATGCCTTTGGACCCTGCCTCTATTGTTGCAAGCTCCCACCTCAACTGTCTCTGATTTGCTGACCAAGATGCCTTTGGAGCAATCTGCACAACACAATAAATCCAAATCTGAACATGCAATCCAGCAACTCAGGCACAGGTATACCTTCACAAGCAGCAGTGGGATGGTTCCCGCCGGTGCAAAAGTCAAAACGTAGCGATCTCTGCTGCATATAATCGTCAACTGGAATGTGAGTGATTGAAGATGTATGCCTGCACTAGACGAGGAAGGATGAGCAAGGGGTCCACCTTGCTAGGCTGACCAAGAGCCTTTGGCACTTGCAGCGTGAAGGTGACTTTGCGCAGATGGCCTGCAAGGCGTGGGTTGACACCATACTGGACCACCAGCAGCACAGACTGATTGGCACCACCAGACTCAGGCAACACAGGCGCCACTTGCAGCACCAGGGGAGGCAGACAGGCCACTGCTGGCAACCGGTACTTCAACAACGATTCCTGCAAGATAGCCCATAGCAGACTTACAGATCTCTTTGACGTGAGTGAGAGCTTAGCTATGGCACCCTGTGTATGTATTATAACCTCTGACTATTTCACTTTGCAGGCCACATTGCAACACATGCATGCCAAAGCCTTGTCATCAGCATGCGTCATGACAGGCAAAACATGCTGGATGCAGCTGCTGGCAGCAATGCACAATAGGAACAGACACAGAGGCAGCAAGCGCAAATCACATAAGGTACATACTGTGGGCTGTGCAGTGGCAAGCTTGCCCATGTCTGCTGTGAAAGCTCCCTTGGAGCGAGGCTGCCTTCTGGCAGCATCCTTGTTGAGCAGGGCGCAGCGCAGGCCAGCAGACAAGATGCGTGCCCCTGTTGCAGGCGCTACCAGCCTGAAACCAACTGAGCAATCTACATGGTCCAGCGCTCCACTGCTGCCCACTTGCCCCAAAACCCCTGCAGCAAACAGTGTCTCAGTGCATCAAAACTATGCTGTGGAATTGATTGCCACATGGCTGAAGTCGAGGCCTTGGCATGACCAGCCGAAACTTGGCATCACACCATTTGTCATGCTGTGCCTTGGCTGCACTCAACAAGTCCGGCAAGGACAAAATCCTGGACAGCTCGCAACTTGACCCCCAGCAATGTCTGCATTGACATGCTGCAGAGAGGGCTTTGGCTGCACAATGCCAGGACCATGGGCCAGCCTTCAAGATATCACGAAGTCACAAAGAGGCTACCTCAGCAGCCTCTGATATTCAATGTTCAGCCGTTGAGCGCGTACTTGTGATTTTATCCACACCTGCTTTGTCCAGCTTGGAGCCAATGAAGCTGCCCTGCCAGGTTTCCAGCAGCTGCAAGCTTTCCCCCTTAGCCACTGCAGCTAAGTCTGCCTCTGAAGGCTTCTGCAGGGCCTTGGGTGGGGGCGTGATGGGGGTCTGGTTACCCAGGGACTGCTGATGCCAGGGTGCAGGCGCCTGATTGGCTGATGCAGGCCCAGGTGTGTTGAATGCTGCCCAGTCCCCTGTACATCCACATGGCAATGAGAACGTGTTCCAGCGCAACAGACTATGCCAGAGGCTGTGTGCTTTCTTGGTCGTGACAGAATGAAACACGCTGCCTAATGCTGAAAGCTGCCCAGCTCCCTATGTATCATTGATGTGCAGGGAGCAACAACAGGAACAAGGCATACCTCTTTGTGCAGTGAAGCCCATGTTGGGACCAGAGAGGGGTCCCCCTGCAGGACCCCCTGCCAGCAGGGCATCCAGGTCCAGGGGCGTAGGGCCTGTGGTGCCTCCTGGCCCCTGAATGGCCTTGCTCATGTCCAGGCTGCCAAACACATGGGCAAATGGGTCTGATGCTGCAGAGCACCAAGATAACCTGAGTGCTGCACAGGATGATGGCCTAAACCTGAGCCACCAACAAAGGGCATTCACGCAGGCGGATGGAGCTGCAGCTGTAGGAAAGGCAGGACCTTCTGTATTGCTCTTTGTGACGGCAATGCCTTGCCAACCATTGTGTGCACAGCCTACGCATGCTGTTTGACTGATTCTTAGCGCCAGCTAATGACGGCTTGTCTGTCTCAATGCAATGTGTAGGCAGCCATCACGGGATATGAAAGCCATCCAATCTAGATTACAGGGAGGCAGCTGCGATGCAACTCGTGGTGTGGAGGTCTTGACTGCTGACACTCACGCATGCTATGAGCTGCATTGCTGCCAGCTGCTGAAGTTGCCCTGGGACTGATTGGCCTGAGAGCTCTTGCCAACATCCCCCCATAGGCAACACAGCTCTGCACGCTATGTACTACATGGGCAGCATTGGCTCAGAGCTCTTACCAGCAGCCTGTGCTGCTTGAGGAGCCCCAATGCCTCTCAGGGACTCCAAGTCAGCAAAGTTGTCCCTGGCAGCCACTGTAGCAGCAGGGGCACTGCTGAATGCATGGCAGTTGCGCACCCCATGCACCACATTGGCAGCACTTGCTGAGAGATCTTACCAGCAGCCTGTGCTGCTTGAGGAGCCCCAATGGCTCCCAGTGATTCCAAGTCAGCGAAGTCATCCCTAGCAGCAACTGCAACAGCAGGGGCACTGCCAAAGGCATCAAAGGGGTCCCCAGAGGTGGGGGCGGCCTGGGGCCGGCGTCTTGGGGGTGGCACAGACCCTGGCAGCGGCACTAGGGCTTCTGGTGGCAGCCTGAACTCTAGTTGAGCTGTCTGGTCCTCAGCAGGGCCCACACTCCTGCATCAGGATTTTGGGGCGGATAAACTGCTGGATTTTGGTGCCATTTCTCACAGTAAGCTGGTGTCTTGCATTGCGTTCATCAAGAGAATACTGATGTTGGACATTCCAACAGAACAAGCTGTTGTCCTTCTATTCTATGGCTGGGTGCCCAAGCAAATGCGCTGGAATGCGCAGGAACAAGGTTGCTGCCACGTGATGCAAGCTGCAAGCTCACAGACGTCATCCTGCAATAGCATGCAACAGCGTGCTTGGACATCAGAACATTGGCTGGGGCTGAATTTGCCTAGCTGTTGGCGTTCAGTCTTATTTCAGCTTCAGAACAGCAAACTTTCAGCTGCCACGCAGGATGCGACAAGAAAAGAAGAAAAGAAGAGGTATACAAAAGAGGAAAAGAGAAAAAAAAGGACACAAGCTTGATGTAGCCGATGGCGCAGCTTAATGGCAGCATACCTTTGGCTGAGGCTTGGACGGGGGGCAACACTTGAGTCTGGTGTGGAGGTGGCTGTCTTGCGCCCCAAGCCTGTCAGCTTGGCTGTGAAGGACTTGCCAGCCTTGACTGGGTCAGCAACCACCAGCTTAGAGGTTAGGCTGCTGTCTGCCTCTGTCAGGATGCTGGTCACATCGGCACTGCCATTGCTGCTGACCACGAGCCTAACAGCAGCATACAACTGCATGCAAGGTCAATTAAAGTGTCAGATGCTGTTGCTTGTGAAAACGTGATGGCAGCATACAACTGCGTGCAGTTTCAACGCAAAGCGTCCGATGTTGTTGGTAATGCATATCTGCAGAATAAAATCAGCTTAGAGGTAAAGCCAGTGTCTGTCTCTGTCAGGATGCTGCTTACATTTGCGCTGCCGTTGCTGCTCACTACCAGCCTGTCGGCAGCATACAACAGCATGCAAGGTCAACTTCAAGTGTCAGATGTTGTTGTTTGGAAGACTTCAGACATCAGAATGATTGCTGCAGGTCTCCATCATCTTGATGGGCATCTGCAGCTGCTATTAACATTCAAAAAGATTGTCACTTGCCCCATTCAGGTGTAGTGGACTGCGAGCTGCAAACCAGTCCATGCCATGGCTTTGGATCTCAATACAAGCTGCAGACTAGGTTACCAAGCTTCACATTGCCCAAATTGTGTAGTGCTACACAATATAAACCTACACAGTGTTTCACTTTGTGCAGCCGTAGCTGCATGCATGCTGGTACCTTCACCAACTGCATGAGTGAGCTGCGCATCCTGCAAGTGCTGGCCTCACCTGGTGCTGCAGAAAAGGAGGCTGCCATCCAATGTAGCTTTCTGGGATTCTCCATTGACCGGCTGCTCCTTGTTTGCAGCAGGATGTGAGGTTCAACATTGCAGCACATGTATAAATGTCGCTTGCTGTGCATGCCTTGATGCACTTGTCAAGCCTAAACATTGCTTGGATGGAACTAGCAAGCCCACGCATCGTCTGTGTAGAGCTGTCAACCCTGAGTAATGCTTGTCTGGAACTGCCAAGACTGCGTACTGACTGGATAGAGCTCCTAAGCCCCCACAGTGTCTGAAGAGTCTTGACACAATATGCACAAGATCACACCTCTTGATAGCGCCAACTCATTGTCTGTGTGGAGCTACTAAGGCTAAGCATTATTTCAACAGTTTGCAGAGCAGCAGTTAGAACACTTTGCATAGGACATCAAACAGCTGAGGCTTACCTCCGGGTAGCGGCGACTGAGTTTCTCAGGCGTGACCTCAACTCCTCTGCTTGCCAGGGTGGCTACATGCGTCATGGCATCCACAAGCCTCATCAGGGAAAACACATTGGCAGCAGCAGAGGCCACCGCCATCACATACACAGTGTTGACCAAGCGATACACCACCCGATACCTGCAACACTGGCAAGGATCAGCTGATAGCATGCCTTGACAACAGCACAGCAATTATGCTGACAATGTCAAGGCGTAGGTAACAGCAGGAAAGCAAAAGCCCTGCTGCATTTAGATAATGTCGTGCTGATCCTACACGCTGCAAGCTTTGTGTGGGTTGGGTGAGGAAACAGCTCAGGACTTGCAGCTAGCCTGTGTTGCAGTGTCGATGCTGCACACAGGCACGGTGCAGGAAGAGGATACCTGGCATTCTCCACCAGCAAATCACCATAAGCAAAGTCTGGAGCTGTGTCTCCAGTCCTGCAGTCAATGCATTGACCTTGAAGTATGGTAGCTAAACTAGAGGTCCATCATCCTTAAAGCATGAGGCAGCATGGTGATTCAGCATCGTGTGGCAGCATCAGCATTCAAAGCGTCCATGTCTTACCCGTCAGTATCACCCTGACCCCCTTTGCTTGCATACTCTGCCAGTGTTGCTGCAGCTGAGCGCATGCTGTCATTAGCGACTTTGGCACCAATCCCCCAGCTGCAGTTCACGCCATAATGTAAGTCCCATGTATAACATTCAAGCTGTACATCACAATCACAACACGCTGAATGCTGACCTTTGCAACAAGAAGTTTGACCCGCCTTTAGCCCGCATAGCAACAGCCATCTCTATGCATGCCACCATTCTGCTGAATCAGTAGTCAGCCGACAGCTCTTGCAGCACGTTTCTGCTTCAAGCTGGATTACACTTGAGCTGCCCCACTCAGTCACTCGCTGCTGTTGAGAAGCCTGGATGAGACACTCTGTTTATGAGTGCAGGAGGACAACCTTCGTCGTGAGCAATACTTGAAACCACAGGTATGCTTCTGCCAGAGGCTCAAGATTCAGTGACATCGGTCGCCGTGGCATCGGGTCAGCATCTGAGTTATGGATGCCGGTAAGATGCGTTGCTAGATTCTGGGGCTGCGTTGTTACTGAGCTCGCTGCACCGCTGAGAGTTGCAGGAGCAATACGTGTGACAAGTTGGCTGGATTCTTTCTATCACGGATGTCCCTGGCTTGTTCCGCAGTTGCAGTCACAAGTGATCAGACCAAAATCGTAGTTGAGAAACAGCTACAGCACGCGTTGGCCGAGCAGCTTGCAGTATAGATGCTGGTACTCCTCACGCGGCATGATCAGCTATGCGCAACGGCAAGCGTACTCAACAGTGAGCTCCTGTCACATCTGTCGAAGTTGACCAATTTGCTAGGGCACCACCAAATTTGACACAGAATTCGCCCTAGGGCCTCAAAGGTTGCAGTCTTTGGTACATGATCACGCCCGCGATAACAGCTGGTCGTGTGACACAGTCCGAGCGTTCATAGACCAAGCTCATTGCGTGAGCTCTTGATTTTGACTGATCATGTCAGTTGGCGAGGGCGATGCTGCGGTCCTCACTGAGGAACCCGATCCCTCGGCATCTTTGGTCGTCGACGCCGTCGTCGTCGAGGCACCCGAGGAAGAGGAGGAGGTCACGTACGATGAAGATCCTGACGAGGTGGACGACACGCCTGTCGAGCCCGCAGATCTCGAACAGACAGCCAACTCGATCCAAGAGCAGGTATTGGCATGGGCCCGCCGTCTTGTTTAGCAGCTCGAGTGTCGAGCGCAATGGACATCTCATTGCAGCTCGTAACTTTAAGCTGGCGTGCCCAGAACAGCAAAGCTTCACGTGCGCTGCAGGGCCCTCAGGATGTCGCTGATTCTGCTGAACTAGATACGCCTGCCGCTGTCAAAAGTGATACCGATGACACTGAGGAATGGGAATTGTCCATCATCGCAGACGAATGGAAGCCTGCACCACTCTTCAAGGTGCTTCAAGACCTAGCACAGTACCACTGCAGTGCTGCCAAACTGTGTTGACTGGATCTCTGTCTGACAGGTCAAAAACATTCCAACAAGCGACAGCATCACAGAGCAGTCTGTTCAAGAAGTGTTGGAGACTGCAAACTTGCACGTAAAAAGCGTAGCCTTTGATACAGTGAAGATACAGGACAAGCGAGTGGCATACGTGCGGCTACAACCGCCTCCTATGCCCTGGACAACAACTGAAAAGCATGAGACAGATGTCAGCAAAATAGCAATTTCAGTAGTGAAGCAGCTGAAGGAAGCAGATCCTCCCCTACAACTTGGCGACGACAAGCTACAATTTGACACTAGCCATCCTCAAGTCCAACTGTTCATTGGCAATATCACTGAGGAGTGGTCTGATGATGCCAGTCTGAGGCGCAAAATGGAGGAGTATGGACCTGTAGAGAGATGCCTTGTGATGCACAATCACGAAGGCAAAACCAAGGTACACATACTATTTGCTCTTCTGCCGTTGGGTTTCTTCCTGAAAGTTGTACCCTGGGCTACCTGCTCACCCACTGGGTGCTGGCTTGGCCTGAGCCCAATTGGCACAGCAGTTTGAAGCATCAGTGCTAGATGTTCCAGCCCTTCTTGCATTAGCAAGCCAAATTTGTCTCGCCAAAACTTGCTTTGGACTTTGCTCTGATTTCATGATGTGAACAGCTGCTGATATAATTCTTGCCTTTGCAGGGGTATGCATTTGTAGAGTACAGTGTACCAAACGGGGCACTCAAGTGCAAAGAAGGCATGGACAAGATAGAAGCAGAGATGCGTCCTGATTTTCGGCGCAAGGCAGGCTGATTTTGCTTGCTGCTTCTTCACCTCACTGACTGCATTGCCCAGAACTTACTGACAGGATCCTCTGTACAAACCATGGCTACCTGTTTGTTCATGCTGTCATTCTGACCTCATGTCCAGGTCCAATTCTGTCAATGCGCCATATACCTAGCTGGGCCTGCTTAGCCTGTCTAGCATGCATTTCAAGTAAATAAATGTAGTGCGCCAAGGTTGCTCGACATGTTCACCATATCGCACAAATTCTTGATCTTGGACTGTGTGAGCAGGAAGGTCTGACTATCCAGGCCAATGGGCGATGGCAGCAGATCAAGCTGTTGCGAGCTGAGTGGGCTCATCCACGCACCATTCCTGGACTGTACTCTAGGGTGCTGTACATTACCAACCTGATGCCGGTGTGTTACATTGGGCATGTCTGCATGTTGTGACGACTTCACGCCCACAAGCGATTGCCTGTCGCAAACCTTTCTGCAGTGTGAAGGCTAGCATGTTTGTGTGTCGTGACCACTTCATGGCTGTCAAACAGTTGCTTTTTGCAAGTCCACTCTGCAATGTGATGTGCTGTGTGAGAAGAGATTTCTTCCCTGCAGTGGACAGCTTTCCATTTTCCATTCTGCTTGCATCAGCCCTTTCTGAGATGCTATTACGAACCCTACTGCCTGCAAGTCAGCATTTCAAGTCCCCTTTGTGTTTCCTCAAGAAAGCAGCTCAAGCAGGTTTGCAATTTCGTTCTGAGTGTGAAGCTTGTTGAACGCTCTTGTGTTACCTGGCTGACTGTTTTTGACACCTCCAGGGCTTTTCTGATATTTCTGCCTTGAGGCAACTTTTTGAGAAGTTTGGCCCTGTCAATGAGTGCCACCTACCCAGGAACAAACAGACGGGAAACAGCAAAGGCTTTGCATTTGTAGAGTTCAGGCAGAGCATTTTTGCAGATGCGTAAGTATCTGCCTTGATCAGAACCTCACATCCATTCTGCTTTTCTCAATTTTGTATGGGATTCAATCACCTTTTCTCCAATCAGACAGGCATACAGCTGTTTTGTCGTCACATAACTTTGGGCTTCCCCGCTTGTTGAAGTCTTTGTTGCCCTTTGCTTGTTTTCATCTTTCAATCACAGCTTTTGAGCCCTCCATTTCTCTGCCTATTCACTTGTCCACTTTCCCTAGCTACATGGCTCCGCATATTTTCCAACAACCCACATTGAGCGGCACCTCTCTAGACAGCTGTTTCGTTTGGTGATGCAGTGCATACCGAGAGGTTGATGAGTCTGATCAGGACTTCATGGGTAATAAGCTTGTGGTGTCTTTTGCCAATCCTGCCAAACACTACGACACTCATGCCATCAGACCACAGAACAATGGTATGAGCTTTTCATTTGTTGATAATGCAGCTGTTTGTGTCAGCTTGACTATCCTGACACTGTTTGTGCTGATTTACTTTACACAGGTCGTTTAGGTCTGAATGGAAACAAAGGCAATTTTGGTGACAGGTTGTCCCCAAATGCCTTGGTATCTGCTGGCGGCAGAGGTCAGTTGATACAAGCTTTTGGCATGCTAATGATGACATTTCCGTGCCGTTGACACTCTGTCAATGTTTGCATAGGTAACTTCAATGGCAACAGTCAGCTTGGCACAGGATCAATGGGCTTTAGCAGTGATGACATGGCTGTACGCCTGCAGCAGCAAACTATGCAAATGCAACAGGTAGGCCACTTCACGGCTCGCGTGTCAGCCTGCCGTTTCAGCAAATTATCAGAGACAATCTTTATGCTTCTGCTGGTTGACCTCCTGCTGCGGCAACTGTGAGAATGACTGACGCCTGTTTTGTGTTGCAGCAAATGCAGCTTCAGTATCAGAGGCAGATGCAGATGACCATGCAACAGCAACTGCGTGCTCAGCAGTCTCTCATGCAAGCACAGCTCAGGGCAGCACAGGCTCAAGTGCAACAGTATCAAGAGCAGGTACAAATCTTGCATCAAGCAGGTTACCTACTGCTGACAGCCTCTTTGCTGTATGTGTATGGCTCAGTCATATCTGCTTGTCTGTTGCTGTGCAAAATTTGATGCCAAGGTGCTGTTGGATTTTGGTCATGTTTACATTCTGCAGAACAAGGGTTACACCCATACTTAGCTGTTGTTGGTCAGCACTCAAGACTGCACATGCACAGGCTCTGCAGCATAGGAATTGCAGCCAAATCTAGCTGCTGTTGGTCAGTTGCTTATGCCTGCATGCGTATAGGTTCTGCAGTACCAGCATTGCAATCATGGTTATGTACTGTTTGACCCAGCACCTGAGTTTCCCTGCTTGCCTACAGGCATTGCAGTACAAAACACAGGCCAGCCAAGCTCAGCTGAAGGCGCAGCAAGAGGCAGATGCTCGCAAACGGATTGAGGCAGAAGCACGTGCTGTTGCAGCTCAGGCACGCATGTCTGAGAAGCCCAGGGTACGTACTGTGCATTGCATCATAAACCCACCTTGCCAAGTGCTTGTCATTCATTGCACAATGCTGCCAGAGCCTACGAGGCGCCAACCTGCATACAGACCAATTCCTGGGTATTGACGCCTGTACCTTCTACATCCTTACCCCTTGTGAAGCTGCCCTTTTGAGAGTGTGCTGCCTTCAGAGGCAGCGCAATGTTGACAAGCATACATACCTGCCTGATCTGGCGCAATGCTTGCTGTCTGTGTTGATGTTGTCAGCCTCGTCGCCATGGTAATGTTTGCGTTGCAGAATGACTATGCATCAGGTGGCCTAGACACAGCTTACAGCGGTGGTCAGGGTGCATTTGCTGCATCGTATGGTGGTCAAGCTGTGTACCCTCCCAATCTGGGTGCCGCTGGTCAAGATGCCTACACAGCCAATGCTCTGTACAGTCAGGGCTTTGCAACAGGTTCACAGGTGAGTATTTGTGCCAGGGCATGAAAGCCTTCTGCAGTACTTATAGTGCTGCAAATCCTGCTTTGCTTTCTCAACGTTCTGCTGTGGCAAAAGACAGCTGACCTTTGAGCTGCACACGAGAGTTCATTGTGCAGCAGCATGAATGCTCCCAGTTGTGGTTGACACCCACCAGTGACCCAAGATTGTGATCATACTTGTCTTGCAAAACAAACAGCTTGCTGAGGTGCCGCTTGCCACATAGACTTCATCAAGACTTCTCACGACATAGTCTTGTCTGCCCAACGGCTTGAACTTGTTCTTGTGTGCAGCAATCAACACAAAATATGAGCTTGTTGGTCAATTCTGCCAACACTCATGCTCATGATCGTTCTTGACTGTATGCAACACTGTTGAATTGCTTGGTGCTCCTGGCTATCCAGCCATCATGACAGCTATATGCACACCATGCTTGTATGCAGCCTGATCGCAGCATGCTGTGCTGATTTGCAGCCTGACTGTCGTGTGCTGTGCTTGAGCTGCAGGGCTGGCCTACAAGCCTTGGCAATGGTCAGAGTGGCACAAGCAGCACAGGCAATACCGGCATGTTTGGTGCGGCCTCCTCAGCACAGCAGACAGGATACGGCACAGGACAAGACACCTTTGCACAGTCCAATGGCTACGCCACACAGACCCCTTTTGGGGCGTTTGGGCAGCAGCCTGCCGGATATGGTGGGACACAGGTCTGTCCTGAAGCTGCTAAGTATCTTGTTGTGCATGTGCCTGCCTTTCTGCAGTTGCAGCTGCTATGTGATAAACCTGAGTTTGCTTCGCAAGTTTGTCATGTTGAAGTCAGCTCTGACAGTGCATGCTGTCTTTGTAAACAGCACCAACTATCATCAGTCTCACCAGTGTCTTGCTGTGCTGACCCAGTCATCCAGGCAATCAGTATGGCAGCACAATAAACTTGCATCATGCCATGAAATCCAGCTTTGGAAGGCTGATGCTTTGCAAGATTGTAGGACCTAATTTGGCCTATCAAAATGTTTCTGCAGGCTGCATATAATAGTGCTGCACAGAACTTTGCAGCAATGCCAGGGGCCAATGCTGGCTACGGTCCAGCAGCATATGCTCAAGCTGGCTTGCAATATGGACAGGGCATAACCAACTTGACACCTGGCCAGAAGCGAGACTCCAGCTATGATCAGGCAAGCTGGCAGCTGATCTGCTAGTTGTATGCAAGATGCTGCATTGCAGAGCCTATGATTCTTTCATCAAATAAACTCCTGACTAAACCTGCTGGAGACACACAATGCTGAGGCTTACGCTGTCCATAAAGACACAATCAATGTTTTTTTGCCTGCATCAGAAACGAAGGAAGTTGGAATTGCCAAGCACACTGAATTTACAGTGTTTGTTTGTTTGTCAGTCATCATACCAAGAGCATATCAACCCTTGCAGCTTGTCTACAGGTATGTGTTTGCTATGCAGGCTAATGCCTATAGTGGCTATGGTGGTTACAGTGGGCAACAAGGCCAATCAGGTCAGCTATTTGTGTCTTTGTCTGTTGCTCATGCTAAGCTACATTTTGTCTTGCTCCTGCTTTGACTGCTGTTTGTCTCACTGCTGCTCATCTGCAGGCCAAGATTACAAGAGACAGCGCTACTAGCCAGATTTGCAGCATAGAGCACACCAGATTGATCTGGCCTACCTTGTTCAGCTTTTGGGGTCGCTTCTTTGCTTGAGGCATTTCTTGCTGTCCTCAAACTGCAACATAATGAAGATCAAGTTGGCAAGCCTCTTTCAGTTCTGACAATGTTTGTTTTCCAAACTCTGGCTGAGACAGCAGTTGTTGCATGAGCTGTGTGAGCAGTATTTTGTACCCTACTGCACCACTTTTGCACCCGCTTAGCATTCTTTGAATGTCAATATGGCCCCTTTCTGTGTTTTCTGCATCATCATCAGCAGCAAATGCACGGACGCCTTGCTGCATAGCATCACAGCTGGCAGTTGCCTGGTCGATACAGCATCAACATCTGGTAGAAGCTACCTCACAACTGCCACTGACTCTGTTGCAAGTGTCAGCTGGCTTTGTGTCTTGTCCTGATGTTTTTCAAATTTTGGATTCATATACCAAGTTTTGAGCAACTGAGCAAACAGCCAGTCAGGGCTGCACTCAGCATCTTGCTGCTTTGGAAGCATACTTTTGCAAAACCTTGCTGCTGTGTTGGGGATCCTGATGGTCTCGGGGACTTTCGAACTTACTTGCGTGGAAGTCCTAGCATCGAGATTCTGCATCACTAGCTACTATGGTAGGACATCAGGGTCTAATCTTTCGGCGTATACTTACATGCTCTGGCAAGTGGATTTTGCATTTAGCTGTTATAGTCATCAGGTGCCAGCAGTGAATATAACGATACAGCAGTCAGAGACTAATGTTACAGATTTGTGCTTGATTATGTTTTACATACAAACAGCATGTCAATGACCTTGATGCAGCGCCCGAGGCCCACGTCAATGGCAAAAGCATGTCCTCAGATGCTGGTTTGTTGACCTGTCTGCATGCAGTTGGCATCAGCGCATCGACAATGCTTGCATGTAATTGCTGGCTACAGTCAATAAACGCGGATCTGATTGGTGCCATTGCATTGAGCGTTCATGATCATAAGCTTGGCGCGAAAGCTTTTCTTGAGGGCTGGACACGGCAATGCAACGAAGAATGCTACAGTGCATGCTCTTTCTCTTCCCCCTAATCTCAGGATCCAAGAGCGTTGGAATTTCAGAACCTGCCTAATTTGTCCAAGAATTTCCTGGCCCTATTCACCCAGCTTGGCACACTTGGCAGTCACATGGATCATACTAAACCTCTTTTCGACCTTCGAGCACCGATCAGCTCCATCGACACCTTCATCGGCCCCGCACGAACAGCATCTCGCCATGCCCATCCCTGCGAAGTGATTCAAACAGATCGTTGAACTGCTGCATTGTTGTGAGCGCCAATGCCTGTGTCGGTCCTGGCCCCGCGTGAGCACCAGAGATTGCATCTGCCGGTCGATCTTCACACAAAGAGCGCTGCTGCCTGGCCGGACATAGTGCAGAGCTTGAAAACGGGGTTACTCACTCACGGGTTTGACGTTTTGCAGCCTTTGTGCTTGTCTTGGTGAGTGGGCAAAGCACTGAACGGGGCAGGTGTTTCACTCGTCGCCGCAGACGAAGTACCGCTCTCGCACACAGGACGCTCAATGTGGAGGTCCTCGCCGGCTGAACTTCTGATGTATGCAGGTACAATACTTGTCTTCCTAAGGATTCGGGGGCTCGCATACCAACGAGGGAAGGCACAGGTACCTGTGACGTTGAGCATTCAACAACACAGCAAGGAGACCGCCCATGAGTCTGCCCACTGGCGTGAATGCTGAACCCTGGCTCTTACAGGTGCACAAGACCTTGTTGTCATCGTCGGCAACAGCAAGAGCTTGTGGCCCTGCTTTTTGAAAGCTTGCAGACAAGACCCTGAATTGCTAGCCCATGCTGACCCTCTGGACACATATGTAGAAGACAGTGTGCAATCAAGTATACAGCCCTTGACGTCAAGGTGAGCCTCCTACACAAAGAACTCAGAGCAGCATGTTGCAAATCTGCAAGCCTTGCCAGTTGCTGCCTGCCACCTGTGTGCTTTGTGAAAATCTTGTGACTGTTTCAAAACATGATGTAGGCACCCATGCAAATGCTACTGGTCTCACAGTCAGTCAGAGGAGCTGGCAGGCACCAGATACATTGCCATTCAGAGAATGGCACATGCAGCAGGACTAGCGTTCTTGGAGCCAAACAGTCACCTGTGTTTGCATCCCAAGTTTGGATCTTGGCTTGCTTTGCGCTGCGCTTTGGTCTTCGAGGGTGTTGCCTACACTGGACCCAGGCCAAGCTTGCTGATGAGTCCACTATCCACCAGCACTGAGCACTATGTCCAGATGGCTATGAAGACAGCACAGCGGAAACCGTCCATTGACTTGACGGAGCCAGGTGTGTCTTTATGCACACTGTTTTTGCCAGATGCCAAAACAAGTGACCACCAGGTCTGTGCAAGTGCATGATCCCTTGCAGCTGCACCTTCAAGTCCCTACTAGCTGCAGTATCATGCTATAGACTTCCTGCAGAAGCAAAATTCAACATGCAGTTCTGAGTGGTGGCTTCTCCAGGCTGTTCATTCTTGGCTTGCTGATGTTAGGTACAGTGCCCAAGCACAACAGGACTGTATACATTCAAACTTGATTTGGTGTCTGTCAATTGCTAAGCCCAAGCGTGGCAGAATGTGGTCAGATGAACCTTGTGTTCATGTGTAGGTGCAAAGCCCAAAAGTGACAAGATCTGGCTAATTCCAACTGGACTTACTGGTTGTTACATGCAAAGCCTAAGCGTGACAGAATCCAGGTCAACTGAAGCTTGACTTGCTTGTTCTTCAGGTGGAAAGCCTAAGCGTGACAGAACCTGGTTGAAGTGGGTTGCAGTGCGAGATGCCTTGTGCCCTTGCCACCCATGGAGGTATTGTGATGACCAGATCAAGTACCATTACACTAAAGACAGAGCAGTTCTTGAAGCTGCTGTCATTAGAAGATAACAATGTGCCAAATCTCAAATCAGGCCCAACCCTCAAATGTGCTTTGGTTGGTTTGGGAGCTTACAACAAATGCACTTTGGCATGATTAGTATTGTCAAGGCAGCAGGGTACAGCTCAGGGGATTGTACATGCAGCTGTCCATCTACAGAACGATTTCTTGCATCGAGCAATTTCGGATGTCTACAATTGCCATTGTACACGGTGATTGCTGAGCAATTTTGGCAACATTATGCCTACTTTGCTAGATTGTATCATAAGCTCCTGTCTGAATCTTTCGTCATTGTCAAGCCATAATATGGCTTCAAATGTGTTCAAAACTAGGTTTGTGCTTGCCCATTTTTGTCCAGCATTGCTCGCAGCGTAAATTGAGTATGCTTGTACTGCAACTGAATTTGTCAGCAGCAACTGCTATTATGACAACACGTGTAACAACAGGCTTAAGCAGCGTCTTGCACTTTGTTACTGGCTCAACTTGCTCAGGCCGGCTCAAATCAGCTCGGCAATGCAGTCATGAGGCCTTACTCGGGATGTAGAGTCCCCTTGTATCAGCATGCATCTTCTTGCTTCGGTGCTTGCCGTAAGTTGCATTGTGCACTAATTGAAGTGTACTTTGATCAAAGCTGCTTTGCAGAACGATCGCCTTTCAGATCTCCTCCAAGGAGCATCGCTCCACAGATCCTGTTCAAGCTCATGCAAATTGCACTTACACAGACACAACGGCTGGACGGAATCAAGCCATCGTACATGCTGCACAGTTTCTTGACTGTAAAATGCAGAGCCTCACAACATATATCAGATGTCATTTTCATGTTGGTTGATACGCCTGCAGCAGATGTCATGTTTTTGCAGCAAGCTGATGACAGGCCTTCTCCAAATCTTCAGATGCTTGACAAGCATTCACCAATCTGTCCCAACAACAAGCTGAGGGATATAGCATGAAAGAAGATGCTAGTCATCACAAGCCACCTGATTGTTGCACATGAGTTGTTCAGTACACCACCTAATCCTTGAACCTGTTCTGTACTGAACAGCAAGTAAGCCGGGCCTGGGTTTCATGCAGAGCTTGTAATCAGCCAACCAAAGAAAAGCTTAAGCTATCACAGCGATAGTATCACTGCAGCAACAATCCCCTCAATGACCTAAACTTAAGCTGTAAACAACTGCACTATCAATCTTTCATCGAAGGCACTGGAATACTTATTCCTCACACTAGGCACTGGGCTGACTTTCTGAAATCAAATTTGCTGCCTCGGAACGCTGCATTTGATTGATGAGCCGATACTGACTTCTAGCAGGGTCATAGTGTGCGTTGAAGCTCACTTCTGCGCTCTGCAAACAAGAACAAGATGCAGCAGCGTCGGCAACAGCAACTGTAAAAGATGTACTCTGTGCATACGTGCTGCATATGCATCAGCTTAAGTGTGAGTGATGTTACAGATACTCTCGTGCCCGTGTGACCCGTGAGCAAGTGAGCAAGAACAAGCACAGATGCCTCAAACTGGCATATGCGCGGAGACACCAATGAAGCCGAATCACAAAGAAGCTGACGTGATACGCCAAACATGTACTGGCATGTGTACCTGGAGTTGCATAGCCATCTATCAACTCTGGTTGCAAGTCTCTTTGACTCAAGACCTTCCCTTGTGTTATAGACGTCATCTGCATTCACCAGGTCTTGCTTGCTTACTGAATGTCATACACACATCTTGAGCTGAGCGGGCTTTGCAACAAAATGTGCAAGGCGGTCTACCTCATGTCACACCAGACATGACAGCATTGCAGTCATGCACACTCTGTCCTTAGTCTCTGAAACCAATTGAGTATTGCATCAGCAGATTGCTGAGCAGGAGCACAGTAAGACAGGCTGGTGCACTGTAAACACACCTGTTGAGGAATGAGTCTAGCTGCTTCAGCGGGGTCCTGTGGTGTCACTGGTTCAATCCCAATGTCATGCTGCTCTCGAGGTTGATGGGCATAAGTCCTAACTGCAGACAAGTCTTCCTCTGAACGCCTTGCTGACAAAAGGCTTCTGACCCTCCTGTCAGATTCCGCATGACCAGCCTCAACTGCAGCCCCACAAATTTGTCGATGCACCACATGTTTGTCCATGCAGTCGCAGTATTGATTCATAATCTGTGCACACATCAACACAGCGCAACAACTGTGTCAACAATTGATGTGTGGAGAAGGCTCACGAACATTTGCAGTGATCTTGTCAAATCGACGCTGGAGTAAATGACATGCAGAGGATAAAAGTCAATGCAGCTGCTTACTCTCAAGTTGTCTGAACAGAATTTCCCGCTCCTCTAGCAGAAAAGCATTCTCCCTGCAGGTGTATGCAGCTTTGTCTAATTTTACATCCGCCATTTGTAGTAACGAGCAGCAGCCAGGCAAATGTTTGTACCTTTGCAAGCCGGCTATCTTCTCCTTGGCCGCTGCTCGCTCCTTGACACACACAGCAAGTCAGCAACAGGCTGTGCAGCAAGTTCAGCACAAGCTAGAGGATGTGTAAGGTGTTCTGCATGTTACCTGAAGCAGAGCTTCGAGCTGTTGCCTCAGGAAAGATGTGTCTTCTGCTTGATCCTGCCTAACTGCCTGCAGAGCCAAGTCAGCTTCCTGAGGTGCGATGAGTATCTGATTGTCAGCAACAAAATCGGTGCGTGCTTGCATACCTGCAATTGCTGTGCCGTTTGCAACACCGCAGAAGGCATGGCAGCTGAGTTACCTTGCCGCAAGATCTGCAGTCGGTTGCGTCTTTGTTACGGCCAAGCAAGGGGAACACAAAGTCCGACATTGAGCGTACATCATTAGCCGCGTTCTTGGCGCGCAACGCGCTCTCAGCCATAGCGAGGAAGCCTTGCACTTGTAGCCAGTCAACATATTGACCGGGTGAACACTTGGTGTTTGTGTCCTGTACAGACTGACCAGTCGCCTGTGCCGAGGTCATTTGCTACCGCTTGGCAAACGATTGCATCACATGCTGATTGCACACCAAGACAACCGCAGAGCAGACCGTTCAAAGACACTGCAACACTGCTGCGCACCCCACGTCAACGAGACACAGAATGGATTCAAACTGATGTTTGAGCTTCCTCGCGCTCCTCTTCTTGAGCTCGCTCCTGCAAGAAAAGTCAGCTCGATCGCAAGCAACATGTTGACCTACGCGGCTCGAGCGTGTCACCAACACATCCTGCCGTTCGTAATTGGACCAGTGTAAAGCTGCAGCAGTTTAAGCATTTGCGCCCTCAAAGCGCTCACAAATCTCCTGGGCTTTGGGGTCACTGGAGTCGACATGCCCCCCGGTGTATGGTCGCAAGAACCACACGGCCTGGTGTGGCTGCGGATGGTGCAAGGCTGAAACTGACCGTGATCATCCCAACTTTGGTACAATTATGCAGTTGCATGCGATCGCTCCAGGCGTGATGTGGCAAGTGATTGAAGTGTGTGACCGTAGAATGAGGAGCGCACGATCTTGCAAGCAGTCGACAGGCGCGCAGCAAACTATTTTTGCTGTATGTTACGCAAAACGGGGTGTGTCTGATCGGCCTGTTGGTGTGCAGCGCGTTTGATGCATCAATCAGCCAAGCGCCTGAGGTACTGGTGATAGATGGCGGTAGCACAGACGCCACCGTGCGGGTGGCAAACCGGTCGCATGCCAAGGTCAGCAAGGAATAGCCCTGCAGTGCCCCTCGATGGGTGAGACAGCGGCAAGACTCAGGATGGCTGCAGGTGTTGTCATCTCATCCAGGCAGAGCCAAGCAAATGAACACCGGCTGGATCCATTCTACAGGAGACTTCTTGGTGTTCCTGCATGCTGACAGCAAGCTCCCTGTTGGGTGAGCACATTGTCTGATGCCATGTTTCAGGCAGTCGTGCGTAGCTTGTGTTCAATTTCACAAAACTATCATGGTCAAGGCAGATTTAGTGTAGGTATCAGGGTATGCTTGAATCGGCAATCTCCACGCCACAGCCTCACAGAAAGATGCAACGAGCTGGGACACAGGCGTACTGGGGTTGCTTTGAGACCATCGATACAGATGTGAGCCACTGTCATGTAGTAGATGTTTTGCGCTGAGCACACAAAAGACATGCACAGTCTTGTGCATGGGTGTCCCCATAAATGCATAAGCAATTGAGTATACTGGAGGAAAACATACAAGATTCTGCTGACAATTGCTGCAAAGCTGTCAAAAGCCTCCAGTTGCTCAGGTGATGCTGAGCCAGAGCAAATACTGTCTGAATCACAAGCATGAGGCTTGCAGATCATTGAAACATGCAATCACTAACCTGCCCTCTCTTTCATAGTGAACACGCATGCCAGACAGAATCATGAGCTATGCTGCATACCGACACAGTCGATCATGATTCCACAGCTTTTCCATCCTGTTAGCAGTGCTTGTATCCTGCATTCAGAGACTCAGAGTCCTTTGCAGCTCTGTGGTTATTGTGCAGTCTTGGCAAAGAAGGCATGGACAGTCAGGGACACGGCGTGAGGTTGATCAAATGCATGAGTGCATGCTTGAGTGGCTTGACGGCCTGACTGAAAGCAGAAATACTTGCAGATCAGCAATAGCTTACTCCGCACAGCTCTGGCATCAGCAGTGAAGCTGCGCACAAGATGGCGTCACATGCCTTATGGTGACCAAGCCATCTTTGTCAAATCCAGCCTTTTCAGGTGTGCTCTCAAGGCCACACCTTTGTCATGGCATTTGCAATCTGAAGTTGCACAATTGCTTGCAAACGCATGCAAAGCTCGGGAAGTCCAGACATTGCTACTGCATGCTACTTACGCTTTAAGCTTGCCATGGTCTGTGCTTATGGTCCTGACAATCTGATATGCAGAGATGCCTTGACAATCAGCAACAGAATCACATTGTAGGGATTTAGGCGGATACAAAGAGATGCCTATCATGGAAGACTATGAGTTGGTGCAAAGGCTGCGTAAGCACAGCGCTCCAGCAATCATACCACGTGCTGTCACAACATCCGGCCGTAGGTGGCAGAGACTGGGCTTCTTCAGAACCTTACTCACCAATCAGGTAAGCAAACTTCAGCTGAGATGCATGACTTCCAGCAAAAGACAAAGGAGTCTGTGTTGCTGGGCACTATGGCATGCACAATAACAGTGTCCTGTTGAAAGGCATTGAGCATGTTATGCTAAATGCCTGGTTAACATGATTGAACTGCTGCTGAGCATCTCTGTGACGATAGCTGCAAAGGCTTAGACACTGTCCACCCAAGAGCCATGAGGCATGTCATCCCAAATGCCTTAAAAGGCTGATGTTGAACATGATTGAATGGGTCTTGCTGCAAAGACTTACACACTGTCCTCTTGGTGGCCATGGAGCAAATCCTGCTGAATGCCTTGTCAACCTGCTTGTGAACGTGAATGAATTGTAACTGCTGCTAAGGTAATTGTGCTTGATTGTGCAGGCCGTTATCTTAGCATACCACTGTGGCGTTCCCCCACAGACCCTGCTTCAATGGTACCGTGGAGGCAGCTGACAGCAGCACCTTTTCTTGCAAGCAATCTTAGCTACTTGGTTGCCACAATAGGTCTAGGCCCAGGTGGCTACCTTTTGCAGCGCCATTTGGTCAGATGTAAAGTGCCAAGTCAGTGTGATGTGCGCAGATGCTCTGTGCATGTGCACTTGTGCTTATGCTACTAGGCGGTTGAGCCTGTCTGTCCTGAGCACTGTGCATGTACAATCCATGCAAAGCACATTGCCATCTGTGAGGCTTGTGATGACACACTTGATGCTTGTTTGGCCAGTGCTTAGCTCGCGTCGGCAGATTCAAGCTGTGGACACTGTACCTGGAGCCAGCTTGAATCAGGCATATGTTAACTTCAGCTCTGTGCAGTTGTAACCCGGCTACATTGCCCTATGCCCGCTACATCTGAGCAGCACGGCTGCAAATTTGCAGCCGAGCTGCACTTCAAGCACTAGCACTTGCCCATGCATGCATGCACAGGCATAGCTATGGCCCAAACACACAGTGAACTTCACTGCTGCAACGGCCTCGGACGTCCTTAAGAACGATTGTTCTGACATGACTTGCCGTCCCTACAAATGTATTGTCGTGATGCTGATCAAGTAGCTTAAGAGCATGTATGCATGTGACGGCTGAAGCTTATCAAGGTGGACACATACCGAGTACAACTGAGGACTGTCCTGATCTCACAGGTGTATCCTTGTGAGCGCTGCACTTGCAATTCAACAAGTGCTGCAGAATGACGCTGCGCAGTCAGCTTCACTGCTGTGGATTGTGTCAGCATGGCTAACGGTAGCAGACCAGCGCAAAACTTGTGACAGACTTCATTTGGTCAGCTGCATGTTTTATTGAATGCATCAATATTCATTAATTCATTAATGAATTCAATAAAATGAACGCATCTTGAAGCAACTGAAGATCTCTATTCCCTGGCTTGTGCATTTGTCATGCCACCATCAACACCTAAAATCTGGCCTGTGATGAAGTCGCTGTCAGGGTGCAACAGAAACTCGACTGCCCTAGCGATGTCTCTGGGCTCGCCCACACGACCCAAGGGGTGCAGACTTTCTGAAGCCTTCTTGTGGGATTCGTTTTTCCAGATGGATTCTGTCATGCCTGTTTGGACCTGCAGAGCAATACACCTCTGAGCCAAAAACCACAGAGCCTGGACACAGTCTCCCAACTACTGAAAGGCAACGCATCTGCGCTTGCCATTGCTTGATGCTCATGACTTTTGTGCATGTGGCCCTGCAGTGCGCTGGTGGTCACAAGACATCTCGTCAAGCACAAGCTGAACATCAAGCTGACAAACTGCCCAACAGTACTAGGCAAGTTGTCACATGACACAGGTGAGGATCGTGAGCAGTGAGCATATGCACAACCATGTCCTTTGCTGGGCATGATGAGTTACATTTACTGTGAAGGTGCCGTGCCGTGCCGTGCCATGCTGCGCTGCGCTGCGCTGCGCTGCGCTGTGCTGTGCTGCTATGCGTTGTGCTCAGTTGGGTCCCTCTTGCTGCACATGCTGTGATACACGACTGTATCTGAGTTTTTGATGACAGCTTACCAGGCCAGGCGCTATGCAGTTGACCCTGATGTTGTGAGGGGCATAGGTTGCTGAAGCTCCCTTGGTCAGGCCTGCAACTGCTCCCTTGGCTGCTGCTATTGCATCATGGTTGGCCACACCAGTCTGCGCAACTGCAGACGGCAAAGATTGATCACCACAGGGTTTGCGAGAGAGCACAGCAATGTAGCTATTGCTGGCAAGTGATAGTGCTGCTTTGTAGACATCATGCACCTTGACCCAAAGGGCCATGCAGTTCTTGATGTCATTTTTTGCAACATGCATACGAATTTGGCATGCACTCGTGCTGATTGATCTGAGTCGTTTCAAGGCAGTAGTGAAGACAGCAGGCACAGCTATACCCTTGAGGCCTGGTACGCAAGCACTGTACGCGCCGTGCAAGTGACTGCTATCAGCTGAGCTGTAAAGTTCATATGTACCTGAGGCTGAAGTGAGGACAATAGAGCCACCCTTCTGGTTTTTCATCATGGCTCTAGCCGCTCCTTTCAATATGTTGAAAGATGACCATGTGTTTGCTTCAAGAGCTGTCTGAAACTGCAAATCAGCAACATGCAAAATCTGGCAATGCAAGTCTGAAGTCCTGCTTGCAGATCAATCACAACGCAAATGCCTGCAAACCAAGCATCAAGCAAACGCCTGCTGATCAAGCATAAAGCCAATGCCTGCTGATCAAGCGTGAAGCAAATGCCTGCTGATCAAGCAAAACGCTCCTGGCAGGGCCTCATCAAAACAGCAGGGCCAGAACAAAGTGATAGAGCCACGTCGCAATAGCTTGACCAGATGGCAGTGAGCAGGAGGCATCAACTATGCCAATTGCAACATTGCAAGGTCCTACTGCATACCTCTTCGTCTGAGGTCAGGTGTGCTGGCTTGATGCACATATTGCCAATCAAGTTGACAACTCCTGTGATTTCACCATGCTGTTTTGCGATACTTTCCAAGGTCTCAGCAATCTGCAAGAATATAAAGGGTCTCACTCAATTGACTCTATACATGGGGTGACCAATGTTCATGCTGAGGAGCCAAACAGACAAGCATTCATGCTTGAACACCCCTTTTGACTTCATAGCATCTGCTGGTACCTCTTTTGATTTCATGACATCTACTTCCTTAGTTTCACCGCCGCCAAGCTCCCCTTTTAGACTGCCTAGCTTTTCACCAGAATTGGCTGCAAGAATAACTTGATGCTTTGCGCCGAGCAATCGCTTTGCCAAGTCTTGCCCAATGCCTCCAGTTGCTCCAAAGATGACATAAACTGCATTGTAGCACAAGCAGTTCAGATGTGGAGCAACATAGCAAAGCTCTTTCAAATCTTTTATCAGCATAAAAAATGAAAGCAATTGGAGTTCAGGTCACAATTGCTGTCAACTAGTGCACATGTGCAGACAATTGCAACACTGTGCACTGCATGCATATGTTCCACTTGCGGTCAACAAGCTTGTAACACGCTCACCATGCGATCCACTTTCTGATGCAAAGTATCGGGCAGATGTTGAGTTTTGCGAGAAAAGCTGCCGCAATAGACTTGTATGCGACCTCAAAATACCAGCCATGGCCGACATTGTGGCTCACAAGTAGCCTGTTCTGAAAGCAAATCGGTATTTGAGGGTGTGCGCTTCTGTTGCAATCGGAAAATTCAGCAAATGGCCTGGTCGGAAGTCGTCTCGGTAGTCGCAGCTACTGCCGGAGTCGCTGCAGCTTGTTGTCGTGGCTCAGCATGTGAGACAGTTTGACCAGGAGAACACAAAAGCATCGGAATTTCGATTTCTGAGCATGAAAAATTGTGCTTGGAACTGAGCATCTGCCAATTATCTTCTTCCTCGCAGTCGTAGTTGGCATTGGCATTGCGAAAGGCTCGGTCGATTCAGCGCTTGCACTCATCGAACTGTACGTGGTATAGCTTTAAATTGTGCATATAGCCATTTCGAGCGCTCTCTAGCAAAGTGGCTCGGCCGGGCAGCTGCAATTTTGCTGCTATCCGGATCTCGACTAGGTCACAGCTCGCAAAGTCGCTTCGAGCGATACATCTAGACAGTTGCGAAAGTCTTGCTGCGCCACTTCAATCTTTTGCGATCGTCAACACAGTGCACGATGGCCGGCTGGGGCCTCAAACCCTGCACCTCGTTGCTATTGCTGATAGTGATCAGTTTCACGACCTGGGCCGCTGCCGGTCCGCTGATGGCAGTCGACCTGGGCAGTGACTTTATCAAAGTAGCGGTCGTACCTCCTGGCAAGTTGCCAGAGATTGCCACCAACGAAATGACGAAGCGACGCACATCAGCCCAGGTCGCATACGTTGATGGTAACCGGCTCCTCGGTGAGGAAGCTGCAGCCCTCAGCATACGGCACCCCACCAAGGTCTTCAGCAGATTGCGGGACCTACTGGGCAACTCAGCAAACGACCCCGCATTGAAAGAACTCAAGCAGAAACAGCTGCTTCCCTTCAGCATTGAATCTGACCCACAGCGGGGTACAGTTTTGGTCAGCACAGATGATGGCAAAGCACTTTCCAGTGAGCAGCTTGTGGTATGTCCTACTCCTCAATGCATGCTCGCGTCTGTGCATGAATTCAGTCCGCCTACCTTCAAGGGCACTGCATGATGTCATCAAGCTGCCGCTCACACCAGCTCCTCTAACATGAGCTCCCCGCGTCAAGCATAAACAATTGTGACATCAATCTGATTGATGATGGGTGTTTTTGTCAATGATTCTGATGGCTTGCTTGCACAGGGCAGCATTTTGCATTATGCAAAGGGCATCACAGAGGCCTTCGCTGGAGCTGGGGAGGTTCGTGACTGCGTCATCACAGTCCCTGCATTCTTTGGCCAAAGCCAAAGGCAAGCAGTCATTGACTCAGCTCGCCTAGCAGGGCTGACAGTCTTGTCACTGGTCAACAACCATGCAGCTGCTGCCTTGCAACATGGCTACACACGCAGCTTTGGCAACCAAACTGAGAATGTCATCTTCTATGATGTTGGGGCCAGCTCTGTTGAAGCGTCTTTGGTCAAGTACTCAAGCTTTGAGGTCAAAGAAGCTGGCAGGCTGAACACACACAGCCAGTTTGAGGTCAAGGATGCAGCATGGGATGCCACTTTGGGAGCGCAGGACTTGGACATGCTGTTGGTGAACCATTTCGCTGACCAGTTTGAGTCAAAACATGGTGTCTCTGACATCAGAACAAACCCTCGTGCTGTGGCCAAGCTCAAGAGACAGGTGAGCAGCGGTGACAGCAACTATCAAGATAGCAGCATGTACCTGACATTGTTGCATGCCAGCGTATGCATACTGCACAATCTGTGCAGCTTTAGGTTCATTGCATTCACTGCAGTTGCTTGCCTTCACCTGGCATGATCACATCGATTTATTGTTATGCACAAACGGAATGCTGGTACTTACATGTCTCACATCAAAGTGCAAAATGATCTTGTTTGTAATTGTTTCACATCCCAGCACAAGTGCTTCGTGTGTGGCTCAAATCCTGCTGTACCAGGTGCGCTTTGACCCTCAAAGTGCTGTGTGCATCAGGCGAGGCGTACAAAGGAAATGCTAAGCGCCAACACAGAAGCACCCTTCATTGTGGAAGAAGTCTGTGACGGCAAGGACTTCAGAAGCAGCATCAAACGGCAGGAGTTTGAAGAACTGGCAGGGGACTTCTTTGAGAGGGCTGCCAAGCCCTTGCAGCACATACTGCAGCGCAATGGGTTGTCAGCAGCTGATATTCAAGCTGTTGAGCTGTTAGGAGGCGGCTCACGCATTCCCAAATTGCAGGCTAAACTTGTGCAAGCGCTCAATGGCAGAACACTGGACAAGTGAGAACTCTGGTGCATGTGTTACTGCATGCTCTGTTGTGTGTTTGATTGTACTTAGCCCGCAAGACAATGCACGCCTCAGCTGCTGAGTGGAAAGCATACGAGGCTGTCTGCATTAGGGAGCCGTTCGCTCTGAGAGCAAGAGAGACTCTTTTTCAAGTTTTTGGCCGGCCTAATCAGGCTGATCACTTGTGCTGAGGTTGCTGCAACCCCAGCATATACACTCAACCCTGAAGGTGCTGAAGGCCAGACAAAACAGACTTAGTGCTTTGTGGTCAGGAGGGAGGTTGCCAGGGAAGGACCCCTCAAGATAGCTTTCTTATCTCAACAAAGATGTTTTAACAAAGTTCAAAGTTATCTGGTGTTTTGTTTGATGTATGTATGCTGCTGCTGGCGGTGACAAGGAATCATGCACGGGCAACAGTTTTTGTGGTGTGTGATTTCAGACGCTTGGATGTCGACGAGGCAGCGGTGAGGGGGGCCGTCACCCAATGCATATAATATCCTAAAGTCAGCCTTGTCGTTCTGAATATTCATCATGTGCAAGCAAGCAGTCTGAGGAGAGCTGTGCCGGTCCCTACATCACTTCCAGCAATGCTTGCTCTACGGTTGCAGGCACTTGGATGCTGATGAGGCAGTGGTAAGGGGCGCTGCCTGGTACGCCGCCAACCTGAGCACCACTTTCCGCCTCAACAAGAAGTTTGGCATGTCAGATGGCGCTGTCTACCCAATTTCTTTCAGGGTAAGCATTCTTACATCATCAGAAATGTGATCCTGACTGCTGCTTACCTGCTGATATCATGGTGTACGTGTCAATTTTGAGGTATGCAAGGAACTCCCAGACCAGGAAATGTCATGTGCATTCCGCAAGCTGCCCAAAATGGTGTCTGTGATCAGTAGCATCGCCGCTTCCCCATCTATCAAATCTCTATGGTGAGTAAAAGCAACAAGACAGCGTGCAGTTGTGATCTTTGAGATGCTGATCAAGCTCGCAGTTGACTGTAAGTTGCTGAGCAAGCTCACAGTGGACTGTAAATTGTTGTGTGCGTCTGGCAAGGCATGGAGCAAGCATGCTGGCTGCAGCAGGTCTGTGCAATACTCAGATATGGCACCACAGCAATACAATAACCCCACGTGGTGAAGAATGTACCGGATAGACGTGCAAGTCAGTTGGTCTTGTACCAAATCTGTCCTGTTGTGTGATCGGCGTGTGATCAGCACGTGAGAAGATACTGTGACCAATGCTTGATGTGCAGCTGGATGACAGGACACAAGTGAAGACAGACGAGGCTGAAGCCGCTTTCAAAGACAAGGCAGTGCTGCCCTTCATGAAGAAAGTACCAGTCAAGAGGGTGGTCCACCTGCCTAACATCACCTCAGACCCCATCAAATTCAGCCTGCAATACAACACCAGCCAGGGTCACCCTTTGCCGCCAGGCGCTGTCTCAAAGCAGATGGCAGAGTATGTTGTGAGCGGTGTGGACGGCATCCTCACGAAGTACAATACCACAGGCAAGCAACTCACAAGTTTGTTCTGGAGACATCTACAGCTATGTTGTCAGACCATTTTTGATGCAAATACTAATGTGACAAGTGGACTGCAGAGCAATGTATTGTTTTGATCCGCGCAGTCACAGTCAAGATGCTTAACATTGAGCTGTAAGTTTGAAACTTTCTGTACAACAGCAGCCAGGGCCACTCTCTGCCGCCTGGTACCGTATCAAAGCAGATGGCAGACTGTGATGTGAGCACTGTGGACGGCATCCTCAGCAAGTACGACACCACAGGCAAGCAACATACAAGCCTGCCTCTGTGTTGCATGTATGCGCGTCATAGAGATAGTTGTCTACGCAAACATCAACATGGTAGAAGCGCCACTAAGACAGAGGGATGGGTGATATGACACTGAACGAAGACTACAAATGGTGGGTCACAATAATCTGCTCAACCACAGCTGATCTGAGTAAGAAAGTTACGGCACAAGATTGAAGGGTCTGCTTTGAATTGAGTCAGCGTTCACAGGACAGGTCATGCAACTAAGGGCAGGAAGACATGACTTGCTTTGGCAGACAGGCCAGCTGCCAACAGACTGGCATGCACTGTCAGACTGCTGGGCTTGTCTGTGTGCCAAGAAAGTCTCAGCCCTCTGTGACTCTACCAGCAACACCTAGACCAAACAGCACTCAAGCGATGCAAACTGCTGAGACCCAGTAAAGCGTGCAACGCTGATCAACGGCTGCAAAGGACTTCCTCACTGAGCATCAGATAGCAAGATGTTATGCAGCTGCCTCCTGCATGTGCAGCTGTGCACCGAAGGGCACAACCCAATACAGCATATGGGCACTTGTGCGCCAAATGGTGACGTGCACAGCGCAACATCATGCATGAAATGTTCATCTTCATGAAAAAAGTCTTGCAGCAGCCTAGATTGAAGGGTCTGGTGAAACTGGTGTATTTCAAGTGGTTGCCTATGCTGCATTTGGGCAGGTGGCATACATAGATGAAGACCTAGCTATGTCATGGAAGACCCAATTGCAAGGTCAGAGTCCTATGTTTGGGCTGCTGCATGGCTAGCCACATAATCTTTTTCCTGTCTGCTGCTCAGTGCAGTGAACAGCGGAAGAGTGCATGCTCAACCACCTTCCAGCCGCTCAAACTGCATCAAAACATGCATTTCCTTGCAGTCTCTGACCACTAGCATGGGCTGCTGGATGGCTATTCATGCACTCTGCAGTTGCCTGCTGCGCAGTGCAGTGCAGCAGACATGCAAAGAGTGCATGGCTCGCCACCGTTCAGAAGCTGACACTGCGTCAGGACAAGCATGCCCTCACAGTCTGTGAGCAAGTGAAGTAGTAGCATGCGCTCCATTCAAGCAAGTGATGCACTCAGATCGCAATTTGCCCTTGTCATTGCAGACCTGGTTGCAAGCGCAGACTCCAGCGTGTGGGCTGCTGGAAGATCGCTAGCCACACACTACTCCTGTGTTTGTTGCACTGCACTGCGCAGCAGACAGTGGAAAAATGCATGGCTAGCCACCATTTAAAAGCTCACTCTGTATCAGGACATGCATGTCCTCACAGCCTGTGAGCAAGTCAAGTAGTAGCACATGCTGCTTTTGAGCAAGTGGCGCACTCAGAAGGCAGTTTGCAGGTGTGATTACCTGATTGCAAATGCAGAGTCCTATGTGTGGGCTGCTGCAAGATGGCTAGCTCGGATTCTGTCCGCTGTCTGCTACACGCTGCATTCAACAGCTGACAGATGCTTAGCTAGCTAGTTTGTTGCACTGCACTACGCAGCAGACAGTGGAAAAATGCATGGCTAGCCACCATTCAAAAGCTCACTCTGTATCAGGACATGCATGTCCTCACAGCCTGTGAGCAAGTCAAGTAGTAGCACATGCTGCTTTTGAGCAAGTGGCACACTCAGAAGGCAGTTTGCAGGTGTGATTACATACCTGATTGCAAATGCAGAGTCCTATGTGTGGGCTGCTGCAAGATGGCTAGCTCGGATTCTGTCTGCTGTCTGCTACGCGCTGCATTCAACAGCTGACAGATGCTTAGCTAGCCATGCAGCAGACTGCGCTGTATCAGGACGTTCATTTCCCCACAAGCAGTGATCAATAGCATTGGCTCTTGCAAGATGGCTCGCTGAGACCTCATATGCTGTCTGCTACGCGCTGCATTCAACAGCCGACGGAGGCACAGCTAGCCATGCAGCAGAACACGCTGCATCAGGACATGCATCTCCTCACAACCAGTGATCAATAACATTGGTTGCTGGAAGCTGCCAAGGTCAGCATCTTTGGCTGTCTGCTATGCGCTGCATCCACCAGCCGGCAGATGCTTAGCTAGCCATGCAGCAGACCACGCTGCATCAGGACATGCATTCCCTCACAAACAGTGATCAATAGTATTGGCTGCTGTAAGCTGGCTAGGTCAGCATTCCCTTGGGGTCTGCTACACGCTGCAACAATAGCTGATGGATACACAGCTAGCCATACAGCAAACCACACTGCGTCAGGACATACATTCCTCACAACTAGTGATCAATAGCATTGGCTGCTGGAAGCTGGCCAGGTCAGGATTCCTTTGGTGTCTGCTATGCCATGCATTCAACAGCCGACCAAAGCACAACTGGCCTTGCAGCAACCCACACTGCATCAGGGCATGCATTTCCTTGCAATCTGTGATCAGTAGCATGGGCTGTTGGTTCATGGCCAGGTCAGCATCTTTGGCTGTCTGCTACGCCTGCTTTCGACTGACAAATGCTCAGCTAGCCATGCAGCCGCTCACACTGCATCAGAACATGCATTTCCTCACAATCTGTGAGCAAGAGCAATCAATCCTTCCTAGCAAGATGCTGCAAACACATCAAGCAGAACCTGCACTTGATGAAGTGTCGTCAACAGCTCTCAAGACAGGCTTTGAGATGTGGTGGTGTTGCGTTGCTCAGGAGGGAGTCAGTTTGTGTCTGATGCTCTTTCTTGACTCTTACTGATGGCACTTTGCAGGGAAGCTGGGTGTGCACTTGTCAGCTGACAGCAGCGGCATTCCAAAGCTCGACTTTGCATGCAATTCTGACTCACAGCCGCTTCTGATGCACACTCTGCATGCAAATGGGATGTGCACTTGTCAGCTGACAGCAGCAGCAATCTGAAGCTTGACTGTGCATGCAAATCAAATTTTCAGGTGGTATTGATGTGCATGTTGCAGGGAAGCTGGGTGTGCACTTGTCAGCTGATAGCAGCAGCATTCTAAAGCTTGACAAGGCAGAGAGCGTCATTGAGGTCTGGGAGTCATATGAAGTAGACGTGCCAGTTGAGAGCACCCAAAAAAATCAAACCATTGAAGCCAGAGAGACCCTGGAGTCAGGATCTGAGCAGCAGGTGGGTTTGATGGTGATACTGTGCTTTCAAGCCAGGAATTGTGGCCACATCTGGCTCCCTAACCTGCACAGTGAATTCCCATGCTCATCAATTGGTAATTCACCCTGAGCAGTGACACAGCGGGCGTATATTGCAGTACAAGGTCACAGCGTGTTTATAACAGCTACAGTGACAATGAGGCTCCAACTCAGCTTGCCAGCTGCTTATGCTGATTTGTGTCCAGACAGCACCAAGTATTCAAGTAGTGTTGCTGTGCATGCCATTTAAATTTCAGTCTGTGACTAGCTGTGCTTTCTGTGTGTCTGCAAGTCAGACAGTGCCTTTGTTCTTAGTGCTGTTGGTTGACATGCAAGTCCATGCAGTAGCTGTCATACAATCTGTGAGTTAGCAGCATTGGGTCTGGACACCGCCTGTATCACCAGCAGCATCCATCTGGTTTGCAGTCAGATGCAGTATGATTGGATCCATCTGGTCTGCACTGGGATGCACCATGATTGAATCACAATGTGACTTGCCTTGTACTGCTGGACTTCAACGATCATATGGTATGAGGAAAGCACAGTTGATTATGTTACTATGATGCATGAGGATGCTGAAGAAAGTGAGTCTGGAATATTTGTGCTGCTGGGCCTGACAAAACATGTTGGTGCAACATGAATGCACCAGCTTGATCCCAGCACAGTTGATTGTATTTGTATGTTGCATCAGGAGACAGATGGTGCTGAATGCTGGAAATTTGCTGTTGCTGGACGTGAGGTCAATTTGATGCCAGCTCAGCTAATTTGTGTGGTATGCTGTCAGGATGCTGAAGGCGCTGAAGACAGCAGTGCAGCAGATGCACCAGAGGAAGCAACCTCGGCCAGCAACACTAGCACTGCATCCAAACCCCCTGTTGTGACCAGGAAGGAGACCAAAAGCAGGAAGAAGACTTTCAGGGTGCCTCTCACAGTGGCAGGGCCAGGTTTTGCACTGCCTGCAATGAATACAGACCAGCTCAAGGTATTCGCTCAGCCTACTTGCATGAATCTTACACCATTCCATCGAGTTTTCATGCCTCGGGTTTGTCTTGGCAGTCATAGAGATGCAATGAAGATCCAGTCTTTGCTGTTCCCATGCAACATATGTCTTGTGCCTCAGTCAAGTTTGCAGTTATGCAAATGCTGGTTGCAACTGACACAAGTCCCAAAGGACCTGCTCTGCCCTAGAGAGGCAATAAAATTAGCATATACAAGGACTAATGGCCCTAAAGCTGCCATACCCAGCTGCAACAGGTACCCGGCCCATGCATGATCACAACAATCTGTGACTAAACTGAGCACTCGTCGGTCCCATGTAGGCTGGCAGGCAAAGAATGCAGCAGCTGCAAGAAGATGAACGGCAGCGAGCTCAGGCTGCTCAGGCCAAGAACGAGTTGGAAGCCTACATCATTAGCACTCAGGGCCGGCTGGAAGACGAAGAGGTGCAGGCTGTCACCACTGATAAGCAGCGGCATTCCTTTGCAAAAGATCTTGGCAAGGTGGAGGAGTGGCTGTATGACCAGGGAGAACATGAGCAAGCCTCAGTCTTCAGGTCAGCTACATCAATGAAGTTGTGAGTTTACTAATGAATTTACAATTTAGTTTTTGGTTCTTCTGTTTCTGCCATAGTTTGATGCAGTACTCAATGTCAAACATCCCTAGCTTGTGCGGTCTGCGTCTACAACTGATGCGCACTTTCAAGATACTGTGTACAGTCTCCAATGTCTGCATACTTGATGGATGATGTAAATTTTCCCGTATGCTTGTTGCTATTTGCTCAGAGTTTGACAAAAAGCTACAGACAGATGCTGCCAGTGCAGAGAGAAGCTATCCAAACTGAAAGACGGGGATGCAATCTTGTTGCAAGTGACACAGCAGCAAGCTCAACTCAAACCCTTGCAATTGACTAGCAAGGGCTGCTGTCCATGTGCTGTCTCAGCCCAAGGTTGCTGTTGATGCAGGGAGAAGCTATCCAAACTGAAAGACACTGGGGACTTGATCTTCTTCAGAGTGACAGAGCAGCAAGAGCGGCCTGAGGCATTGCAGCTGGCTCGCCAGTTTGTTCAGCTGACTAGTGAAAAGGTCGCTGGCTGGGTCACTGGCAAGCCCTGGATCAATGCCACTGACTCTAAGAGCCTCACTGCTGAGGCAAGTCAATATCAACTTTCTGACTGTTGCAACATCAGCCATTCTTTGCATAACATAGGTGTAGTCCTCATCAGTTGCACAACTGTCAGTTTTGTGCTGATCAGCAAAAAGATGGCTGCCTGGGCCATTGGCAAGCCCTTGGTCAATGCGACTGACTCTGAGAGCCTCACTGCTGAGGTAAGTCAACTGCAAAGCTTGGCTCATAATGTCCTGGCTTTCTTGTATGTGCGTGTTTCACCTATGTCTAGGGCTGTTTCCGCCAATAGTGGCTGCTGTTATGATGCCTAAGGGTGTAGACTTTTATTTTCTTTGTACCGATGTCTTTTCAGCTGCACGTCAGGCTGACATAGGCACTTCTGTTTCTGTGCCCAAGCAAATGCAGGGCTGTAGGAATGTAAAAACCAGCTTTTCGCCTTTCTGTATGCATGTACAATATCATGGAAGCGCTGCTTTGCCTCAATTGCTTGATTAGGCATAAGTCCACAGGAACTGCAGCTGAGGCCAGAGAAGCAGCCTATGGTTAGCATCTTACCAGGCATGCTCTGCATGAGACAGGGTGCATTGACTGTCTTTCCTATTGCTACAGTTGCAAGCCTTCGCAAAGTGGATGACTGAAGAAGAAGCCAAGCAGAGCAAGGTAGCAGCCCATGACGAGCCTGTTTTGGAGTCATCTGCAATCACGTCGCGCATCAACCAACTCAGAAGTGCCTTCACAAAGCTGGACAAGAAGAAGAAGCCAGCGCCGCCTCCCGTCATCAAAACAGAAGCAAATGCTACCGGTACGCACGCCTCATCAGCATGCTGGTCACGCCGCATTGCCTCACTCCATATTCACCCTGTACAGCATGAAGTTTGCACAATGTGCAGGAGTCCATCTTCAAATTTGAGCTGGCTATCTGTCACTCAACAGCAACCTTGTCAATTTCACACATTGCGGCCAGCAGGAAAGTGTTGACCAAGCTTGACTGTATGCAACAATGCTTGTTTGCTGTCATTGGCAGTAGGTGCATATTGCAGCATTTCCTCTCTGTGCTTGCACCTGCATGCGGCGAGTTGACGTCTTGCCTGTGCTATGACAGATGCAGCAAACGGCAGTGAGAACGGCGAAGCTGAACCACGAACTTCAGAATCTCAGGACACGAAGACAAATGGCCAAGATGAGCCCTCAGCAGGCACAGCAGCTGACAGCCAGCAAGAATCAAAGGCTAAGGCTGATGCTAAGGCAAAGACGTCAGAGCAAAAGTCAAAGCCTGGCAAGAGCAAAGACAAGAGTAGCAAAGGCAAAGACAAAAGTAGTGGGAAAGACAAGGGCAAAAGCAAAGGCAAGGGGAAGGGCAAGCAGAGGGATCTTGAGGATCTGAAAAGCAAACTACCTCCTGATATGAAGACCTTTGACATGAGCGATCTCAAAGATCTGGATATGGAGTCCCTCAAAGCCAAGCTAAACGAGATGCAGCTGGGCAAAGGTAAATAGCGAATTGTTCACTCACAAGCCTGACATGACCTCATGTTGAGTATGCACAAATTGTGCTTGTCGCTCAAACCTGGACCAGCAAGATCATTCCCAGGTTTGGTCCATGAGTGTGCACCCATGTGCATTGCCCTCAACAGTAATGATGGTCAATATTGGCCAATGTCTGCAGGCAGGATTTTGGCCGAGATGTCAGAGATGATTGCTGTTGCAGCCTGAAGGGTCTGATGTGCGCCATGCTGAAACCAGATGTGTGTTGTGCGCAGGCAAAGCTGGAGAGCATGAGGAGCTTTAGTAAAGCGTTGAAGATGTAACCCATATAAGCAGGTGGTCTGCGCAGTTGCCTGTCCGATTACACAATGCACAGCATAGCTCCGAGTGCAGATTTGTGACATGGTTGCCAACGCCAATCTACTTTTGCGTCCGCTCGAGGAAGGCGACTTTGATAAAGGCAAGCGAGATCAGCACGATCAACCCCGCTTGCGTGGCTTGCTTGCGCTTTACTGAGTACTTGATCACCTCAGGTTTCCTCACGCTGCTATCTCAGCTGACGGTGGTTGGCGAAATATCAAGAGAGCTTTTCACAGGTGTCACCTACTTCAGTTCGTCAACTCTGCAGCGCCATGCTCAGTCACAGCTTCTGTCTGCAGAACGCTTGCAGTTCATTCGATCGAAGGGTGCAGACTACTACGTTGCAGTACTTGAAGGTCAGTGTCCAAAAAGTTTTCAAAGAATGCCCAGTGCTTGCTGCCCGAGCCCAAGTAGCACCGAATATGTGATGGTGCAGCACAGATCTAGACAAGCAGCAAATTGTTGCAAGTGCCACGGTTTTCATTGAGTACAAGATCTTGAGACAATGTGGCAAGGTCTGTATGCTTTGTGGCACAGCTGCTCAACACATTTCACACCACTGCATGCCAGTAGCCTCTGCAGGTTGGACATGTTGAGGATGTTGTCGTAGACAGTCAGTACAGAGGGCAAAAATTGGGACAAAGGTTGATGCTGCTTTGATGGCATGATCTGATTAAGTGCATTGAGTAGAATTCTTTGGGAATCACAAGGATTGCATTGTTCTGCAGGGTCATTGCTGCTTTAGTGACGTATGCACAAAGTCAAGGTTGTTATAAGGTCATTCTAGATTGCGCAGATGACAATGCTGCTTTCTATGAGAAGAGTGGCTTTAAGCGAAAAGAAGTACAGATGGTGAGTATGTGTCGTTTACCTGCGTTGCGACCATGCAATAATTGAGTGAAATTGTGTTTGGCCTTGCAGGCAATGTACATGCCTGCCGCAGAGAAATCATAGCACCAACGCAGCTTTGACAGCCCACAACAAACATTGATGCAAGTGCTAGCAACTCAGAGTGAAGAGTTGCTGGCATGAGACTGTGCGGTGCTATCTATCATGGCCATTGACTATCATGAGCAAAGCACCCAAAGTCAATTTTATGGGCAAGACTGTTGCTCAGTACAGTAGCTCTTGCAGTCGCAATGATGGGTGACTAGCAAGCACATTTCAAGCTTGCTCTAAACAGCACTAGGCAAGTCTGTGCGCAGGCACCTTCAGATTCATCTCGGGTGGATGATTCAGATCTTTTCCATGCTCTTCGAAAGCTTCCTGACTGCACGCATCATCTATTCTGTTCATGGTGTGATTTTGAACATCTGATAGCTCAAGTCTGCTACAAGCGGCATGCAATGCACGTTGAGCAAGCCCCTGCTTTGGTGGCAATTTATGTAAGTGTCATTGTCGACGGTGTTCTATTGCAGCTGCAAAGAGAGTGTGGCAAGTTCGGCAGCTGACATAATTTTCAAGGTGGGACAGCTCACACTGGTGCACTCTCACAACTCGAACCATGTCAGACACACATCTCAAGTTTGTACGTTGCTTGCACTACACACAATTGAAACAATGAACTGCAGGGCTGCTTGCTGCATGCATGTGCAGCGGCTGACATGAGCTCCACATGCATGCTGATGCATCAGCAGATGCAGGAAGTTTCGGCGGCAGAAAGTTTGCCACAGGCCATCATATCATTCCAAACAGCAAGCAGTGTTGTAGGCATCAATCGTTGACCATCACATGCAAACAGGAATCAGCATGCCCTGTGCATTTCTGTAGCAGGCAAGGTGCTATTTCCTCACACTGCTACAATCCCATTGACAAACAGCACAAGGGGTACTTGGAGCTGATCATGTGGGCAGAGAAAGTTTCTCATTGTTTTGCCAACTCTTGAAATAGTAGTAAAAGAAGTCTGCATAGAGGCCTGTTTGCACCAGCCCTGATATCCAAACTGCACCACACAACAGGTTGAGAATACATGCATTATCAAAGTAGGCAACTGCAATGAACTCTAGACATGACTTTGCACGAAGCGGACCTATCCATTGTCTATAGTTGTCTTCAGTGAATGATCTGTATATCCAGTTGACAATGTATAGCCCTCGGTATGCCCTGCAGATCAAGTCGAACATTGTGCAAGAATTACAGCAAACACTTGTATTGATGCAGGCGCATGTACAAATGTCACTGAGCCCGATAAAACTTTGTTTGCACAGCTGCACAACATGGGCATCATATTTGTTGCATCATGCTCAAGAAGTGTATGCCTACCCAAGCAACAAGATATAATTCCCAGTCAGATTGTCAATGTTCTGTGTTCTTTGCAACAGAACAAGCTGTGGCAAAATGGCTACAGCCTCCAAATAAAGTGAAAAGGTCCACAGGATCTGCAAGCAGCATTTGTATCAGTATGCCATTGAGCTAGCAAAAGATAGCAGCAGCATCAGCATGACATCTCAATCACCTCAATTGGTGAGAACTCTTGATTGATCAAAAGGGCAAGCACAAGGCAGGGGCCTATCAGAAACCAGGCTCGAAAGGTGTCTTGTTCTCGGTCGTAGGTTGTGCGAACCACTCTATGAAACCTCATATAGTATATGATGGTTGCAGAAGATCCCAGAAATACTAGCTTCATGACAGAGTTATATCTGAAAAGCAGTCAGCATGAACTTTCCTTGTCTGCCAAATGACTGCATTTGACTGTGCAGTAGCTCAGCTGTACTGGACACTTACAGTGACACATATCTGAAAAAGAGGTCTATATATCTAGTGGCGAACACAAGGGCATACAGCTCCTGAGTCTTGAGTGAAATGCCTGGGCGTACGCTACCCAAGTTAATGAATGCGGCAGATTACAACATGCAAACATGCATATACCGCACCTCTGCAGGAGCGAGTGGCATGTATCTTCAACAGCAAGACGACAACACTCATAAGATGAGTCATGTCGCCTGCTAGCCTGAAAATGTTCATATCGCCCTCGCCCGCAGGCGCTAAGCAGGCGATTGATCCGCAGAATCCTTGACGCAATCAGCAGAGCGACACACGCGTCTCGGAGCTTGGAGCGGCGTCAACAACAATGTCACCGAAGTAAGATCTGGTGCTTGTATACAGTTCGCCAATGCGCGCGCTGATGTGGTCAAAGTCGATGCTGTGAATATGTTCACGGGTATGCCGCACTTGAAGTGGTAGTCACCAAAAGCGAAGAAGAGCCACCAATTTGGTGGACTTTGCATGCGTACACCTGCTTGTGCATCATGGAGCCTGGTAGAACAGCATGAGTCACTGCAGCGCCTACTGTGAATGTATTGATGCCTTCTGTGAGCTGCGCTCGAGCTAGTTGTTGTGAGCCCAGAACGACGCAGGACTGGTGCTCTGGTGTATGATACAATACAGCGAGAGCAGAGGGCATATGCATGTTGCGCAGCAACTGATGATCAGCAGCTGTACAAAATACGTTGTGGAAAGTCTGAGCTGCTCAGATTGTCAGCACAACAGCTGGTTCCCTCGTCGCTACAGACTGCTGCTGATGCCTTTGGCCTTATTGCTCCACACCATTCATGTTATTGAAATGGCAACACATTGCAACAATTACACATATAACTTCTTTCAGAACTGAAGTCCCCAAAAGTCTACCGACTGGTTGGTACTAAAACTTGGTAGCTGTCGAGTTTGCTAATGCAGGTTTGCAGAGACACTGCTGACCTCCCTGCTCAATGCCAGAATATGCCTTAATAGCAACCTACGTACCTAACTCCGCTCTCACACAGCAGCACTCTTGTCAGAGTGCTTGCCTGTCTGTTAAATCTAAACAAGGACTGATGGTGAACCAATCAGAAAAGCAGATAGCATACACTTCAGCCAGCTGACTGCTGTCTCAGCCGCAGAACTGCTGTTGATATGGACAGCTTCAAGCCGCTGTATCAGTGACCCTTACAGCCATGACACGCTGCTGACAGCTCCCTGCGCTGCACTTTGTGCTCGCCATATAGCGCTGCTACTGACACTGCTGGGGCATATAGTGACAATTGCAACTCTCGAAAAAAGGTACCAAATACAAGCTTCACCTAGCCTTGACCTTTGTGGCATTGCGAGGCTTCTTCATGGGCTGTTGAGGGGACTGTCTTGTCTGCAGATAATGCCTTTTCAGGCTGAGTGCAAAATTTACAAGGGTGTCTTTCTCGTCCACTACCTGTGTAGACAGGCAACCAAAAAGCACTAAGGCGCAAGGGACGAAAGTCAGTGGAGTAAGGATCAGATAAGGCTTGATATGTACACTTACCTGCTGGGAGAAATGTTTTGCCACAGCAGGTATCATGTCCTCCTTTGAAGCACCAGGCGGCAAATCATCCATGTCATGAAGCTTTCTGTATTTCTTCAGACTTGTGGCCTGCAGGAAATGCCTAGCAATGATGGACCTAAATTTGGCACAGGTAGCTGCAGCGCAAGACTCTAACCGCAGGCTCACATCTAGCTTTGTAAAGTCAACTTTTGGCTGTCGTCGTGTGGAGGCTCGCTGAGGAACTGGGGCACTAGGTACCTGCTTAGCATGACAAGGTCAGCCTGCCTGAGCTTGGCATCGGTTGCTGACGTCCTTGAGCGCGTCAAGCGGCCTTACCTCGTAGTCCTCGTCGTCACTCGAGCCACCGTTCCCGGCATTTGCGCTAGCGGTCAAGTCGCTCGGTGGCCGAGAGGTCGCTCGCAAGGGTCTCTTTCGTCCAGACTCCATCGCCAAACAGAAACTCAGCAAGAAAGCTGCTGCCCAGCCGCTGCCGTCAATGTCTCAAGCAATTGTTACAATCGACTGCCGCGGTCAAACAGCACCACTACTTAGGACACCACCTATCTTGCGAAAGATGGTGGCATGGTTGGCAGAATATGACGGCGGTACTGGGCTGCGCAAGACTCTACAGACGCCAGCACCTCGTGGGAATTACGTTTGCAAGGAGGTGACTGCCGTGGATGCTGCAAGCGAAAGGTACGCTCTGCGCAGCGCAGTCAACGAGCACAAACTCTTCGTAAGCTTACGACTCAACGAGCGTGCGCAGGTTAGATGACGGCAAACAGCTTGTATGCTGCGAAAGGTTGCGCAGACTTGACCTGACTGCTGTTGCAGCTCTTTGTACGTGTAGAACGCTGCTACAACCGGCTTGCAGCAGCTCTGAGGACACAGTATGCCGTTGCAGGCTTGGGCTTCGCACGCACGTAGCCGGCTCCTCGACTCAGCGGCCTGTCCCGTGAATCTTTGAGCTGTGAGCACTGAGTATGCAATGCCTGCACTGCCACCTTCTGCGCACCTCACGTCGCCGCGATACGCGTCTGGAAAGTATTGAAAGCATCGGAACTGGTGGAAAGGTACAAGCAGCGTCCTGTGGGCACATCGACCCCGCAACTTCATCTGTCAGGTGAGTTGGCAACCATGCATCGCGCATAGGACCTGCGTCAACCCGCACTTACAGTCGACCAGGGCATGTATGCGCCCTGCACGTGCGCAGCATTGCAAGCTCGTGCTTGTCAACTGATGAAGTGAGCTTCACTCGTGTGTGATTTTGCAGGCGGAGCAAATCCGGGAAGAGTCGATCACTGATCCATCAGTATGGACGTAAGTGCACCCTTCTTGCCTGTGCGTGAGTTGTTGCTGTGCCGCAACTCTTGCATCAATCATACATGATCGGCTGCCTTGCTAACGACAAAATTTTGGGCTGTGGCGTTGTGTGCATGCTGCTGCATGCCTATGTTCAGCATGCTCGACTCTGTTCAGCCGTGGCATCACTGCGAATGCAACGACGACGCAGATGCTCAAAGGAATGGCTGGAGAGTACATGGGCAATTCGGGTGCATCGTCCGGCGGAGGCGGTACAGACTGGAGCCAGCTTGCCAATTTGGGCAACCATATGGCAAACCATGAACAGCAGTCAGGAGGTGGTAGTGACCTCAGCAGCTTCACAAACATGTGAGCTCATGCCCAAGCAGAATGCTGTCATTCAAATGAAAGCCTTCAACCGTAACAAAAGTCTTTGCTGGTCATCGCAGCACCTGCATTTGTGCAAAGATCGACTCATGCGCATTTGCCATTGCTGCACCTGTCATGCCTTGTTGCCTCTTATGTCACTTAGCACACGTCATGCATGCACACAAGCTACCGATGTGCCCAGGTATGGAATGGCGTGAATGAAGGTGTGTGACTGTTCATGTGACGACTGTGCAGGCTGACTGGAGGTGGCGGCACAGATGCACTTAAAGCCAAAAAGGCTGATCCCAGTGTGGTACGTCAGCATTCTCATCTTTCACCTGCTTGCTAGTGAAGGTCTGCATTCAGCTTGATGTATGACAAAGCAATGCGTTACCTGTAGACAACTCTGTTTGTAGCCATTCTCGGTGTATCATGCGCCCATGTGCATCAGCACTTTGAGATCATCCATTGCCTTTGCACAGCAGCATGCTCATAATTCAAGATGACGTCCATGCTTGTTGACTATGGTGTGATGCTGCAGATTGACAGTCTGCTGGGTGAATATGAGCAGCACACTGGACAGAAGTTTGGCGGCAGCGATGCAGAGTACAGCGTTCTGCAGAAGCTGGTAAGCTTGTCATGCCCTGAGGAGTGGTCATGAGATCAACAACCTTCATGTAGCAGTGAGATGCAGCTGGTTGGCTGTTTTGGGCATCTCTGTATGCCCTGCTTACATCTTGATCGCCATCCAAATCAGCTTTTCCAGCATGAAGCATCATGATGCCTGAGCGCGTCATACTGGCTGTCTTGTAATGTGAGTGTACATTCATATGTTGATCGTGCAGGCAACAGACAAGACTGGGCTGCCCTTCCAGCAGACCATTCTCAAGAAGCTGGTGATGTGGAAGATGCAGAGCATGTTCTGATGTTGCAGAAAATAGTTTTGCATACCTCAATTTAGTGTGCCACGCCTCCTCCTGCAAGAGAAACTCAAACCAGACACAGGAATGTTTAGTTGTCACAACAGCAGAGCATGACAGCATTGTTCAGGGCTTGAGATGCTTGCTGTGAGGATCTCTTTGCTGGTCTTTGCACAGCCCATCTAATGTAGTGCCTCTTTTGCACGCCATTTCATAGTCATCAGATGGCTGCGTTTATCAAGCTAGTACAGTAGTCATGCTATACCAATGATGTAGCGCTGCAGCGGTACAGAGTCATCATGAGCCCCATTGTAGTGAAGCTCATGTTCAGCCACGCACGCAAGACAGGTCTTTTGATTCTGCTTGTAAAAGTCCAGGTTGGCTGCTGTCCGGCAGGGCCGATATCAGAGTAAAGGCATTCAAATGCGTGGATGATGTGAAGCAATAACATGTCATTTGTGAATAACGAAGGTACAGATTTTTATAAAGTGTGTGTAAGCAAGACAGAAATCAAAGCAACAGCTAAACTAATTGCAAAAGATACATCGACAGCCCAATTTGCTGGCCTGTCAGCCCACAATTTACACCTCATTCTGCGCCATGTCACTTTGCTATTGCCCCCACTGGCCTGTCTGTGAAGTCTCTGTTACGCAAGATACGCGGTGCAAGCAGTGTCCAGATGTACAGCACAACACAGCACCACTGTGACGCCATCTTGACCCAGACAGCAATCCAGCCCAAATCAACCTGCGAGTCAGGCAGAAATCCCTTGTCAGCAGCTTCCAAACATTCTGTCAAGTTTCACGTGCACTCGTTTGTCTCGACCCAGTCCTGACATTTGGATGACATGTCATTAAGAACATGATTTCACGTATACCCCGGGCTGCCTCTGTAGACAGAGGCTCCCGCTATGACGCCTAATGGCGCAGATTTTCCTTTCCCTTTCTTTTCTTCACGTATACTGTCAAGTCTGCAAAACAGCTTCACAGGATTAATCATGCAAATGCTGAAACAAAAACCACAAGCTCCGATGAATAGTGATAATTGATTGCAACTTAGCCACGCTGACCTGAAATTTTGCTTGGGGAACAACTAAGCAAAGGGATTTTGCTCAAATCACAGCAACGTGTAACTACAAATGGGTAGGTACATGAGTTAGCTGTGTTGACCTGAAATTTGCCATCCCCTGAAAGGCTGGGAAGGGTGTTCAGGCTCCAGGAGATGTACAGCATGCACAGGTAGGCTGACGCCAGAGCAAAGATGGCATGGAAGAACTCTGGGCGGTAAGGCAGCAGCTCATCAGGGTTGGCTTCTTGTGTCTGAGCCTCCAAGTCCATGGCACGGCTCTCCACACAGGTGGTCACTACTGAGTAGATCACTGCTGCTATGGCAATGACAAATGCAATGGCCTGCAGCACATGCTGCTTAGTCGGTGTGCATCAGTGTGGACAAATGCAATGGCCGGTAGCAGGGCACACAGGCGTTCGTCAAGGCGTCAGAGGCACCTGTGGGTCTGCCTACCACATTAGTGTTCAGTCAAGCCAGAGTCTAGCAGCACGTTGTGTTGCTCTGTAAGCTGTCTGCGCCAGAGCTGATGCTGCAGCAATATCATCTGGAAATGTTGCAAGCTTAGTTGATCAGCAACAAAAGCAGAGTACAGACTGCCGACATTCCTGCAATTGTATGCCTCATACTGCTGATGAGGTAAGATCTCAATGCTTCACATACGCTGCAGTACTTGTCGTCTCCACATGCTTGCTAGCGAGCTTCTACAGCCCTGCTTGCTGCATACAGAAGCAATGACTTGATATACCATATTGTGTAGATAATTGCCTGGCAATGATGAGACGCATTTGGACACACAGAAGCAGCTGTTTTCCAAGACAGGTTTGCGCACAACTTCTGAGCAGTGATGACTCTCTGTAATCTCTGGTGAATGCACCTGGCCTCAGCAGGCTCACTTCACAGGGCAGACCACACCAGGCGCATTACAAGCATCATCTTTGTACAAAGGTGCAATGTACTGATGAAATGCATTTGCCCACAGAAGCAATGAGGTGACAAGACAGGTTTGCACATACCTTCTGAGCAGTGGTGGCTCTCTCAGAGCCCTTGTAAGTGCACCTGGCCTCATCAGGCTCACTGGACAAAGCAGACCACACAATCCAGGCACAGTACAGGAACACCACCCCTGACGTCAGCAGGCCAGCAGTCTCCAGCCGCCACGGGGACACTGAGATGAGGGTGAAGAGCAACGCCAGGACCAGGGTGAAGGTGATGAAGAAGATGTTAAGGCCGCAGCTGGAGTGGGGTGCCCAGAACTTGTACAGCGCCCCAATGATGGCGATGGCGCCGCAGTAGCTGATGAAGGTGCCAATGATGAGGACGATGCCCATGTGCTCCTGATGTGCACACCCCGTGTTATGCACTGATGCATGACATGATCTGACAGTGTCTGATTGGCACCCACATTGGCTCACTGAGACAGTACCAAACAACTGAAGCAATCACTATGCATCATTTGCAATTCGGGCTTCTGCAGCGAAGTAAGCTGTCAGTCGCACAAAAGTCAGGTTGCTGGTGCAAAATCATGTTCAGCACGCAAGCTGCACGATGCATCATTGCATTTCAGTGCAGTCAAACAGGTCACAGTATATGCCTGGCATGACTGCGAGCATGCCAAGAATGTGTGCAGTGTGGGAGCTGGTGCGTGGTGGTGTTGAGCGCATGGTCATTTGGTCTTGTAGCCCATGCAATGATGCAATGAAGCGTCTTTGCAAGTCACACTTGGACATTGCATCACACGGCTCAATGTATGCACCTGTATGCCAAACACATTACCAGTTGAAGAGCAACCCCATGCTTTGAGCTATGGTGCTTGCTGCTGCTGAATTAATGAGAGTAAACTAGCACTGTACACACAGTGTATGCATAGCTAGGCTGGACTCACCCTTTTCAGCAGCCACTCGTTGACATCATAGATAAAGTCCAGCAGGATGACGATCTGGAACAGCAGCCACAGCCCTGCCAGTACCCTAGCGAACTGCCCATAGCCTGACATGGCTGAGTTGGGGAACACAAAGCAGATACCCAGCAGGAAAATCCACAAGCAGAACTTGATAGGCCAGAAGCCTGCAGCGGCACAAAATTTGAGTCAGTTGATTGACTGACGCACTTTGCAGGACACAGCCACTATCAGCAGCTGCCATGTCCTGGCAAATGAACACGATGGTATACAATGTCTTATCGCTACATCGCCTGGTGCAGAGCTGCTGTCATTGCAGAAAAACATGCAGCGACAGAATGCAATGGGCATGCAATTAACAGTCCACTCTTGAAGCAGCCCCAAGGACCCTGACAGGGTGCAAGGCATCAGACCGTGAAATGCTAATCAGTGTGACTACAGTGACATGGTCAAGGAAAGAAGCGGGCTATATGCTCACCGGTGTGGATAAGACGTCTGGCCTGCGTTGTCCTGCGCACCCCAATCAGCAGCACAAAGTGCAGGGCAAAGAAGAGGAAGTTGCCAAAGCTGATGCGCAGGACAGCTCCCTTGCCAGCACACGAGTTCTCATAGGTGCCATCTGGTGCGTTGCACTTGCGCAAGGCATGAATGTGCTGCAAGGCCTGCTGAGAGTAGTCCCTCAGGAGCCAGGATGCCACTGCTGTGATGGCAAAGCCGACCAGGTAGATGTACTTGGCTATGTGTGGCCGAACTTCTAGAGTCAGCCATATAGGTGCCATGTCCAGCAAGCTGCCTTGCTTCTATTTGTGAAGGCAAGTCAGTCAGCTGGCAAAGCAACTAAGGCGAGGTGCCAACTGACTCAAGCTCAGCTTAGAACCAGTGAGGGGAGACTAGATGGTGTGCGCATGAACGCACGGCGCAGGACAGTCCCGTGAGGTGTTGGCCAGCTGTCTGACTTGCCTTCTTTGTGGCATGCGCTGACCCCTGCAGGTGAAAGCAACAACAAAAACTCAGGTAGTGAAACCCTAAGGACGACTTGGACTGCATATGCCAAACAGACTGCTTTGCAGCAAGGCAGCTCGGGACAGCTGCTTCACCGGCACTACCAAATGCATGTATCATCAGCAGCAACTGGACTCAAGCTAAGCTGGGGCTTCCTCAGAACTAGAGCTACAGCGTCAACAGATAGCATATGCCAACGTGATACACAGTCCGTCACAGCAGCATCCGTTCAAATGTGGCTCATGCGTGACCTACTGACTACTGAGCAAATGCAAATACTTGCAGGAGCGGCCGAATATTTGCAGCAATCACTAGCAGAACGCGTTATAGCCTGGCTGCTCACGTAGTCCGGCAGAACACCTCGTGCGACACTGGAAGGCAAGTACGGTGCAACACAATGCGATCATCACATCCAGACGGTCTTGCAATGCATACAAGTAAACAGAGGTTTGCAAGGTGGAGACACAACGGATTGATCGCAGTTTCTGGCACATATTCCTACCTGCAAGCACTGCTTGGCACCACAACGACACGTAACCCCCTGTGTCCTCACCAACCTAAGATTTGCACGGTACGAACTGCTACAATGAACAGCAGCAACAGACAAAGGAGGTGGTCGATGCTCCCTCAGCACAGTTCGTATTGCAAATTCAGCTAATTTGCCTAGCAATTTTGACCTGAGCACGAACGACGCGACTGCATAACGGCCTTCGCGCACGGCGGACAACATCGCCGCGACGGAACGGCTGATGCGTAAGCTGTGGAATGCATTTCATGCTCGCAGACCTGCGAACACTCGAAGCCTGCACCAAAAATGTTGATCTCGTTTGATTGTGATCTTTGCAACCGTGTCGTCTTCATCGCCTTGCCAAAGTCATTATGCTCTGCACACAATTCTGTGCCCAATCAAGACACCGCCTGAGTGATTGAAGATGACAGACATTGCTGCAGAGGAATTGCACTTTCCCTTGAGCTCAGTTAGCACGGTCAGCCAGGCCTTGCAGGCCAGCAGTCTGACCTTTGGCAAAGCAAGAAATGCCTTGCAAACATTGCTCAATCTCAGAGATTGCCAGCAGCCATTATTAGCACACAGCGTGTCAGATGCACAAGCTGTTGTGCAAGCTCGGGAAGATGAGAAGAAGAAGCAGCAAGCCAAGAAAGACAAATCAAAGTCTAGCACACCCACTCCAGCGAATGACATTTGCCCTGGCGCGGAGCAGGGAGCAGAGTCTACAAAGTCAGCCTACTGGCTCTTCATGGAGGTCTGCACAGTTACCTCAGCATGCATGGTTTCGGAGCATGTTCATCAAAATTTGCAAGTGTCCGCAACACCATTCACATCTAAGCTGATGCATATGCTGCACAGTTCTGCCCAGAGTATAGTCATGACAGTTATCGCTGCTGAGGCTGCTGCATCTGTATCAAGCTGAAGTCTGACTGAAGCTGTGCTGCAAGTTGCTGACCACGAGTGCTGAAAATAAAGCAGAAGCCGACAGTTCAAGTTTGGGATGACTACATGAAAATTGAAAACCACGCATGCTTTTGCCGCACGCTCATCAAACTTTGCTTTGCTTCACAGGCCTACTTCCGCGATGTGACACAAGAGGATCTGCATGTGCTTCTGCCAGCATATGATGACCCCTTGCAAGATCCTGCATACGCAGTTCCTGCCATTGGGCCACATTTCTCAGCTGATGATCTCATACTCAGTCCACGTGCCACAAGGGGGCTCAAAGCCATTAGCGCCTCTCATGCTAACAGAAGCATTCCAGTGAGTTTCAGCAGCAGACTCGACTCATGCTTTTGGCAAGGCACAGGTCTTCAGCTGCCACTGCTATGTGCAGCATGACAGCCTTCTACACAACGGCGCTTCATATGCAATGTGAGCATACAATCAAGAATTCACGTGTGAAAACTTGCTGTTTGGAATGCAGATGCCATCATTGCTGGGAGCAGCAACACCTAATGGGTTACAAGCACTTCAAGATGCAGACACGGTATGTTATTTTGCAATGAACCAACACGTAGTTCAGGCTGGCAGACTTTGCGCATACATTTGTATGGGTGTATGTCCACGTCAACGCTGTCTGCTGTGGTACTTCACATCATGTTGCAACAGCATCCTAGCCAATGTTTGATCAATTTGAATGCCTGTGGCACTACTCAAACTTGTTGCATGGGTCGACACGCTCCACTACAGCACGCTCGTTTGCCTGCGCCTGCGTGACCATGGGTCAGAGTTTGACAGACTGCTGCATAGCTTTCACTTCACCTGCTGTTGTAGCTCTGATTATTCCTGTTGGCATGCAGTCACAGCGCAGAAGGATGCGACAAGTGCAGAGGCAACCCAGTAGATTCCAGCTTCAATCTGAGGCACAGCCACAGTCAGCGACAGTAGCAACGGGGTCCCAAGCAGCATCTGACAGTGCTTGTGAGGAGGATGCTCCTGTTCAGAGCCTCCTTGAAGCGTGGACGCAACAAGATTTGCAAGCGCTGGTCAAACAGGTCAGCAGGTTGTGATGCTTCACAGCGTCGACATCCACATAATTACTGCTATTCGAGACCTCCTTGCCTTTGGCACGAAGGCAGTTGCAGACGCAGCCTGTGCATGACTGTATATAATGGCACAAACCTCTGCCCCAAGCCATGACATCTGCACAGTTTGAGGTGCAGCGTTTCAATGCATGCTGCAAGCAATTTGAAATGCATCTTCACCCATCTCGCCATGGCATACCTGTGGAATAGCAAACTAGGCATATAGACTGCAGACTGAGACCTGCTGACCTGTACATTGTACCTTGCCAGGTTGCAGAGCTGCAAGGTACTGCAAAACCTGCACAGCTCGAGGACACAAACACCAAAGCAACCTCCAGCAGCACTGACGCTGTGGAGGGCGAGGCCCTTGAGGGGATACAGCAGTGGATCAGACTGCAAGCAAACTCATTTGCTCATGCCTCACATTTGCCGTACCGCAAATCAGCCTCACAGCTCAGCTTCCTTCCAGACTTCATGACTAAGGCTGCAGCTGAGCCAGCAGCTGACCCAGACCTTGTGACTAAGACTGCAGCTGAGCCAGCAGCTGGCACAGAGCTTGTGACTAAGGCTGTAGCTGAGCAAGCAGTTGCCCCAGAAGGTGATGTAGCAGATCATTCCATTGCTGGCGAACAGTCTGGCCGCCTAAGCTCTGCAGCTCTTGGACCAGACACCATCACAGCAGGTAGCGATCATAGAGGCGTCGCTGGAGTGTCTGCACAACAGCTGCTCAGCCAGCAGAATGTACCAGAGAACCTGCAGTCAGCAGCCAGCGGACAGCAGACAGGTCATATGGACACAATTGCTTGTGAGGCACCTAAGACATGGCTGGAATGGGAGCAGCAGATCCAGGTATAGTGTCATCTTCGTGACATATTATAAGGACTGCGCTGGTCACTGACAAAATTGTCTTTACACAGATTTGTGCGTACTCAGACGCACCACTGCCGTCAGACTGCAGTGATTGGGTCACAACTATATTGTCCTTACATTTAGACCCTGTCCTTCAAACAACAAAAATACTGTATTGACCTGTTTGTTGTATTGAATCTTAGGCAAGACATGAGTGAAGAGCACAGCATGACAAGATTGGCATGCATTGGTGGAAGCAGCCTGGTCTAGGATAAACCGGCACTTATGCCAACACTTTGGCACAGCAACACAGAGATCTTTGCCTTTGATGTTAGACCAGGTTCAGCCAAACAGCGCTCTGAGTGAGGCTTTGATACCACAACCATGCAGATTGTTTCATATCAGTAGAACTTACAGTCTGGGGAAAGAGGCAGGTGTGACTCATTGGACTTGCTGGCTTGTAAGCACATGTGAATGTGTCTGGCAACCAAAGGCAGCTGATCAGAATTTGCCTTCAAGAATAGACGAATTGTTCCACATGCATGCAGAGTGAGAGCCCTGCCAAGGCTTGGTCTGAAATGGCAGACGAGTCCATTCACCCTCACACACAATGGGTCCTGAGGCAGCCCCTTGCTGAGTATGTGCTGAACCCCCACCCAGTTTCCCTCAAGCATGGCAGGTCAGACTATAGTATTATTCTTTTTGTCGTGAAACGTGATATAGCGACGCTATTGATGTGATAACAATGAAAGTGGGAATCAAGCGCAGCATTCTGACTGCAATGGTACTTGTGAGTAGTGACAACTCGGTGTGGTTATTAATCTCTTGAGCAAACACGCATTTGTTACATCAAGAAATCACTGTAGTACTGCCCTGAAACTTGTGCAAAGCACACAAAGGAAGCAGCAAAATCAAGTTAGACATAGCTGATTGTTGTTGTCATCACAAGCTGGATTCCATCAGCTGCTCATTCAGCATTGATCACATGCTTGCATCCATGCATGCAGTGATGCAATGATGTAATGCAAGAGACACAGTCAGATTGTTTGCAGCCATGGCTGTGCACAAGGTAAGGACAGGTACGATGCTAGTCAAGTTCCAAATCTATCGTCGGCGCAAAGTAATTTGCGCTGTCAAAATTGAGCAATGATGTTGATGAATCAACTGTCTCCAACCTGTTTGGTCCTGTGCTGTGTGTACCATCCTTGAAACGTGATTGCTCCAATATGTGCCTAGCTGGGCCTGTTGAGCCTGTCCAGCATACATCTAGAATGAATGGAATGTAATGAAATCAATGAATGAATGAATGAATGATGTTGATGAATGGCAGGTCCACCGCTGCAGCGGCTTCAGGAGCAGCCTCTGGGTCTCCTTCTGGCCTCTCTGGAGGCACATCCGCCCCCGGCATTGAGACAGACACTGCCACACAGCGCAACCCCTCACCCGACACCACTGTAGCTCACACCCCACGACTAGCCTCCACAGCCCTTGCCACTAGCCTTGACGCCTCAAACCCTTCTCAGGCTCCTTCTCATCATCACCATCACCAGCAGCAGCAGCAGGCACAGCAGCAGCAGCAGCAAATACAGCAGCCAGAGCAGTCACAGCAGCGGCAGCAGCACCAGCAGCATCAGCTGACCAGCAGAGGAGGGCAGGGTACTATAGATTGCACTGATGATACGGCTGTGCAGGCAGTTGCAGGGCAGGTTGAAGGCGACCAGGCAGTGCCGGCTGTGTCTGGCTTCTCTGCCAGTCAGATGCTGGACACCCCAGCAGGCAGTGAGCCCTACACCCCAGTAGGTATAGTGCCCTGTACAAATGGCCCCTCAACTTGACCAGTACAGTTTCACAAACACTCAAAATGGTGACGCAGTGAGTTCACACGTGATCATGCACCCTCACTAGCAAGCTGATTCAGAGTGACCAGGCTTTCTGGCACTTGTCATCTGTCACTTTTGTCATCATGCCCCAAAGCACACGTACTGACAGGCTGCAGTGGTGCAGGCACAACTGTACCCAGCAGTTGCAGATTGTCAGAACAGCGATGCACGACAAGACTCGCTATGGATGAAGGCATGCTGAGAACAAGAGCAAATTGATCTGTCATACGTTACACTTGGGTCACTAATCAAACATTACAAGGCACATCAGCAGAACAGGCAGACTCAATGGCAGCCTGTGGTGTGCGCAGGTACTGCTGCTTCCCAGCAGTGGCTAGACCGCCAGAACAGCAATGCAGCAGCAGGGCCAAGCCACAAGAGCAGCAGCCGGCCTCTAGGACGGCAGCGCACCAGCATCAACTACAGCCTGCTGGCGGGCAACAGGAAGCCTGAGCTGAAAGCCTCTGCCAGCATGCAGAAGCCGCCTGCCAAGAAGGCGGCACACAAACACAGCCCTGCACCGCAGGCGGACCTGCGGAAGGACCAGGCTGCCTTGGCTGTTGCTGCAGCCATAGCTGCAGGTCAGCAGTCCCTGCTGCGTTCTGCTGCTGGATCAATCTGTTATACTCTACTGATGGTTCATTATGCATTGGGTGCACAGAGCAATGCTGCAAAACCTGGCGTTGATTTCACGTTATGGCTGTTGTGGCAATAGCTGTAGGTAACACAGGTCTTGACATATCGCGGTTTGTTGGACGCAGGGCCTCCTGAGCTGAGCAGGGAGGAGGAATGGCTGAAGCTGCAGGGCCACCCAGACGTGCTGGCCACAGCGCCCGATGATGAGGTGCTGGCAGAGCTGCTAGCGCTGCAGGTGATACCTTGACTTGTTCCTGTGAACTTGTTCTTTTGTTAATGCACCTGACAATCATGCTGGAACATGTGGTTGTCATTGTTGTTGCCATTGCCTCTGGTGGCATTGGAAATGTTAAATGGTGTGTAGATTTTGCGTGATTACTGCATCACCTTGATTTTTTCACATCCTGCGCAGACCAAGGTCTCAGCTCAGGCATGAATGAAGCATTGATTACACTGATCACAGCTGCTGGCAGTGTAAATTGCATTGTTAGTACACAAAGTGCACGTTTTGCTCCAGCTTGTAACCATCTGACCTCTCGCCACAAGCACATACCACCCGTTGCTACATAGCATATATTGCTCTCATGTCTGTGAGCCAAATGGTGAGTCTGTCCATATTGTGTACATGCTGTGCAAGCACACGGCAGCCCATTGGGGTCTGTGCCATGATGTATCACGCTTGAGCACTTGGCCATGTTTGAGGGGACAGCATGACGATTTTGTCTTATTCTTGACGTGTCATCTCCTCATTCTCCTGCATTGCATTGTGTATGTCTTCCTGCAGGCAGAGCTGCTGCAGCAGGAGATCATCAACCGGCAGCGCATGTCTGCGGCTGTGCAGCGCTTAGTGGAGGACCTGCCTCACCAGACACAAGCTGCAGAGGACCGCAGCTTTGCAGCTGAATATGTCAAGGGCTACCAGCTGGTAAGGCTTCCTGCGCATGCCTTATTGTGCTCATCAGGGCAAAGATCAGACAATTTGAGGCATTTCAACTCTGCTTTCTGCTGGAAGACAGCCTCATCAGGCATAAGCAGCACAGGAGCAAGGCTTTGCCGCTGAGTATCTGTTCAGAGCTAACAGCTGGTAAGGCTTGCCTGCTAAGGTGTAACTCGGCAGCTGACAACAACTGCATCAGTGCAACAGTAAGCCAAACTGAAGCGCCGCTGCAAACAATGAGCGCAGCTTTGCGGCTGAGTACATCAAGGGCTGCCAGCTGGCGAGACTTTGGCCTGTGGCAGTGCTTGACATGGCAGCTCAGGGTGCAGATCAGTGCAATGTCAAGCCAGTCTGCATTGCCAGCCTGTGCCGTCTTTCTCAACACCATTTCTGTGGTGTTCCATTGCAGAAGTTTTACTTGAGGCCTTTGTGTGCAATCTGTCACCAAGCACAACACACAGATCAACTGTTGCAGCCACAGATGCCATGCAGTAATTTGCATGCAGAGCTGCTGCCATCTCAAACGTCCATGTTGACATTACTGCCGCAGATCTTGAATACTACCGAGTACAGGCAGGTCCTGGGAGGTCTAGGCTGTGTAGCTGTTTGTGTGACAGTGCATTCTGGAGACTCAGCAGGGCAGAGTCTTGTGAACTTGCAAAAATTGCTCAAAGATTGCGCACTGCCAAGTCTCTAGTGTGCACTCTTTGCCAGACTTGCATCTGGGCAGTCTGACTGATTTGGCACTGCAACATATGTGTGCTGACAAGCGCAGCCCTTATTGCTTCAACACTCTCTGCATAGCTTTGGTGCTGACATCTACGCCATCATGCACTGCTCCTCACACTGTCCTTGTGTATCACAGTCTTGTGCAGTTGCTGCAATGCCCAGAAATCCAAATAATTGATATAGCATGTCCGTGCACATCCAAGTTCCAAGTTTTCTCCTCAAAGACTTGCCACCAGCAATAGTAAGGGATTCAGAACTTTGTTAGTATTTTTGTGCACCTGCAGCTGTATCACTTCGTCTGGACACACCTTGGGAAATCCCCTAGAGACCAGACACCCACAAAATTGTCAGCATGCCCATGTGAAGTTATCACCAAACCCCTGTATCACATACCTTAGTCTTTCTACGTATTCACTATGCGTGTCCCTGTGTGCTGCAGAAAAGGTCACTGCTCCCGTCTCATAACCCTTTGTACCCTTGTGCAGCAGAAACCGCAAATGACCCGCCTCAAACACCTTGGTTCCCATGTGCTGCAGAAAATGCGTGCCATCAAGCGTAGCAAGACTCGTGACAAGCGCGAGCAAGCACACAGGGAGGCTCTCAAAGCTGTGCAGCACAGTGAAGCCAAGGAGGCGCCCCGCACTGCCGCTGGTCGTATACCAGGAGCCTTTGCTGGTGACAGCATCAGCAAAGCATATCAGGTCAGCCATCAATGCACATCCGGCATCAACTTATGCGTGTGGATGCTCAATGACATATGTTGAGGTCAAGCGTGTGATTGCAAGCAAGTGCTATGCTTGTGTGACCGGTTTCTCCCAGTACCATGTCATTGATTATGGTCAACTCTTGCTTGGGGTGTGGCCATGGTGATGCGGTGCTCATGCTGGTAACATATTCATTGCCATTGTTTGGCACATGCATCAGCCTTGTTGGCTGGCTAAGGCATGTCAACAATTCCATCTTTTGCTGCTTCAGGGTCCTTTCATGACAGGAGAGCTGAAGGATGTGTTGGCTGGCCGCACAGAAGATGAAGAGGCTATGTGTGCAGTCTGCAGTGGAGGCCTGTCTGTGGCCCCCAACCTCATCGTTTTCTGCGAGCGGTGCGACATTGCAGTCCATCAGAAGTGCTATGGTGTGGACGATATTCCTGCAGGTATTCTCCCAGTCAGTCACGTGCCAATGTTGCTGTCTGCTGCCATCACTTGCTGTGGTGCCAATGCCTTTGGTGTCTAGCCTCAACGTCTTATGCGAGCGGTGCAACAAGGCTGTATAGCAGAAGTGCTATGGCCTGAACGACATCCCTGCAGGTACCCTGCCTGTCAGTCTTGATCAGTCATGCCAGTGCTGTCCTACACAGCTGTGCTTTCTTATGTATTGAAAGCCTGTGTGTGTAGTCTTGTTTGCAATGTTGCCAAGTCAACTAGCTAGTCTTCTTCTCTGCCGCAGCTTCTTCCCTTGATTGCAGACTCTGTGTGTAGTGTCTTCTCTCCATTGATGTCAAGTTGAGCCGTGCATCAAGGGAAATGTAGGTCATATCAAGCATGCAGCGTTGACAGCCTGCAAAGGCTTCATCACGATTTCACAGAAGATTGTGTCTGCAAATGCATCAGTCTGCCTGCCAAGTTTGCTGAGCCAAATTTGCGAGCACCCACATGCATAGCTGCATTAGCCATTCTGGAGTATCGTTCTCACAGAGCTTAAAGTTCAGAATGGATGCTACAGCTATGCACATGGGTGCTGGCAAAGGTGCAAATGTCTCACATTGCAAATCCTCAGCAAACAAAGGTGGCACTTGGATAGTGACTTTCTAGCAGATAACTGCCTGTTGAACACCATCTATGCTTGGGCTGCACCAGGGTGCAGATGGTGCTGTAAGCCTTGTTGAAGGCTGCCAATGTCAACAACATATGTGCATCTTGACAAAAAACTTGCTTGTCTGTTGACTGTGGTGCTGAAATTGCAAGTGACATGCACAGGCAGGGGCATGAGCAGCATCACAAGTTCAGGGTAAATATGCATATAGTGGAATAGCCTACAGCTCTAAACCTCCCCCCTTGGACCATGCATGACATAAACTGTTCCTTTCTCAAGTTGTGAGACTGTGCCTGTGTACAGGTGAATGGCTGTGCTGGCCGTGTAAAGTGCATGAAGAAGAGCAGCGGCAGCAGGGCATACCTCAGGCCAAGATCCGGCCGCCCCGCTGGGAAGTGCAAGGTGGTCAGCTTCAGGGCGGCTCCAAAGCTGTTCAGTGTGCCCTCTGCCCTGTCCGGCAGGGCGCGTTTAGACGCACTGCTGATGGCAATGCTTGGATGCATGAGGTCAGCAATCTGATAGCAGTTACATGCCAGTGATGCTGTGATTGCTGTTAGGCTAGCAAGTAGAGAAGTCAAGCAGCAGCTGCCTGACAAGGCTATGTTGGTAGACTTAAGTTCAGGGCAGGTCCAAGGCTGTCCAATGCGCCCTCTGCCCTGTCAATCAGATTGCTTTCAAATGCACTATTGATAGCAACCCTTGCATGCACATTGTCAACTGTAGAGGTAGACGCCCCCATGGCCTACACAGAATGTTTTACGACAGCGTTATGATTGGAAGCAGGCCCCATGCCACTCTGCCTGCCTCAATGAGATAAGCACAGACAGAATGGGAGTATGCCACATGACAGGCAGTACACCATGCTGCTTGTCCTGCCTCACCTTTTGCGTCTATCGCACAGGTGGACGTCCTGTGGCAGCCAGAGCTCAGCGTCATCCCCGGCAACATCTGCAACGACGTCCAGGGCCTCAGTGACATCAGCGCGGACAGACTGGGAGTCATGTGCTCGGTCTGTGGCCGCAGCAGCGATGGCGCAGTCATCCGATGCAGTCACAGCCACTTCTCAGTCACTGTCTAAGCCATGTGCCGCCACCACCCTGCCTGCCTCACCTATTGTGTCTTCTGTATAGGTGGACGCCCTGTGGCAGCCTGAGCTCAGCGTCATCCCCGGCAACATCTGCAACGCCTTCCAAGGCCTCAGTGACATCAGCGCGGACAGACTGGGAGTCATGTGCTCAGTCTGTGGCCGCAGCAGCGATGGTGCAGTCATCAGATGCAGTCACAGCCACTGCTCAGTCACTTTCCACCCCATGTGCGGACGCAACAATGGGCAGTATCTGGCTATCAGGCAGGCCGGCAATAAGGTGTCCTACAAGGCGTTCTGTGTGCAGCACAGTCAGCAGGCGCGAGCTAAGGATAGAGACTTGGGTCTGGGAGTTGAGGTCAGTTCACCCATTGCCTGCTTTTGATCTATCATTGCAATATGCTGCCCAGTAGTTGAAATACTGTATAGTGCAAACCCACCTCATTTGCGATTTCAACAACGAGTAGTATCTGGCCCTCAGGCAGGCTGGCAACAAGGCATCCTACAAGGCTTGCTGTGTGCAGCACAGTCAGCAGGCCCAAGCCAATGATGGAGTTTCGGGACTTGGGATGGTGGGCATGCCTTTGTGAGCCAGCTAGATGTGCCAGCCAGATGGCATGGCTCGCAACCATGCCATCTGCGAGCCACGCCATCTGCGAGCCATGCCATCTGCTTATGCATGTGGCGAGCATGCCAGCCAAGGAGGCACACAAACAGCAGGAGGCGGCCAGCCAGGACAGGACCACAGGCCATTGCATGCCAATAAGCTGTGCAGCAGAGACTTTGCTCTTGTGCAGGTAGTAGGTAGCAGCCCAGCAGACGTGCAACTCAAAGGGTAAGGCAGCCAATCAGGAGGCCCTACAGGCTCTAGCGGCTAGGGAGGCACATCATTTTACATGATAGCTAAAACTTTGTGCTTGACCAGGTGGTAGGCATGAACTCAGAAGGATAGGGCTGGCAGTAAACCAAATGGCATAAAATTGCTGCTTATGTAGGTGGTGGGTATGCCAGCCAAAGAGGCACGGCAGCAGAAGGATAAGGCAGCCAATCAGGAAGCTTTACAGGCTCTAGCGGCTAGGGAGGGGCAGCAGAGGCAGCTGGCGGGCATACGCCTGGAGCTGGAGCGCCTCAGGCTGCTGCTGGAACGCGTCTCAAAGCGGGAGCGCCTCAAGAGAGACAGTGAGTTGCCTTTCCATACTGCTGGAGGCTGTGCCTGCTTGTCACACTTTGGACTCCCTTGCTTCTGGAGGTAAAGCTTTTGCCATGTACTTTGCCAGGTACAGGGTCTGGAATGCATGGCCAAATGCATGACCATAGCATAGACATTGCAACATGTATACCTGGCATGTTCAGCTATCAAATTGTCAATTTAACGCCTCAGCAGGAAGCGTGCATCTCTCCACCTGCTGTGTGTGCCGAGTTGCCCAACAACTGCCAACACACAAAGCTGCAAAGCCTTTGCTGTGCTGTGCAGTTGCTCGCAGCACAGCAGAGCTGCAGCAAGCACAGCTTGCAGACCCAGTGGCAGCCATCAACCACCAGCACCAGCTGGCACACCCCCCTCCCAACCCCCTACCTCAGCCACAGGGCTCCCCAGCCCCTCAGCCACAGCCCCAACCCCATGCTCAACCTGAGTCCAATCTGCAAGGTCCATCACATCTGCCAGAGCAGGCAGCTGACGTTGCCGGTGCTGGTGCCGCTACCGCTGCTGCTGCTGATTTACCTGGTAGCAGTGCTGCTCACAGCAAGCCAACATCAGTGGGCTGGGGCAGGCTGAAGAAAGTGAAGCTTGCTGCGCAAACGGAGGGGTCACAGGATGTGGCCAGCAAACGCAAGCGTGATCTGGATACAGGTCATATACTCGACAGTCTGAATGCCACACGTGTCCTCAAGAATCTGAAAGCACACGTGCCTTCCGAATTTTAGACGTCATATGTATCCTGCCAAGTCTCAAAGCTACATGTGTGATCACAATTGCAACTGTGAATGCGTGCAGCTCTGCGATGCCAACTATTGTGGATATTGTGTCTGTACCACATTGTCTGTTGCACACCCTGAGCAGTCATGGCAGGTGCATATTGCACAAGTACTCTGGCATCAAGCTTGAGCGCTGGCAAAGTCATGCAGGATACAGATTGTCATGATGGTGCAGATGAACAAGAGGAGGTCGCATCACGAAATAACAAGAAGAAAAAGTCTGGAAGCCGTAGTAAGTCTGGTCAGGTCAAGGTAGACAGAGAACGCCTCATGACAAGCACAGAAGCTGCAGCAACAAATAAAAAACTGCCCAAGGGTTTCATGTATATTCCAGCACATAGACTAACCTCAGGCACCATCAGTGGCAATGAGTGACAAGCATAGGGCCAGTCAGCCACCTGGTCGAAACTCAACAAGTGGTCCAATCCGTTCAATCAACACTCCTGAAATGAGTCAAAACATACAGCAACATAGCAAAACATCCTCAACAAAGTGCCTGAGAGAGGTGACAAGGGGTTATGCAACTGTTCTGCGTCATCAACAAATGTGAAAGCTAGCAGGGCGTCTGTACCACAAGTGACTGACAGTGTGTATGTATCAAAAAGCTGAACTGTATTCATCATGGGCGGGAATAGATTGTCTTCTGAACACCATTATGTAGTCTGGGCCTTGCTTACTCCTTCTTGCCCTTGCCTTTCTTTTTCTGCTGCTTCTGATTAGCAGCCTCATCAGCATCAAAGAACACGTAGTTGGCTGAGCCAGCCAGAACTGTTGTGTCACCTGATGCTGCACTGCTGCTGGCTGAGACGCCAAGACTGTCCCGGTCTACTTCATCTGCATCATGAGAAAGCAGAGACTGCTACGTATATCATACACAAAGCGTAGACTGTCAGCTGCAACATCTTAAAAGCATGCATTGACACTTTGGGCTGTAAAGTGCACATACCAGCTGCTTGTCAGCGTTACATGGCCACAGCAGTGGAAGCCACAAATTATATTTAGACAGGCCAAAAGTGCACGCCATGATAGCCCAAACGCCATGCAAGACGTCATATCAGATGGGATGACATCATGAGCTCTTCCCGGACACAACAATGTAAACAAGAGCAGGACCCACTGACCTTGCGGTGTGGGTTTCCACGCAAACAAAGATCTGGAGGAGCCACTGACAATGATGTCTTGTCTAGGGTGAGGCTTGTTGACGGGGCAGATGGTCTCCAGGTTGGGGTCAGTCAGCTGAGCCAACTGCCTGCCACTTGCAGCATCCAGCAAGTCAATGGGGTGCAGTGCCACACCACCAAAGTCTTCACTGATGTACCTGTTGCAAAGCAGCATGCATCATTGGCTGTGCGCATAGGATAGGCTTTACAGATAAGGAAAGCCTCAACAAGCTTGCTTTCTTTGCTCTGAGCTGTTGTAGCCGTGATGATGAGACACCACGCAGACTGAACATTTGCTCTGTTGGTATAATCAAGCACAGCAGACCTGAAGAAGACATTACCTCATACATGCTGAAACCTGTCTTCCAAATTATTATTGCTGCTGATTACAGGTACATGTTCTTAGATGTCTTGACAGATTGAATCCCGCTACCAGTCCAAACAGTCGCTTGCTGCCAAAAGTGCTGCTCATTGATACATCTCCAACAGCAGCACTGTCACCAGTTGACTCACCTGCCAACAACCAGAAGGCGTTCATGTGGATCTTTGGGGTCCCACTCTGCCCTGAAGGGAGTCAGATATCGGTTGAAGTCATGGCTGTGCACAATCTCCCGGTCACAAGGCTTGTCAACGCTGTGCAGATAGTCCCACACCCTCACGCGGTTGTCTATGCATGTGGTCATTAGCTTGCTGCCGGTTTGTGGACTGAAGTATGCTGAATTGACCAGCCTTGGGTGCTCAATGCAAGCAACTTCACTAGAGGCAGCCAAGCCTTTGCCTACAATGGCAAGACGCAACTTCAGATGACGCAAGTTTGTAACAGCAGTCTTAAACGCAGCAATTCTGCATGATAGAGAGAGAGAGGAATAATTTCATGCTTGAGCAAGCCAACAAGGCTGATCGCATGTGCCACATAGTGGCAACGACTATATGCAGGTGTTACAAGTCCAAGTGAAGCCATACAACAACAAGAAAGCAAAACTTACCTCTTGAACGAGCTTACTGGCGCATATAGAACAAGCTCGCAAATCAGCTTCTTGAACACATTGCTGAATGATTGGCAGCTGAGCGGTCAAGTAACAACTTACGGCTCAAAGCAACAACTCACGGCTCAGGTCTTATAGCAAACACAGCCTTGTAAAACAGGCTTTGACAGATCAATATGCCTTCCGCAGTTGTGTACAAGCTAAGGAAGTACAGAACATGCTTCTGGTGATCTGCCCAAGTCCATGAGAGGACATCAAGTCTGACATCAAATGCAGCAGAAACAGTAAGCCTTCCCTGCTTGTAAAGGGCAGACCAGCTGGCATAGCTTACCTTTGCTATCTGAAGGAGCAGTGCCTAGCATGCGGACATCGTTCAAGCGCACACTCCAATCATTGGAGGCACTCACCATCATGTTGGAGTCGATTGGGTTCACATGAACACTGTTAACCTGTTGAGCACACATTCATGCTTCAGGACATGCCGTTTGCAGTCAACAAGAGCCTGTGATACAGAAGCTGCACCTCTCTCGAAGCTTTGCATCATGCACTGCAAAGCGTCAGCAGACAACTTTCATGTAAACCCAACAACACGTCTGTGAAAAGATCGTGACCACAGGTGGACAAACGTCCAAGTAGATGCATAGAATATTCCAAATGGTGCTGTTTGCAAACACCATCTTCAGCAAATCCGAGGGCATGCGCACAGCATATAGTGCACAGGTGAAAATAGAGCATGCAATAGAGCCTACTTTGTTTCCCTTCTTATGCAACTGATGCGTTCCAATGATGGCCTGGTTTGCCCTGGGGTCAACTACATGCACAACGCCATGACTGTCGCCAGCAAGGATCATGTTACGGTGCCAGCTGACATCCATGCCGTACAACATTTTCCAATTCCGCTCATTGCTGACACCCTCTATCCAGCCATCTGGATTCAGATTCAACAGCTCTGTGTCACAGCCTGTCTCAATGTCAAAGCTCTGCACACACGATCATGATCACTTTGACTTGCATGGTGCAAACTACCAAGCATGACAAGCGCAACTTGATCAGCCTTGACTGCCATGAAGCGCATGCAGTCGGATAGTTGCAGCAACATGATGCATAGATGGCAGCAACAGCGGGGCAGTTGTGTGGGTGCATGCAGAGAGCTGTGTGTGTTTGCACACAGCTTGTGGCAGCAGGTACTCTTTGTTTCGATTTTTGTGCCATAGGCTGACATGCAGTTCAAGCAGTGCATTCACATGAAGCTAGCAGACTATCATGACTTCTCCTTGTACTGACTGCTTTGGTTTCCAATGAAGTTGTCCTGATTTCATCCTTGCTCAGAGGTCAGAATGCAGTGATTGAGTACCAGTTGCATCGTCCTTACATTGAGAATGTCCTTACACTGAGTGTCCTTACAAAGAGAAGTTACCGTACTTCAATTTTTTAGACCATTGGGGCTCTCACCTTCAAAGTGCCATCTGAGGAGGCTGAGCAACACTGCATCCCGTCTGAACCAGGCAAGAAGCGCAGATTGTTGGTCAGCGCCTTGTTCAGGTTGTACACTGTCCTATCATACACCTTTGCATGGTCCCAGATTGCCACCTGACCCTTCTTGTCGCCACTCAAAACGATGTTATCCCTTGTCGGGTGAAACTCTAAACACGTGCAGCGGCGTGAGTGCAGGCGTAACACAGCTGTGTCCACTTGCCACTGAATTGGTGTTTGCACTGGTATTCTTGATGTGCTGCACAGCCACAACTGTTGTCATGGACAGTGATGATCACAGAGAGCAAAGAGCTTTCAAGTGCAAGCGGTAAACAATTTATTGTCCGTGCAAGCAAGCAAGCAACCACGCAAGCAACATGAGCAATGAGAGAGCGAGAGCGAGAGCTCACCTGCCACTCAATTCCCGCCTTTGCACTGCTTGAAGCAAGGTATCTCCAGAGACAGAAGCAGCTTGTGTGCAGCCATGCTCTGGTGCGATTCTGTAGGGACACGTCATGGTGGTGTGGCCAGGCTGCTTGCACAAGTAGCAAGGTTTGTTGGGGCAATCTTGATATACAGAGCCCACAAAGCCAGCACAATGACCCTTCTGCCCGCATACCTGCAGAGTGATGAGTCAAGCTTGACAGATCTGGCAGGAGAGGTTAGTTGAGCAGCGAAAAGGAATGTCCTGCGCTAGCAGTCCTACATGGCATTCCATTTTTGCTCGACTCAATGAGATGGACAGCTTGACTTTCTTGTTGCTGGTTGGTGCATCTTCGGGAGCAGGTGCTTTTCGCTTTGCAGCCTGTTGCGGTGCGATATGTTGCGCCATTTCAGCGTCGTCATCAGATGTGCTAGCGGCATCCTCGTCCGACTCGTGCTCGACCCACCGAGGCATGGTGGAAAGCGCAGAAGCAGCCAAAATGCCGACGGCGAGATCAAGGCAGGGCGGTTGATCACCACAGTGTCACGTTGCACAGGTGAGGACAACGTCAAAGGTTGCTGCTGCTGCAACTTCGTCTGCGACTGACAACAGACAAGACAACTCTCGGGATCGAGCCTGCTGCGTGCTTTGCATGAGCGCATTGCCTGCTCTGGTGCCGGGCGAATGCCTTACGTGGCTCAGTGAGGTGCAGGGCGTTGGGCCGATTTTTAGGGCGACTGGCCATTTTGACTGTGATCACATCTTGCGTTCAGTTTGACTAGAGCCAAACGCAGACCGTCTGCGAAGGTCCTAGCGCATTTACTCGTCAGCTACAGGATATCGCGCTTCTTTTGCAAGGTATTGTCCTTTATTCTCGGCAGCAAGACAGCCCGTCCAGGCGCATAAGCTGCACTGCCTTGCTTCGAAATTCAAACTTGCCGAGGCTTGCGAAACTAGAGGCAACAGAAGATCTTTCCATGAGCGTCAGCTAACAGTCTCACGAGCTTCAGCTCAACTACATAGACAGGCATCTCCTGACGGAGTCCTCGCTTGTTGCTGGCTCGACATCGGCCAGCAGCAGGCTGTGACGCGATTCAGACTAGCGTGTCTGGAACGCCCTGCCTGGACCGTGGGGCCTGCGCTTGCTCAGAAGACAGATGCAGAACAATGACCGCAACTCGGTAAGCAAATTGAAAGGATCACGCTGTCCTTCCCCTGTCAAAGCTTGCAGCCCTTCACAGCTCCCATAACCTCAGATATGACACAGAAAGCTTGTTGCAGACTGCAAATGCCAGAAACCTTCTGCTCCGAGGAGCTAAGGAAGTCTGGCCAAATGAAGGAGAGGATCATTTCAAGGTTGCAGTCTTTACATCTTGCGTCAATAACGGGCTTGTTACAGCCAAGGTTCGTCTCTTGTCCTATGAGCTTAGCTGCAGGCAGCACAGCTTGCAAGCTGAAGATCACCAGTGATGCTTCTGCAGGGTGATCACAGTTTCAAGCTGATTCCTACGCCACTTGCAACTGTTCACTCAGAGCTGTCAAAGGTAGAAGGCCTCCTAGATGGCAGGGCCTGGCCTGCAGCAGTGGCCAGACACACAACAGCTTTCCGCATCATGGACAGAGGGAACAGTGCTGGGCCAGCTGTGCTGCCATGGCTGCATGATGTTCTGGTGTATCCTCAGTAAGTGCAAGCGTAAGTGCTTACTTTGCTGTAATTCGTTTCCATCCTGTCAGCAATATTTCAGCGACGTTACATACAGTTGAGCTGTACAGCCTACACTGACGTTCTGACAGATTTCCTTGCCTGCAGTCCTGATGTTGTTGCTCTTTTAGCTACTATGCCAACCCTCAGCCAGCCAGCTCCTCCTCCTGGCATCCCAGCTGGTATTCCTCCCATGCGCAAAGCTGATTCAGGAGCTCCTGTACCATGCAAACATTTTGCAGCCGGCCACTGCGAGAAGGGTGACCAATGTGACTTTGAGCATGATCAGCCAAAGCTTGCCAACATAGCAGGCAAAGCTGTTGTCAGGACCCGCACTGGCCCTCGAGCAACTCCGCCCGTAAGCAGTCTTCTTTACACAGCTTCTCCATCAGCTGGCTTGGAGCAGTGTTTGTGTTCGTGTCCGTATATGTGTAGATGCATGCATGTATGTATGTGTGTATGTATGTGAATGCCAACGAGCAGTCAGCAGTTGATGAATGTCTGTTCCTCCCCATGATTTTCTGCTCTTGAATCAAAGTATCATGTGTTGCTCCCTGCACTAGGCACAATTTGATGTCTAAATTGGTCTGCACTGTTCTGCAATGTGACTGTGGCTTTGATGTGAATTTGCTCGTTACTATAATGCTGCCTTGCACAAATATAAGTGAGCGCTGTTGCAGGTTGATGAAGCCAGGAAGGTGCTGCTTGCTGCCTTACACGATGCCTGGCCTAATGAGGAATACATGGACATCTTTGCAAGAACAGCTGCCAAGATCTGCATCCAGCAAGGCTTTGTCCTGGGCAAGAATGAACCATATAATCAGACAGTTGTGCATGCGCCAAACATGGGTACTCACCTTCACAAACAGGGTTGTGGTATGGTCCGAGGCACTCTGCAGCAGATGCTTGTGAGGGATGAGGTGCAGCCATACTTCAAGCTGCAAGTCTTTCCCAAAAACACCCCTCCCAACATCCTGTGTCTTCTAGCCAATGTCTTTCATGGTCACCCCAGTGATCTGGTCAACGACATCATTGAGCAAACCTACTTGGTTGAGCCTGGTGTCGCTAAGCCATACTATCTGGCTCCCAACAACAAGCCAAGGGAATCCCTTGTGCCCAATGGCAGTAAAGCCCAGCAGACACAATCAGACAGTGTCTCTGAAGCTAGCGAACCAAGCCAGGCTTCCTTAGCAGCACCAGCTGAACCTGCCGCTGCTCCTGCTGCTGTTCCTGCTAAGCCTGAGGTTGTAGAAGAGCCCCCCATGCCAGCGGTGAGCAGAAACCCTTGTCAGACGCCACGTGTTGTGCTGTGCCTTGTTAGCACATACTTTGATTACGTTTTCATGGTGTTCTGCTGATGCTTTGACAGCAGAACCGCCCATGGCAGCATGTGTCTTCCACCTTTGCATTGCATGCCTCCTGTCATGGCACAGGGAGCAAGCAATATCCACGTGCTGCTCAGACATGACTGGCTGTTTCATTGCCTTGCATCATGACCAGTAAGCAGGGCCAACCTAGAGTTGTGCTGTTCACTCATTCAGGTTGTGTGTCCAATGCACGCAAGTTGCCAGACACGGCTTGATGCTGCCTCGGGCACATAGGAACAGACACTACCTTGGTGCGCATCACATGCAGAGACAGTTGTGTTCATGCAATCCAGGTGAATATTGCACAGTCAGAGTTGGTTCGGGCAGTTGCCTTGGGTCCTGCCTGCCAGGGGCAGGATAGCCTGGTTGCTGTGCGGCGTGCTATCAACTGGGCGTGCCTGTCCAAGGGCTTTGTTGCAGCACAACCTGAAGACGCAGATGAAGGTCAAGGTCCATATCTATACAAACTAACCAGTGTGCCAGTGGATGCTATCAAACAACATGCAAAGAAGGTCATGGACAGTCATGGGTACAAAGACAGGACCCTGCCTGGTCTGCTACAGTCTGAGAACTTTCGGTGAGTCGCTGAGCATGTCCACATCATAGCAGCTTCCTGCCATGACACGCCAGTGCTGACTGCGCAGGCTCTTGTTTGTCAATTTGTGTTGAGCTGTACATTTGGTGTGCTCTGGCTGAATGTCAACTTCACATTTCTTTGTGCCATTTCAAACTGCCTGGCAACGTGTGTGTGCTTGTACAGTTGACACAGTTGTATAATTGTGTCAATTGTATATCCTGGCCCAACATGCCTGCAAGCAAAGTTTTTGTCCAATACAGGAAGTTGTTTGGGTATGGCGTCACTGATGGGGTACCACATGTCAGGCCTATGCTTGACCGGCTGATACCTGCACCCTCTCGCTTGGTTGGCAGAATCCTGCAGCAGGTACATTCTACATGGCTTAGCACCTGCTCAAAGTCCAGAACTGGTGCTCTATGTTTAAATCCTGCAGCAAAGCATGCAAAGGTGCCGGGCGTTAACGACGCTCACCTGCTGCATGCTGCAATGCGCAGAACGTTTGCACCTCATGTCTATCTATCCAACCTTGGTGCTATACTGTTGCACTTCATATGTCAAGCTCTTGTGGTACAAGCATGTTCTTCCAACTTGTGGCATCGACAGCCATCTGCCTGATATTCACGAGCTGCTGCAGACAAAGTTTGTCAGCGTTCCTGATGCGGCTACAATAGCAGCAGCAGCAGCAAGTGTTCCTGCACCCCAGAGAGCTTGGGCAAGGCCAGAAGTTGCTCAAAGCAGCTCTGACAGTGTTGCTGACGCCATACACGCTGCAAGCAAGACCCCCATTGTCGACAAGAGATTGAATCAGCCAGTTGCAGCAGCTTCCCTGCAGAGACCTGCTGCTGAAGTCAAACGGGAGTCACCTCGCCCAGAAATGACTTCTGCCAATCAAGAGCCCACCCTGTCAGGCACATTTACGCAGGTCAGTTTGTCTGTGCGCACATACAAGACCAGCTTGCGTTTGAGTGCTGCAGCCATGGGCATCGCTCAAACATGCTTATGCCTTGAAGATGCCAGAGTATAATACAGCAGGACATTGTCTGGCTTTTTGGCTTGTCTTGCATATTGCTTTGCTGCCCCAATTTGAGCATCTGGTTTTACTGCAGAGCAAGGTGATTGCAAATGCTGAAGACTGCAAGGCTGCCCTGCGACACATACTGCAGTGTAAGTGGGTGGCAGTTGGCTGTGAGGGACAGAGCGTATCCAGGGAGGGCCGCTTGTGCTTAGTCCAGGTGACGATACCAACCAACTACATGTTCACAATCCAGCAGCAAAGCTGAGGCAGCTATCTGTGACTGCCACATCATTTTGTTATTTGCTGGTATACATTGTTCTCCAGCTGTTGATGCATGTCAGAAGTGGCTCTCAACATGCAGCATTGGTCTCCATGTGCAGGTGTATGCTGATCCAATCTGCTTCATCTTTGACCTTGTACACCGAGACAGCAGAAGCGCATTGATCCAGGGGCTGAAGCAGGTGCTAGAGAGCAAGAGCATCATCAAAGTCATGCATGCTTGCCATGACGCTGCAGCTGCCATCCGCTACCAGCTAGGCATCAAATTGGCGCATGTCTTTGACACACAGGTACAGTTTGTAAAGTTTCAGCACTGGCAGATCTGCTGTATATTCTTGAGCTGCTGTTATCAAGTTTTAGCGATGGCAGATCTGCTGCACCTTCTTGAGCTGCTGCTGCATGCAGCTCACATCACGTTTCGTCAAGCTGCTCTGGTTTATACATGTTTATATACAAATTAGTACCAAGAAGATTCAACCGGGTCAGGGATGTAATCTTCAGCCAGTACGTTGTTCTGCATGACTTTTGTCATTTTCTGAAGCGCCTTTGTGTTGTGTTGTAGCTCGGTCTGCAATTGACGTTGTCAAAGCACATGCCCACATGCCCACATGATGAGCAACAAAATGAGCCTCTGACGCCGTGCACAAACTGCATCAGCTGCACTATAATTGTGCCCAGCTGGTGCTTGACATCAAGCTGCAGCTTGCAAGCAGCCTGCCATGAGCATATTACCACAGCATGTTTCAGGTCCTTCATTGCAAGTTTTAGCTGCATCACTGAATGAAGCATGCTTGCAGTTGGCACAAGGGCTTTTGGACCACATTGACATTCTGACTGGAGGCGGATCAGAAGACAGCGACCCATTTATTGACCTGGAGGAGCTGTTGAAGCTGTATGGGCTGACATTCCCTGATTGCAGAGAATGTGAGCCAAACCTTACTTGCAAGTCTGCTAATATGCAAGTTGCGTAATCCTTGCCTCCATGTCCTATTCTTGAAAGCAGGAAGTGATGACAGGGTGTGTTTTTAGCTCCAGCGCTCAATTGCTTTGACACAGCTGGCTTGACCATTATCTGCTCCGTCCATGCATGTCAACAACAGCATTCTCTAACAAGCCCCAACGTCTGCTTTGGACACATACAACAGAAGATTGCATTTGTTTGCTGCTTTGACTGATATTGCTGCATGGCCTTTGCCCAATGACGCTCGTATGCTTCATAATTCTGTCCGTCAAGACATTGTGCAGTTCTGCTCAGGAAGCTTCATGCCTGCAGTTGTCAAGCTGCAAGACAAGCACTGGATCAAGAGACCGCTTCACAACAACATCATTGAGTATGTGGTGGCTGGGGTAGACCCCTTGTGCCATCTGGGTGTGCAAATGATGACCAAGTCAGGAGAAACTGTGACAGCAGCTGCAATCCGATTTAGCTACTTGAATGTGGAAAGCAGCTATGATGATGATGACATGGAACATAGTGAGCTGTTTTACAGGTGAGGCTTTGTCTCACAGATGCCCCTTCCATGTGCTGCGCTCCTATCAGCCCTGTCATCTTGTGCAGCCGAAACTTCTTTGAAAACGACCAAACGCTTGTTGTACCCACATCAGCCATGTCATCCTCTGCAATATGTTTTGTGGAGTTTCGCTGGAACTGATCAAAGCAATGTTTTACGCATTTATGGTGAAGTTCTGTTCCTTGCAAATGTAGGAAAGATGCAATTTGGGCAATTGGTCAGCACTGGAAGCCAGCGCTTGAGCCAGCTGAATATGATGAAATGGTTGCGCAAGCACAAGATGGTGAGCCTGAAAGCGATGACGCAGAGTCAGCAGATGGTGCAATTAAGGCACACCATGCTAAGCAGTCTGCAACAGCAGAGTCTAGTGGTGGGACTTTGTCAAAGCACCCAGACAATGTCAAACCTGAGAGCCTTCTTAGCACCCCTGGAAAAGCTGCACAGTCCAAGCTTGTTGGGAACTCAAGTGCATCACCTGGCAAAGCTCTACTGCCTGAGAGAACCAACAATGAGAATATTGAGCACAACTGAGCACGTCCCCCATGCTTTTCAGCAGTCCTTGGTAAAATTTTGTTCTGTGTCCTGCCTCCTTGCTGGCTGATTTCTGTAGCTTGTTGTTAATGCTTTATTTTGAGCAACACATGCGCTTCATTGCATTACGTTGCGATGGCGCTTTGGTGACATAACTTTACTGAGTGTTTTGCACATATAGAAGCTTACAGCAAAAGCATAAATGAACACATATGATACTGGCTGGCACGTATGTGATGAACGAGAAAGAGCTGGAGCTACATGCAAAGTCGTCCTCGCAAGGACACCAAGTGCATAACCCAGTGATTGAGGATATCCTCACCGTTGAGACATGATAATTGTCTGAGTTGCAACAAATGTTGAACACTTGCAGTAGGCAGTCACAAAATGCATACTGCGAGATCAGCTTGAACACAGCCGCAAGAAACAACAGTGGCGCCTGAATTAATCATTCATGTTCACCGCTAATCGACTGTCATTCGAGATAGTGCTGCACTTGGAACTTGTCAAAAACGCGGTGCATCTATACTGAAAGCTATAGCAGATGCTGCATGGTCGAGCAACACGGCGCATGAAAGCTACAAAATAGGAGAGCTGAGACACTTCAATCATTCTAGGCTGATGACACAGGACCTGGCATGCAAACTGTTTGCGTATCATCTCACTCAGGCCTCGCTTTTATGCTTATGTTTATGCTTCTTCCTGTGCTTCTTGGTCTTCTTGCTTTTCTTGGGCTTTTTTGCAATGGCAGATTGCACAGGCATGTTATGGGTTTTGGTTGACATGTGCAAACTTGCCCTTGAAGCCATTGTTTGGCTTGTGGCAACAGCTGTGAGGGCTTCACTGTTGCCTGAAACCTGCCTGATCCAGTCAGGGCAGTCAGGGCCAACTGTTCTGCCATTGCTAGCTGCAGCTTCATTGTTCTCCCGTCCTGCAGGGTACAAGGCTAAAAGATGGATTTCATCTCCAAGAACACTATCTGTGAAACAGATTTGCATGCTTGCCATGCAGCGCATGGTGATAATGGTCTACCCCTATAGACCCTATCAGAATGCAAGCCCCTGAATAGCTGAATTTCCAGTTATCAGCGCTGCACTTCAAAAGCTATGTGTATATATCATACACATCATCCCAAGTTGGATGACTAGCGTCCTCATGTCACATAACACAGCAAGGCAAGGTTAACGCTGAAACACCACATGACAAACGATTAATACTGTTCAGAGGTTTTAGTGTGCTTGACATTTCTCTCCTCTCATCATGATTAGTCCTTTTTTCCCTGCTTTGTCGCCGCAGCGATTGCAGCTTTAGACCAGCCATTTCATTTCAATTTTTCATTCAAATTGCATGCTAGAAACACTCAGCAGGCCCAGCTGGGTAAAACGTACTGGAGCACTGGACCAACCAGTTCAATACAATAACTTCTTGTTGTCAGGAGACTCAATGTAAGGACAATGCAATTGGTAAGCAGTAGTTGCATTCTGAGGTGCTCAGAGGTGCAGCGCCACTGCACCTCTGAGCAAGGACAACACAGTATAAGGACAAATGTTTTGGGAACCAGAGCAGTTGTTACAAAGAAAAGTCACTGTACTGCACAAGTCTATGACAGGGGGCATGCCCTGCAGACGCACCTGTGTCAGCCTCTGCAGGTAGATATGGCCCTGTCTCTTCCACCCTAGACCCTACGCCTCCTCTGCCCCTACAGCAACAGGCCATAACTCGTACAGCAACTTCTCTTCATCAGCATTCTCTTGTTATCAGGACGTTCCACCCTACAGCCTACGCCTCCTCAGCCCCTGCAGCAACAGGCCATGAGTCATACAGAGAATTCTCTTCATCAGAATACTCTCGGTATAAGGACGTTCCACCCTACAGCCTACGCCTCCTCAGCCCCTGCAGCCAACAGGCCATGAGTCATACAGTGACTTCTCTTCATCAGGATACTCAATATAAAGACGTCCCACCCTAGAGGCAAAAGGCTATATTCTTCAGTCATTCCATACGTGTGCTAGACAGGCTCAGCAGGCCCAGCTAGGTACGTTCTGGAGCTCTCTAGTGCTATCCAAAACCATTTGTATTGAGCATGAAGGGAATTAAGGTCCTGATACACAATCGTCTGCCATGTAACCCTTGGTTGGCCCCTAGCCTTTGTACCTGGTAACTGCCCCAACAGCAAAGGGCTGTTGTTCATACAGTGACTTCTCTTTATCAGGATGCTCTTGGCATAAGGATGTTTTTGATGTAATGACAATGCAATCGGTGATGTGCCGCTGTATTTTAATTGCAGTGCTGCTTTTAAATAAAGACAAATTGGAATGAGGGCATTCTTCTTGGTCACCGACACATTTGTCACAAAGAGAGGTTGCTGTAGTCAGCAACACACAAAGAAGCTTTGCTGCCTGCGAGGCAGCAGCCCCGAGCTGCGTCTACTCACAGAAGCTCTCTTTGTAGGCCCTAACGGCACAGGCCTTTCTTTTCCGTTTTCTACTGTAAAGAGTTTGCAAAGAAGCACGAAAGAGGCTTTGGCAGGAAGCTCTTGCAGCCTTGTATGACGTGTCACTTGTCAAAACAAGGAGGGTGGTTCACCTGACTGGTTTGCTTGACAAGAGACGCATGACAGCAGCGTCAGTATAAGCTGTGTCTTGCACTGAGTGTGCATCAGCCATCCTGATATGTTTGCTGGCATGTGGACTGTCATCAGAATCAGGATGCCTTGCATCGTGACCTGAAGCAGTCATCATCTCGAATATGCACCGGCTCTCAACAGCTGCAGAAAAGGCAGTGCACATGAACGCATGCATAGTCATGGCATGGGTAGGCATGCTGGTTTGGCATTGCGCATCATGCCTGCAAGTTCAGCCCTGCGCTGTCTCCACATCATGTTTTCCTCCACCCTTCTGTTACCTGAGAAGCAGACTGATACTTCGAGTGAAATGTTGATAAGGATGGGACCAGCTCATAGTAAGTATCACCTGACTTTACGTTCCTCAATGTGGCTTGCAGAAACTTCTCATTTGGCCTGAGCCTATGTACAGCCTTCTGTGTATAAGCTGTGACACCGATCTCTGTCTAGCATGCATGCAGCAGCGTCATATAGCAGTTGAGCATTACAAGCAAGAGTGGAAGCCTTACACTAATTACCCCTGGCACGATCTGATAGCTGCTGCGCATCCCGTGTCAGCAATCGCGCAATATTTTCTTCTGACAGGTCAAGCATCCTGCTGTCGAAGGCGCAGCAAACCAGCAAAGAATCCTCACACGGCCGCGTTGCCGATGAGTCAGCGCAATTATGCGCATGCAGGACCTATTGCGTAGCTTGCCGTGCTCAAGCGGGACATGTCTTGGCTCTTCCAGTGAACGGCATGCTTGCATGGTCAGAAGGGCTTTGACCTGATTCCAGCCGCTTTGACTGCAATTACTGATGACGTGACCGCCGATTTGGCGCCGCGAGCTGAGAGCGAATTTAGGAGGGAATTAGTTGCTAAATGACTTGATTGCATGGCCCAGGCAGGCTGCATGTCAGGAATCAGAAATGCAGCTCATGAATCCTGGAATGTGTGTCAACTTCAGCAACACTGTCTTTGCATCAAGCTGCACATTGTACAGCCTGGTTCTGTGCTTGCATACAGCAGCAAATTTTCTTCAAATAGGCCAAATCAGCCTGCTGGACGACATGAATTCGACACAAAAGCCTTGTACAACACCCATTCAAGCAACAGCTTCTCAATGACAGCTACAAACAATATGCGTTTGAATGCCCAACACACATATCAGAAAGCAAATCTTGCATCTGGGTCTGGTGCAGCTCCTATTGAGTTGCGGATGGCTGATGTGTGGGTTGACTTCATGTAGCTAGGCACTTTCTGGGACACAGAACTAGCAGATGTTTGGCTACTCCTCACACTCTCCTCTAGCGGTGCTTTATGGCTTGCTTTGCTCCTTCCCTCTTCAGCAGCAGCCTATGATTGCACACTGCCTTCAGCCAAGTCACTAAGCAACACTGGGCACTAGCGTCGACTGTAATGACTTGGATCTGGGGGAAATTGTGCGGAATTTGCAGCAGCCTTGGTGTGTGTGGATTTGCAGATACTGTCATGCCCAAGTGACCTTCGGGTCTCAAGCAGCACTGGGCAATCTATTAAGTTGGTGATCTGCAAACAATCTGCCAAAACTGCGCTGACAAGCAGTGAAAAGTCGCCAAAATTACATCTTGTGGGCACTAAGCAATTTGCGTGAAGCATGTCTTGATTGGGGAGCAATGCAGCCACGAGAAGATTATCAGTGCTTGTTGTTAGCATTGATTGCGAGATGCATGGCTGCTGTCAAAAGCTGATTGAAAGCTCTTTACAATGTACATGATGAGAGGTCGCTACAACAGACAACAGTGCTGTGCGTGTTTAGTATAGTATAGTCATGCTTCCCTATGGTGCTTGTTTGTGCCAAATGCATGGCTGCTGTCATCGGAATATCGAGATCTCTCATCAGTGTACATCATGACAGGTCAGTACAGCAGAAAGCATTGCTTTATGTGCAAAATGCTTCCCTGCAGTGCTTGTTTGTGCTGAATGCAGAGACAATTGTGGCTGCAAGCTTACAGCTTTTGCCCAGGCATCCTTGTCCTTTTGCAGCTTGCTCTTGTGCACCTTCATGTCCCCCAAGCCCTGACCTCCCCACCCAAATGACTTCCTGCAAGCCACAGCTGCTCAATCTTGAGAGGTCTCACTAGCAAGCCTCAAAAGCACAAAGTATGTGATACATGATGCTATGATAGTAGCGAGTCAAGCTGACTGATGCTGTAACAGGTCTCAATTTGTGCTGTTTCAAAGGCATAACCCTGTGCGAGTGACTTGAGCTTTTGCATACAACATGCAAACATACTGCACAGCTTTCTGCACATTGCAACTGCTCAATTGCAGAGCTTTCTCCATCAAGCCCTGGACACATACATGTATGCTGTTGCACACTGACATGACAGAAGCACAAAATGTATGATACAGAACACGGGTATGATAGCAAGGCAGTCAAACTGGTGAAACATGTCGTCTCGTGCTGCTTACAAATTGTCAACATGCCGTTCAACACAAATGGGTCATGAGCAATATGAAAACATGCTGTGCAGTCTGTCTTTGTAAACACAGCGCCAGAGAAGTCACAAGCATAGCCAAGCAGCACAGTCCTCACCTTGCTGATGATGACTTCTGAGATCCTTTAGGGCTAGGCCTGGAAGCAGCAGCAGCAGCAGCAGCCTCTGCAGCAGCGTTCTCCTTGTCTTGCTCAAGCTTGCTTTTGCGCTTGTGCATGACAGACTCTAGGCCTTGGCCTTGCCAGGCCTCTGCCACCTTAGAGCGCACACCCAAGCTGCTGGCTGACCTGCGCACCTCTGAAGCTGTTCCTGTGCTTGCTGCTGCAGCTGTGGCTTCCTTTTCCCTTTCTAGGCGACTCTTGGGCTTCACCAGGTCCTCCTCAAGACCCTGGAACAATTTGTCCTATGTTGGCGACATGTTGAATGATGATCATTGACAGAGTACTACTGCATGCTTGGCATTGCTGCAGCTTCCTTCTTCCTTTCCAGGCGGCTCTTGGGCTTCACCAGGTCCTCAAGAGCCTGGATTGAAACTTTTGCATGTCAGTGACATTTTGCACAAGCATCATTGACATGGCACTAGGGCATGATTGACATTGCGGCAGCTTCCATTTCCCCTTTCTGAGCGACTCTTGGGCTTGACAACATCCTCCTCAAGACGCTGGAGCAGTGTCACTTCACATCAATATCAGTGTTCGTCATCATCATCACCAACAGCAGCAGCAGCAGCAGCCGCAGCAGCCAAGCATCACTGACAAAACCAGGCACATGCTGTTGTATGCTGAGTCACTCAAGTTGGCACCGCAAGCAACAATGACTCAGCAGCAGAACATCACAAACAAAGTTCCAGCAGCAATCACTGGCAGCTTAAAGCAGGTGCCGTTCATGTTGTTATCAAAGTCACAGCGTTACTGAGGACTTGCAGCTGCTGGCTGAACGCCTGAACAGATCTGAGAACGTATACACAAGGCTCACATCAGTGTCAGGCAAGCACCTTCTTGATGGCCTTGCGATGCCTGGTCAAATACCTAAGCGCGCATACACAAGGCTCAAATGAGTGGCAAGGCAAGCACTTGCTGCATGGCCTTGCAGCGGCTGGTCGAATGATTCCAAGCAGATACATGAGTCAATGCAGTGTCAGGCAAGCACCTTCTGCATGGCCTTGGAGGCAGAGGTGGGGCGCATGTAGCTGGGCAGTTTGCCCAGGGCAGGGCTTCCCCCAGTAGCCTTACGAGCTGCGGCTGCAGCTTCCTTCTCCTTCTCCAGACGGCTCTTGTGCTTTCCCAGCTCCCCTAGCCCCTGAGCATGAACGTCTGTATGAAAATTATCTGAACCCTTTTACTGTGGAAAAGTATGCAATAAAATCCTTGATCCTGAGGATGTTTCAAGGAAGTGTGAATTGCGTGCATTGCATGTATGCTGTCTGCATGAGGAGCTCATTGATGCAGCTGCAGCTGTACTCTTTTTGCTTGGCAAGGAACCAAATGCTGACTGCCACACATCACTTGCTGCATGAGCCCTCAGCCTTCAATTTGCCTCGAAGCAAGCCAACTCCTGGGCTTTCTCAACTTAAACAAAACTGAGACCGCATGGCAGCATGGAGCATTTCGTCAACAGCTTCTGGCAAGCCAAGCAAGCAGTTAAAAGCTGCGCTGGAGGCACACAATTTGGAATTACTCGTTGGGCACCTGTTTGGTCCAGGATCCAGGGGTGTGAATGACCTTGTGCTTGGCCTTATGAGCTTGAGCTGCTTCCTCTGCCTGCCTCTGTTGCTGAGCCACCTCCTTCTCACGCTCCAGACGGCTCTTGTGCTTCACCATGGTCTGCACCACATGCATTGCAGTTACAGCGTGAGGCAGTGACAGCCATGTTTCTCAAAGCATATCAGTTATTGGGGCAATGCTGAGCAAGAAGTGCTATTTCACTTTCTGCAGTCCACATGGTAGCATACAGCACATCTGTGGCTATCCAGTAAGGCTTACTGGATAGCCACAGACAATGCAAAAGCAGACGTGCACACTGGTTGATTGGTTTTGAGCTGTGATCAGCTTTGCAGTAACGTGTGCTTTGCAAGAACAGGACATGTGATGTTTACCTCTCCCAGGGTCTGACCTCCTGTAGCAACAACCCTCTGAAATGCCCCACTGACCATGCGCCTGACTGATGCCTTGTCTGCGTCACTCAGCTCTGAGGACCTGCACAGAAGCAGCTTGCTTGCTGCTACCCTGCTGGCAGCCACTGGGATTTGAGGTAATGCAAGTGCATGATATGTTACATGCATGGTCCAGTCAACACATGAGCGAGTTGAGGAAAGGGTCTATGTGTCAATGGTTTGTACATGGCTGATTAAGGATGTGTCCAACAGACAGGTGTTTGCAGATGAGCCATGACCCTTAGCCCACTGGCCAGTCTGGTGACAGCGGTTTATTCAACAGGTAGCAATGACTGTACCCTGACACATGCACTTAGGCTGATGTAATCCATGCAAGATGATGCCTGCTTCAGCTGGAGAAGCCTGTGCGTCAAGCCTGAGCTCAATGACTCAAAATCGATACATCGCATGTCAGGGAGCAGTAGTACGTAGCAGCCAACAGTGCGTATCAACAGGCTGTATGATATTTGACAAGACACAGGCAACAGAAAAAGCAGAGAAAGCCTTTACGAATGCTAAGAGACCTGGCAGCTGCAGCTTGCTCTTTCTCCAGCTCCAGCTTGCTCTTGTGCACCTTGAGCGTCTTGTCAGCTGATGACCACTCCTGTTTCTGTACACATACATACCCATGTCAGCATCTTGTTTGCAGATTGAATCTTGTGTATGTCAGCAGAGGAGTGCCTGGAGATGACTTGCTACTGAGTATAGGCCATATCGTAAGAAAGCGCAGGCAAGAGGCCGTTCACAATGCTTTGCAGTGTGCATGCCAGCTTCAGACTTGAGCCCGACTTTGACTCCCGTGTCAAGGTAAAACGAGTGCTTCTCAGGAGAGCAATCACACACGACTAAGTGACTTCAGTCACTCAGCAATTGCAAAGGGTCATCCGCAAGAGTTTTGTCAGATGAGGTGACAACTGAATGGCTCAAATGACCATCACCACTGACAAAGTCAAGTGATGTTGTCCACTCAAAACAGCAAAAAGTTCACTGAAGGTGTGCAGGCAACAAGTACACAGGCCGACAGCTTGTGCTTACATGTAGCAGCAGCATTCCAGACTGATAGCTGCGTCACAGCCTACAAGTACTGGCAACAACATTCTGCTGACCTGCAAGCCGCGCAGCTTCTTTTCCATGTAAGGATCTGTGGTTCTCCTGGACACATAGCCAACTGGCAAAGCCTCTGCTGAATCCTGAGCTGCCAGGTCAGCTGCCTGCTCAACTTCGGCTGCCTGTCTGCTGGCTGCTACTGCAACACGCTGTGCACCCCTAGGTCCTGCTGAGGTGCTGTGGCCAGCATCCACTGGTGAATGCTGGACTGGCACCCTCATGGCATGTTGGGGGCGCTGCACAGGGGTGGGTTTCTGATCAGCTGAATCTGGGCTTGCACGATAGGGTGATGGAGTCTGCTCATGCTCAACTGCAGCTGGGCCGCTGCTCTCAGCCACTGAGGTGAAGTCAAATGGCTTTGACTGCAGATTCATCTGTTGCAAACTGCTCAGAATGTCTTGTGGTGAGCTTGAAGCCAATGCGCCTGCTGTAGCTGCTGCACCAGAGCTTCGATCAGCTGTTGCATGCCCAGTGCTGCCGTCAAGGAAGATGATCTTGTGACTGTCAACAGGTGCCGCTCCAGTTGCTGCTGCTTTTGGTACAAGCGTGGGGGTGGGCGCTTCAGCATTTGCAGCAGCAGGAGCCAACGCAATAGGGCTTGATATGTCTGCTGTGGATGCAACTGGGGTAGTTGATGTGGACTGAGCATTCAGCTGTACTGGACTGGTCGCTGTTGCAGATATGCTTGTCTGCAAGTCCATTAGCAGGGGCGTGTTGGACAAGACAGGTCCTGCTTGAGCAGCAACAGGTGTTGAAAGCCGCACACTGCCTGATTGTGTGAGGCCTGAGCCAACAGCTGCAGAAGGTGGTTTTGCTGCAACAGGAGTGGCTGACTTCACAACTTCTGGTGACATTCCATGTAGCGAGGCAATCCCTTGGCTGCGCTGAGGTGTATGCCTAGCAGGCGGCTGTTGTGGAGCTGCAGGCATACTCACTGGCTGTAGAGGAGCCGCTGTGTGCTGAGCACCAAGGCTTGTTGGACCATCAGGCTGCAGGCAAGCACTGGAAGCATTAGCAAAGTTGGAACTCTGCTCAAGAGAAGTGCTCATTGCTTCAATGAGCATCGCACGCTTCGATGATTGCATGATGCAACCAGGCATGTGCAGAAACAGCTGTGAATCTGATTGCAGCAATCTCGCAAGCAGGTACTTGCTGTACAGACATGCTTGCAAAGCAGGAACAAATCACTACATTCTGACTGCAATGGCGCCTCTGGGTAGATTGTGATTTGACATGGGAGTATTGTTCTGGGGCACAGTGCAGTCATCATAGATGTACATAACTGTACCTGGACACCTTGCACCTCATCTGCGGTAGTCGCAGGAGCCTTGCTTGCCTTGCTTGCTGTTCTTGGGGCAGCTCTAGCAGCAGAGCCGATTGGGACCCTTTTCCCACTCCTGAGAATCCTGCTGGGTGGAGGGGAAGGTTCCTGGTTTTCGCTTGCACCCAGAATTGGTTGATCGTGCAGCACAACTGCAGGCTTGGCAACATGGCTAGCTTCATCCTGTGTCGCGATGATGCCACCCTGCACCAATGATCGGCTTGCAGCATAGTGCTTGTCATGCATGACAAACTTGATGTACGTGAAGAAGAGCATACTTGAAGGTTGTGCAGGGGCAGCCTTGGCACCTCCATGCGCTTCATGTTGGTCCTGCACTCTAGTCACACATAGATCAGGCTCATATGATGGCTGCGTTGCACCAAGGAATTAGAGCAGCCAAACGCCTCGACTGTGCGTAGTAAAAGGAGGACAGGTTCCCTAGTGATCAGGCAGTTGTCAGATGGAAAGTCGCAAGCGAAGCATCAGAACGCGTTGGCAACCTTATGTCGATCATGCTGATGTGGCAGCAGCGGACCTTGCAATATAGTGATCACAGCTGTTCTTCCTGCACTCGACAAGGTGCGAGTGATCACTGCTGGAATACCGTTCGTATAAAGTTCGCGCAACTGCGGAGTCGGGTTCTCACAGAGCGAGTACGCCTGCGCTATACGAAGAGGGAATTCTCCAGCACATCGAAATTAAATTGCTACCAGGTGCGCGCTCGCGTTCAGGCTCGCGATCTCGTTGACACACTTGAATGGCAATGAGTCAAGGCATGCAGGCGTTTCGCGGCTCAGTCAAGTCGTGTGCTGGTGGCATCGAGTCTTGCGGATCCTGGTGAAATTGCGTCCATGACTTGGGCAAGCATTAGCTGATGTCCATCAAGACAGTCTGTCTACGTCTAGAAACAGAGTAATCGGTGGATGCCCGGGGCCATGAGCCATACAGGGAACGGCATGCCTGGATCAAGCATATAACGCCAGACTAGTCGCAGCGATCCCATTCATACAAAGCAGTCAGGCACACCATGTCGGTGGAGTCCCAAAAGTTTCTGCCTTTGGTCATTTACTTGCTGACAGGCACTGCTGTAACGACCGTTTCGCAAATGATCTCGAATAAGGTAAACGACTCACAGTGCTCACGGTTTTTCGACACCCAACACCGTTTGCAGCAGATGAAGTGTCATCACAAACCTGGCATATGATCGTATCTCCGTCTTTTCTGCAGCACTTCACCGAGGACTCTGTCCAAGCCCTGGCATGCGTCAAGTACATCAGCACTTTAGCAGTCAGCTTTGCAGACTCCACCTTCAGATCTCGACCTCATGCAGACGCCAAAGCCTCTGGCCCAGCCAACACTCCAGCAAAGCAAGCTCTGCAGCGACAGTTGATCCTGGTCATTGGCTGCATAGATGTATTGGCTTACGCAGCATTCTGCACCGGCTTTGCATACTGTGATGGCGCAATTGCAACGCTACTGCTAGCAGGAGGAGGGCAGATCTTCACTGCCACCCTGTCAAAGTATGTTCTGAAGAAGCCGCTGTCAAGAGGTCAAGTCCTAGGGGTACGATTTCTGCTTTTGATGAGAGCAAACTGACTGCACAAACGTACAGGATTGTCTGCGGGTCAATGTGCACATTGCAATCATGAAATGCGTAGATAAGCCCGGCTACCTTTGCACATGATGCCTTACGGCAAATCCTCTTGCTGCTTTGTTGCAGATGCCCTGAACAATCCTGTGTGTGCAGATTGCTCTAGTGTGTATTGGCCGAGGCATAACCCCACTGAATGATCCTGCATGTGCAGGTTGCTCTAGTATGTATTGGATTGTGCATACGAGGCATAGGGCCACTGATTCTTGATAGTGGGAACAAGGGACCAATGGATGACGAAGATAGAGAACGGCTGTACATTGGATTAGCAAGTCTATTATTTGCTTCCTTAGCATACAGTGTTTTGGGGGTGATTTACCAAGTGCTGGTCAGTACTGGAGCCAATCCACCCAGTCATTCTGACATCATGCTGCAGTCATCAATCATAGGTGCATACCCAATGCTTGGTGCACCTCTTCTGCTGCCACTGCTTGCCCTGCAATTGATGAGCTGCCATGACATATACTCCATGCTGTACTTCATGCTCAAACAACTACAACAGCTATAAACTGTGAGTCAAGATTGCCGCGACCAACAATGAGAGACTGGAAATCTACAAGCATGTCAACAAGATCACAAGCTAGACGCTGGATTTCTGCGTCTGCTGCGCCTGAGGTGCTTGAATTACTGACTGCCTGCATTGCCTGCCACATCCTTGCTGGTCATAGCAGACTAGCACGTAAAAAGCGCAAGTTGCGCATGATATATGTCAATTGAAAGCAGGTGATCTCAGATGCAATGCAAGTAGTTGGCCAGAACTGAGGCGCTGTGTTTGCAATGCAGGCTTGGTTGCCATGGCTGGCTATGAAGTATTTCATGTTCTGCCAAAACGTCACATGCTGATAACAGCGCCAATGGACATCAGCGGTACTACTGTCAGTCAAGCTGTAGCTTGGTTAGCTGCTTTTGGCGCTGTCTACAACTGCCATAGGTATGCCAGCTGCATGTGTACAGTTGAATTGCAACCTAGAGCTGCACTGGTAGAGATCAAGCACTTATGTATGCCATTGAACACCTTTGCCAATCAGTTGCCATTCGCAGCACTTCCAACTGCTCTGCGCCAACCGAATTACAGATGATTTGCATCAGCCTGCTGCATTGCTGGGGGTTATGCCATTTTGAGTCAGTTGCATGCTTGTTTCAAACTGCCATGCAGAGATGCACTGACAACTGCTGTGTCCGCTGGTGCAAAGCTATGCTTCTGGAATGGTGTTCCGTACTGCTGGGGCGCAAGGCGTGGGCATTGTGAATGCCATTCGAGGAGCTACTGTTGCTCTAGTCAGCCATCTGTGCTTCTGCTCACCTGCCAAGCCGCTGCAATGCCTCTCTCCTGTCAGTGCCGTTAGTGCTGCAGTTGTCACAGCAGGTGGAATCCTTTGGGTGAAGGCCTCCAGCCCCAGCCAGGTGAGTTGTTGCTGCTGGCTGTGATTGAGCAATGGCATCGCATGACAGATGCTTTCTAGGCAAGCATGGTGCTGCTAAAGTTTACTGTGCAGTGTATGTTGCAAACTTCAGCATACGCTTGATGTTTGCACGTGAAAACGTTTGCTGCAATGCTTGTTGCCTCTCAATTATGACCTTCGTCAAGCACAACAGCAACATGACATGTGCAGGTCAGAACTTGACACAGATGCTAATGGCTTGATACATCACATTTGGTCTGCAGGGTGTACACAAGAAAGTTCAGTAACCTTGTGCTCAGTTGAGATGTAACATGAGCAGATTCAATTGGTCCAGGAAAACCTGCAGTGGCAGGCAGCAAGCCAATGTTACAGATGCTGGCGCCCCATCTGTCAACATTTCATTAGTGACCACCATAGATTCGGCTCAGCGATCACTTCGAGGGACCGCAGCTGCAGAGCAGAGCTTTTGTCAACCTGCGTGCGCTGTATTTGCAATTCGGACCCGCAGGACCCCGATATGTCATGAAACAATTTTAGGGTAACTATGTAGGCCGCCTAGTAGCTCTTGCATAACAGTACCCGACTGCAAACACCATTGACAGCACTGACGTCATCTGCGCATCATGGCATCTTGATTTGAACGTGCTGCAAATTCAATATGTCAAGTTGTCAGGGCTGTTTGATGAAACGTCATTGTATCCAAGCCTGCAACAGCATCCTACAGGTATGCCAGCACCACCGCAGACTATTGCAGACATCAGTGCCAAGTAGTGCAGAATTACAGGGGCTTGTGCTGGATAATGTTAAACAGCCTGCATTGCTGACATGCTATGGATCTATATTTTACAACACTGACCATTTGCTATTACTAAGGTTTTGCAGTGTTATGTCATGGTGTTTGCCTTACTAAGCAGTGAGAGCATGACTAAAGCCCTGCAGCTCCCCAGGCTAGGTTTTAACTATTTGAAAGCAGGGGGAAATCTATCCAGGTCAAAACCCTACACACACTGCTTATTTACTAAATTTTAACCAGATTATAGTTGGCAGTACTTAGCTAGTAGAAGTGACGTCCAGCTCCCCAGCTCCTCAAGAAAAGCTAAGAGGAGCCTGAATAAGTCAAAGTTCTGAGTTTCAGAAGGGAGTTCGTGATGAGCTGCTGAGCTCAGTAAAACCCCTGTAGAATCAGGGTCGCACACACACACACCCCCTATTTTTGCGCCGCTTGCGGCGCTGCCCTTGTACACAACCCTTTACTTAACGTAATACAGTCAAATTCAAACTTTTGAGTTTCTGCACGCAGGAGTTAGTGACAGCTGTACGCAATGGCTACAGAGGTTGTACGCAGAGCGCATAGACTTCAGGCGCTAATGCTGCAGTGATGTGGCGCTGATTCTACAGAGGCTGCATGCAGTTTCTGCAGAAGTTGGGCCAGAAAACCTACTGAATTCCCTAGGATTCTGATAGGATGACGAAACCTTGATCTTTTCTGCACGCAGACACGTGGAGTTCTCAACTCTTTTAGATGCTGTCTGTTTGTTCTGTAGCTACAGTTGATGGCTGATGTGCAACTCATTATCGCAGTCCTCACCATCATCTTCTCGTTAGCAACTATTTAAAATTAAGTTTTTCTCTGTGTTGTGCAATGAGTACAGCTTACGAGAACCTGAAAAAGCATCTAGAACTGGCGATAAGGCAAATAAAGGAAATCAAGGAAACCAAGAAGAAGTTTGACGAGGAAGAGTTGACTGAATTGGAGAGCAAGCTTACTGATCTGATTACCGAACTAGTGAACCAATGAACCCTATTGAGATCAAGACAGCCCTAGAGGGTATCTAAAACTGATGTCGAAGACTACGTTCAGCCTCAGAGATCTAGATAAAGCGCTGCTCAGGAGCTTATTACACACAATAGAGTTCTCCATTCTAGCATGCCCAAGCCAGCCCGAGAGTTCCTCCCCTCCTAGAGAGAGAGAGAGTAATTTTACATGCTTCAGCTAGACAACAAGTCTAATCGCATGTGCCACAAGTGGCAAACTCTAATTCAATCAACTGAAGTGTGTGATTGTATCATTGTAAGTCACGAGCGACAACACAAACAAAACACGATAAGCAAAAAAAGTTTGTGTTGTAAAGAGATAACCGGAAAGCAACCTCAAGTGTTACCATTGGAATCAACAGCCATTGAAGTAGACCCAGCAGCATCTACAATTGAGGCAGCAATGATGCTTGGGGCCTCTGGCAAAATGGTAACCCCAGCCTGCTGAAGTACTATCGTGGGGTCTACAGCCACTGATTTGCGGATGGGCTTTGGCCTGCCTGCCATGCCAAAACCTGCTGGCCTGCGCGCTGCAGCAGGAGTCTGGGCAGGTGCATGTGGTGGCGCCGAGGAGACAACCTTATTGGCTTCACCCCGAGCGCAAGTCCTGATCACAGGACCATCTTTGTACTTCAGGACAGCAGCCCTGAAAAAGGGCTTGTAGCCCCTTGTCTTAAGCAACAAGAAGTCTGCAGACAGACCCCTGCGCTGCCGCATCTGCCCAGGAGTCAAATCATCATCCATCCTGATGCCCTGAGGTGGCTGGATGCTTTGTATGCACAATGCTTGGCAGCAACTGACTGCAGCTCCACCAAGATAGCCCTTGGCTTTGCCTGATATGCCTTCCACTTGCCGAGGCAAAAAGCTGTGCTGACTCCAACCTCACGAGGCGCACCCTCTGAGAGCAGAAATCAAGCATGCCAATTTGAAGAGGATGTAAGAAATATTAATGTAAATCTCACTGGAAATCAGTGAATCTGATCTGAATTGATCATAACAGTCCTTTACCTACCTTTTAGTCCTATGCAATCATTAGCCAACACAAAACCGCTGACCTTGTTAGTGCTGTGTACGAGCAGCTTGCAGAGGCATGAATTGCAAGTGTTGGATGGCTGGCATCAAAACAAGCTTGATGGAGAGCCCTAACCCATGGTTCTCAACTATTAACACATATAATAACAATTCATTATAACAACAAACAGTATTAACAATAATATAATTGTTGATACATTGTACAGCGAACTCCCCTGTGGGGCTCCAAAGACATTTGCTCAGCAAATGACCTGTCCTGCCTACGAAATACATATAGCAACATGTACCAATTTACTACAACCAATAAGAACCAAAATAAAACGACTACCCAAGCGTCTAGCAAATGATGGGTGAAACAAGGGCAAGCAACACATAGACTTTCAACGGGGCTTGATGAGGCAATTTAGCTTGAGCACTATCTCCGCAAATGAAACTGGAAAATGCAATCAATCTCCTTCTGCATTGTCAAGCAACCTTAACATCCTTCCTCACAGACTTGGACAATTTCGAGGCTGGTTTTCCAGCTTTGAAACGGTTGACCACCAGCCAAATAGCAAGCAAGACTAGTCCAACTGACAAAGCTACCCGAGCAGCCAGGAAAAGTTTGACATCCAGCAAGGAAAGCTGCCACCATGACAGGGTATTTTGTTTGGTTCGCATGTATGGCTCTCCTCCCGTATCCAGGACATGTTCAATGACGTCTGCTGCAAGCTCCACAGGTTGACGCCGTTTGCTCAACAAGCGCCTTTGCACTCTTTTAGCATTATCCTAAACACATGCACAACTCTTGCACTTCTTGTCGACATCACACACCTTTTTTAGCATCATTTTGAGCTCAATATCATTATGCACACTGGTTTTCTATAATCACCGCACACAACACGGCAAGATTGGGCTCTCCAAACTACAAACAAGCCAATATACTGCCAATTTGTGGCTTGTGTGCAAATGTGGCTTGAGCTCATGATAACTACTTTCTCTCCTTGAATGAGCACTGACATGTAGCTACAACAGCTCTAGGTGCCGTTCAGTTTGATGTTGTCCAAGTATTGATACCATTTGCAGACCACATGTTGCAATAGCAGACAAGCTACATGACTAATGCATATAGGCTCACTCAAACATACCGTATAGTTGGCGTCGCCCAAGACAAGCATCAATGCTTCTACAATAGGTTCAAAGGCAGGCGGAGACAGCTTGGCTGGATTGACAGTGATCCCAAACCCATGATATACAGCCTGCATACACATTTGGTGCAATTGTATATTCTTGATCGAGAAATGGAAAAGCGTGAGATCAAACAACACTGGCATGAGGGACATGAAGAATTGCCCATCAAGACTATCTTAAGTACACTCCCTCATCATTCATTGCAGCTGGACGTGGTAGTCTTTAGAGTAGCAAACAGTGTGCCAACCAAGCATCAGATCATCACACACATAACGGTAGAAGGGGTGCAGTGTTGAATGTCATTGCACAATCCTCCAAAGCCTGCAAGAACCTTACATGAACTGGAGAAGGAATCCGCAATGGGAGACACATGCTGAGTGGCATGAGTTTTGGACTGTAATCCCTAGCTCCATGGTAACTTTATGCCAACACAAGATAGCTAGATCCTGAGCCCGTGAAGCAGATTGTTCCTTGTTCTATGCTTCCAAAATCGGTTGTCCATGCCAAATAGTTCCACTACAGGCTGACATGGTTGGGAGACAGGAAAACACTTAAATTGCCTTACCTTTGCTGCATTGTCTGGTTGGTCACCAGACAAAGGCACCGCCACCAGCGGTTTCCCATGGTAAGCTGCTTCATATAGGCTATTTTTGCCAGCATTGGTGACTAGTGCCCGTACAAAAGGGGACCCCAACACATCGTTCTGTGGGGCCCAGCTCACGACCTTGACATTGGAAGTCAGATTCAGCGAAGAGATGCTTATGTTCCCTAGCAAACCAACGAGTGTTACTGCTAGCCATGGTAATCGCAAGTACTGATGCTTGAAAACTGTGACACAGATAAGACATGAGATGATATAATACATAACGCTAACACAACAACGTGTATCATCTACAAATATAGCAACTAGCACATTGATGTACATGAGAATTGTTAATAGTGCAAAAACTAACATGCATGAAATGGACGCAACCAGGCAGCAAAACAGCTAAGGCAAGCTCACAGTGTTGGTCACCTGGCAGGTCATAAGGAGCCATTTTCCAAACAATAGGGTGCGGCAATTTTGAGAATGCTGCTGCAAAGCTGTGGAGCTCATCCTCTGACACCACAGCTAAGGTGCCCATGTTCACGTAAACAGCACCACTAGACATTGCTGCCTCTCCTTGTAGAAACTCTGCCAACTCTCCTTGCAAGGCCTTGGCAGGTGCGGCCAGCACTGGCCCCACAATCTACAAGTTTCGTTATAGTTTTACTATAGCTTCACTTACGCAAGGCATGCAGACGTCCACTGCAAGGCCACTCAACAGATGATGCCGGTGTCAATGCATTGGCAGGGAAGGCTAGGCACACCCTGAACTTTCCTTTGAGCAACGCCTCAACGACATTATGCTTTCTTTCCTTCATGCGATGCATAGGCAGCTTGCATGTGCCCTTGAGACTTCTTGCTTTGTAAAGGGTTGATAGCCTAGGAAAGGCGCTCGTTGACACTTAGTGCACAACCCTGTTACAAAAGGGGTTGTGCACTAAGTGTCAACGAGCGCCTTTCCTAGGCTATCAACCCGTTACATGCTTGCTATAAGCAGAATATGATCACAAGTGCAATATGCATGTACATAACCAAGGTTGACCAGGCAAGTTTGTGTGCTACTCCAACAGGTACTTGTAACGTCTAACAAGAAGCCTGGTGGGCATGCTAGCAGCACTGCAAGCACTTAGACATGAAAAGCCAAGGGCAGTAATTACGTGAATGTCTGGGGGCATGGGTTGTGGGAACTCTAAAGCCCAGTCCACGGCAATAATTGTGGCTACAGCATGTGATATCTGAGGATTGTCTCCTGTGCTGGGCATCTGGAAGCCCAATTTCTCCACAAAGTCCCTTTTGCTGGTAGTCAGAACAGGCGCCATTTTCTTGCAAAACTGATTACACCGATAGTTTTGCACACGTTGCCAGAAACCCTGTAGAATAAAGTTGTGTCATTGACTTGCATGTTCTGATATTGCATGGTCGGCTCACAAAAGCATCCAATGATGTGAATGATGGGTTGATGCAAGCATACCAAACTGCTTTTATACTTGTGTACACATATAACCTTCCCCAGCACGATACTCATTGACCTAAGCAGCTGGCATCATCGCTAGGTGCATGCTTATGGGATGCTGCCCAAAGCTTAAACATGTCAAGAGGTAGACAGCGCACATTTGCAGTGTAGCTGCAAGACACTGATAATGCTGCAACAAGGCGACGCTAATCAAGCTATGGGCTCACCATATTTGTAGTGAGACCAGATGAGAATTGTGGGACGTAGGCCATGGGGTTTGGTATCATGTGAGAACCTTCATGAAGTGGCAGCAGGTAGGGTGAAGGAATGAAGTCCACACTAGGAAGGCCCAAAACCCCACTAAGCAGGTCTGCTGGCCAACACAAAGCATCCCTCAGCATCACATCGAACTGCAGAGCTTTGAGATTGTCCAGGGTATCTTGGTCTGACATCAAGTGTTGGGCAGTCAACAACGACCCAGCTCCATGTGCTTGTGTCAGCTGCAGGACATAGTATATGCTAAAGAGAGCCAGGAAAGCAGGTAAAGCCTGCTAACACACTTGTCATACCGTCTCGGGATCCCGCAGGATGGTGCGTATGGAATCAAGCGATCCCATAGCAGGAGCTTCGTCTCGAAATTCTATTATTCGACAGCCATGGCCTTGCGCATGTTCAAAAATGTGCTTGTTCACCTCTGCCGAGCTAATCAGCAAGGTGAAGTTGTGTCCCCTCTCGAGGAGTTCTTGTCCGATCTTTATTAGCTGCAGATGGTGGGATACGCCGCTTGTGACACCAAACGCCAAGATGGAGCTAGTCTGTACATCCGGCAGCGACAGCAACAGCACCGCTAGTAACGATGCAACAGTCAGCCGAGGTGCTTGCAACTGCTGCATGAGCCTGACTCGAGGCGACCACGCCACCAAACTCAGGTGACACCAGCTGGGAGTATTCGGCGTAGCATCCAATCGAGACAGCTTTCGGCTGGAGAACTCTGTCGTCCCACAGCAGAAGCCTGGCGATGGACTCTCTGACTTGCAGGTTCTCAATCTACCTCCTTCAGGGATGATTCAACCAGAAGCTGTCTTACGCTTGACAAATGCAACAATTTGATGCTGCATTGAACGCTGCAGCAGAGCTGCGTGACGCCAACCTCATCAATGAGGCTGTTCAGCATCAAGCAGCTCAGTATTGATTCATCCCCCGGTCTAAACAGATTGAAGCTTGGGCTAATGCTAGGGCTGCACGCAAGCAGTATCTGAAGACCAAGCGCGCGCAGCAACCCCACCAGGAGGCATGCCTAATGCACCTGTAAAGGTGTTTGCCACCAAGAACAATAGGGGTGGCAGTGGCACAGCTTACATGTGCACAATCTGTGGTCAGCCTAGAAAACGATCTCATGGTAGGACTGGTTGCCCTTTTAGGCCATCGTGAAGCATCAGCAGGCAATGTACCTCATGCCATGGCCAGTGAAACAATCTGCTGCTGCAGAAGTCTTAGTAAGAGCAATGCGCTTTCTTGGTTTTGAGTCAAGTGATTTTGGAGAAAAGTACAGCAGGCTGTTTGTTACACATATGTCTCTGTTTGCTTTCAAATTGTTAGACCTTGCAATTGACTACACTCATCAATTTTTCAATATGCCAGACTCAAGTACAGTATTGATTTGCACAAAGATGTCACTGCAATATGAGATGTGAGGACATCATCACTTCATGAAGCGTTTCGCTGCATGTGTCGCCGTTTTCTGCCATATGGACGCACTGTCTGCTGGCACATTCAGGGGCCGTCAGTCTGTGACACTGCGCTTGCCAAACGGCGCAGCATCGTTGCCACGTATGGCACCACAAGTAGGTTCAGCTCAGTGTATGCTGAGTATATGCCTTTCGTCACTTTGCTTGCATTCAATCTGTGCGCTGCGTACAACTTGCATTGGTGGGTGTGGTTCAAGCTGCCAAAACAAACAGCTCTCAAGCCTCAGCCAGAAGCAGCGCGTAAAAGTGACTGTCACACAGAATTTACAACATTGCATCATGCAGCCTCTGGCGCAAATTATCGAGCTCCTGCTCACACACGCTTCCTCAGCATCGCTTCAAAACTTAGTTAGAGCTGCCAAACAATATAGCTGTATAAACTTAATTGTAAAACAACATTAGCGAATACAAAGCGAGATCAATGCCTGAAAGCATATATCATCACATTCTGCGGTGGAAAGTCGCGTTCTGTATGCACTGTAAATCCATTTGCTTGAAGTAGATCTGTGGCAATTTGCAAGCGAGATGCGACATCATGAAGCTCCAATGCTACCTGCAAAATCGACATTTGTTTGAATCTATAGCTGAAAAGATTCTGCTTGCCTAGGAAAGGATCGGTGGTCGGCTGACTTGGAGTGCTTGCCGCACGAATCCCTTGTACACAAAAATTGGTTCTGGAACACTAGAATGCTGCAGGTTATGATGCAGGCTTTGCACTTGCGATGGGACCAAGCATGTCATCATGCATCTGCACTGCTATGCCCTGAACGCTTTAAGTTGAGATGGCAGCAGAGTTTGCTTGCTGTTTATTGCCCTTGTGAGCAGTAAGCAACAGCCGGCTCAGGTGTTACAAGCAGATCAGAACGAAAGGGCTAAGACACATACAGGCAAAATAGACAGATGGCTGACCACCGACCTGTTTGATACATGCCCAGTCTTGAGGTTGAACACCTTGCAAAACCTCCAGCTCACAGCCTTCTACATCTATCTGTGGTACTCACACACTGTGTGAGGGGCACAGATTGATATGCATAGGCGATACTTTTGTGGCCTCAAAAGGCAGTGTGTTTCTACCCATGGGCATCATTGTATCGCTATGCACAGCAGCATGCAAAAGAGCTAGCAGAGCAAGCCAATCTGAGTTGATGCTACCAGATTGCAGCGTACCTTCAACAGATCTATGTGGCTGAGGTCGTTGTCCTTGATCAGCTGACTCATAGTGGTGACAGGGCAGACACAGTCTTGAGCATCTGCAAAGAAGAACTCCTGCATCATCTCTCCTTGCAAATCCATCTTCTCTTGCACATTGCAGGTCGAGTTGCCTGGCATGTTAGGGTAGAAGCGTATCTGCAGCTCTCCCATTCTGGCACCTACAGCCTTTGGGATGACCTGTACCTGTACAGCCATTACAGCAGAATTGAAGCTATTTTTGAGCATCTGATCTGCTGCAAAACTCCAAGGAAGGCAGAGAGCTTTTGGAGCTGTCTTGGTGCAAACACTCCTGTGTGAAGCAGCTGGTGACACTTCCTGTGCGCACGTACATGCCCCTGCACACACCTTGATTGATGGCGCATTTGCTGCAGCATCAGGCACATACACAGGGTACCAATCAGAAGCGCAGGTGCCAGTATGAGCGCAACATCTTTTTCTGCAGCTGTGCTGTGTTTTTGATAGCTCTGGACCGCAGCTACGCATCAGCTATACTATAGCTAGGTACAGTTGAACTATAGCTCTGTACTAGCTAGACTGCCAGCAAAGCTGACCTTGCTAGGTTTGCCATTGTGACCCATGCTTCATGGCAACTTGTGCAACATCATTGTGAAATGTTTATCTCAAACCAAGTTAGGACTGCACTGCAGTGCATCCTCATCCCATTTGACGCCTCAGCCTGTGAGGTAGATCTTATCAAAGGGTGATATGATTTAAGACTGACCTTGCTGGCCATGTCATGATGCTTCAAGTTGTGCTCCATGACAAGAAGGTTTTGAGGTACAGGCTCCAAGGCAAATATCCTGCCTGGCACTCCTCTGCCCTTCCCCTTGTCTCCCTTCAGCGCCCAACAGACAAACATGCCTGCGCAACCGAGCTGTCCTCACTAGGCGCAGAAGGGCTGCTCACTTGTTAGGCACATCGGTTCCAGCCACAACCATCAGCAAATCTGAAAGGTGCCAAAAACAACTCAAACTCAGCTAAACCTGGTAACCTAGTCGGGGTTCCAAGGTAGCATTTGCCTGTTTCTGAGCGCAACGCTGAACGAGTGCCTAGTGTCGCTTGCTACATTCACCTGTGCTTTGGTGCCAAGATGTCTGATAAGTCACATCTGGCTCCCCACAACGGACTGTGAATTGATTTGATTGATTCATTCAAACCCAACAGTCTGGCTTGAGTGTGATAGCTTGCGGGAGCTGACCATTCCCCAGTAATGCAAACAACGGGTTCAAGAGACTGAGGCTTCTGACCTACATTGGCTCCCACATCAACAACCGTGTCTCCATCTCTGATGTTGATGCCATGTTTCCCGTAGCACTCATTCCTGAAGATTTCATTTGGATGAATAAGCCCTCTATCTCTGCTTGAACTGACACTTCCCACCCGTTGGGAAGCTGTACATAGTCCTGCTCTCACCGACATACAAGTCAGTCTTGCAGCTCTGCTCAGACTTCCTAGAGAGACAGATGCGTATGGGCAGGGTTAGGAAGAGCATCACAGCATGAGGAGCTCTGTGTAGGAACATGCAGCCAGCAAGATGCAAATGTATGCAGGCATGCAGCCTGACATGCGTAAGCTGCATGTGGCATGTATGATTTTATAAGCCTACCGCAGTGAATCACAGCATGAGACCATGAAGAGGACCTGATCGATGTCATCATCAGTTGCAGCGCCATGCACTGGCGGCCTCACGCTACCGAGCTGTGCAAAAGCAGCATGCTTCATCATATGCTGGTGGATGAAGTCTACAGCCACATCCACTCCGTTCTGCTCTGCCAGCAAAATCGTTTTTGCGTGTTGGCAGGCCTGGTGCATGCCGCCAGACATCACCTCCTGAACATGCCACTGAGTGTCAGGCACATTGCATCACTATGCTGAGGATCAAAAACTTCATGGTCCTGTAAACCTACGCCCCCCCACCCTCACGCGGTACTTTGCCAAATAACTTTTAGCTGCGCAATTATCTGTTCATCTGCGTACAGCCAGACATGACAAATGGACAGACAGACAGACAGACAAACAAACAAACAACCAGACAGACAAGCAGATTCACAAATGGATGAAAGTGACAGACCGTCAGACAAACATACAGACAGACACAGCCAGACAGACAGGCAGACAAACAGAGGTGATGAAGCTCAATCTCCTGACCCTCTGTCTGGCTCGCCACAGATGCAGACTGAATGCCAAACAGGCACATGCCCTGCTGTCAACAAGTTTGTGTCCCACGCAACAACCAATCACTCATACCTGCAGCTTCTTGCTTAGCTGCTGTTCTGAGACAGCTGTGTCCCCTGTGCTGTCAGCGTTTAAGCTGGCCTCTGCTCTTGAAGGCAACGTGTGTATTTCTGAATGAGACAAGGTTAACGTGCCAGGGGCTTGTAACATGGCCTGTATGTCAAGTGTGCCCATGAGCATGTCAGGTCCTTGCACAGCCACTCCCAGGCGACACAACTTGTTGGCCTGCAATGGAAAACACTGACGAACTTTTCCATGCATGGTCCTGCAACTATATACACACACATAACAAGAGTAAGACTTCTAGCAGTAAGCATTGAAGCACTGCAATAGAATGGTCTTTTGGGACTCACAAGTGAGACCAATGACAGGCAAAGCACGGGACTTTGAGGCAGACATAGCCTTGTATATTAGGAAACAGTATCCACTCCTTGTGGTCATGATGGAGGGAGCACACGCAATGCATCAGTTGCAATGCGGCTACTATCGCCTGCCACTGCCAGAGGAGGGGAAACATGCTGGGACTCTGCAACACCACCTGTGTCGGTGTTGACCACGTCAAGTTGACAATTGAATCGGACAACTGGATGACGCACAAGCAGAGGATGACAAGTCTGACTTGGAGACCATTGCACCTTGGTACGAAGTCAAAAGCATCTAGGAACAGTGACATACATGAGATGCCAATGCAACCTGTTCAAAGAGTTGTTATGTACATCAGTGTTGCAACTAAAGCGCAGACAAAAGCAGTTGCAGTCTCAAAACACTCACCAATGCTAATTGATCACAGGTGAAGGGGCATATGATCTGTGGAGTCCCTGATGCAAGGGCTGCTGCTGTGATGTTGCTATTGCCATGGTGCATGATGGCACTGCATCTTGGCAGCAGCTCACTGAGGGGCGGGAAATGAGACACATCAGTGATAAGAGCTGGGTCTGCCTCAGCCATAGCTGCCATCCACACGTCAAAGAACAGTGGCTTGTGTCCATCTGCAGCAACATGCACTGGTAAAGCTGTACAGCCCTGTTGCACATGAGACGACTGTGGAGCAAGGATGATTCCGCCAGTACAAGTCCCTTCAACACCTTGAAAGGCATCTGAGCGCGTGTTTATAAACACTTGAATGCAAGTTGGGAAGGCGGGTCTGAGCCTATCTATCTGCCCTCATGCTGCATGTGTACAGCATGCAGGCGTATCGCTTGCATGTGTTCCATCAAACAGATGGCATGATGTCAATGTGCAAAGCCTTCGTCTTACTAACTTTCATCTCCTGTTGTGACACTCTACAACATAACAGTTGCTGATGTAGGCAGTTTGTGTCATGCAGTACTTGACATGCTGACAAGAAAGCCAATGCAGCATGAAAAGAGAACAAAACAGAAATTTGATAGGAAATGCCCTAGACTTTCCAGTCAAACAGCATGTGTCTAACCGCAGCCCTTGCCAAACTGGTCAAAGCAGTCAAGACTGAGCTGAGGCCCACCCAATGCTCTTCACCACACCTCTGTACCACCACATTCTTATGGTGGCCTTGAAAACTGTCAGACATTGGCAAACAGAGTTTGCATTGGCATGCGCCTATACTGCCCCGGTGGTCTGCACTGGTGTATGAGCACAGCCAGCAGCTGCATTTTGATCAGCACTTACATGTGCAAGCACAAATTATTACCTGTCAACAGCACACCCTTTGCATCTGCCGATTTCAAAGCATTGTTCAGCAGCTTGAACAGGGAAGCAGTGTCAGGCAGCAGACCCAGGGATGCTGCGCTGCCCAGATGAATGCACACCAAACAATTGCTGCCTTGCCACTCTGCAAACGTCTTCCCCTTCAGTCCTGGGTACCTGGCCAACAAGCTGTCTAGCTCTGACTGTTTGCCGACCGCTGTTTCCTGAAGTGCACGTGTCAATGAGAAGCGCTGCTTCCTTGCAGCATTGCTCGCGTGACCTCTTAGTGCACGAGAGAGGGTGCAACACCCACATCATGACATGTCGATGTGTGTGATAAGCATGCAAGCACTTGGTACATACGTGCTGTCATGCCTTGCAAGGCTTCATGCTGAGGGAGCATCAACAGCATGACATGGCCCCACTCTGCATGTGCGCGCAAGACTGCAGGTGCACTCAATGTGCACACCATGCAGCTTGACAACCCTTGCTTACAAGCCTTTGTGAACACACAGACAGACGGTCAGGAAGTTCTTCTGTCCCAAGTTCTGCAGGAGGTGTCTGCTCACCGGTCTTGGTTTGCCTGTTGCTTGCCAGAAGCCACAGGCATGCACACTGCAGGGCAGTTTCCCTGTTTGCTCTAGGACTGGCTTGCCAATGCCCAACAACAGTGGTATACAGTCCGGCAAAACAAAGCCATCATCATGCCTCTGTCTGACGTCAGTGCCTGCGAAAGCTCACTTGAGTCAGGCTTTTGTGTGTGCACATGTACATGTATGTATGTGTGCAGGCATGCTTGCATACTACACCTGAGTACTGTCTGCAGTTGCAAGCACCCCCCATATTGGCTTTGAATGGCCCCCAGGGAGAAGTTGTTGCCATGCTTGGCAGGTGGCGCTGAGCATGTTGTTAATTTTCAGTGACAAATGCACATTGGCCTGACTTGAGAAGCTGTTTCTGACAATCTTGATGGACGCTCTGTGACTGCATTTGCAGAACGGGCTATATCATGCAACGCAGTGTACCTGGAAGGACCTTGAAAGGAGTGTGAGGTGCCTGGACTGCTGACTGGTACAGAGTAGGAGGTAAGCCCAAGCTCCCCTGACGCCATTGTTGCCATTTTGAATCATACAAGGGCCACATCCAGTACTCTGCTTCTTTCCAACCAACCTTCCCTGTTATCAGCCAGCAAAAACATCATTGAAGAATCAAATTTTCGTGACATGTTGTTTTGGTAACTTCAATTTTACACAGCAGATTTTTGGCTTGCACAGGGCAGTCAGCGGTGGAGAACAGGTAAAAGGTGAGTGGCGGTGAAGTGAACTGCTACACCCAAGTCTGATAGTTTTGAAAGTGCGTGTTGACAACAGCAGCAAGTGTTGATTGTGTGGCAATGTAGCAGTGTGAGGAATTAGCACCTCGTCATCTAGCTAGCAATGCTTTTTATCCCATACGCGCTCTGTACCAGGCAGCCAATGATTCCAGCTGAACACAGAGTTGTTATCCAAAGCCGTTTGTTGCAAACACCATAACAGCCTCAAACAACAGTGGGACCAGCTAACAATAGCACCCACTGACCACTTTGCTCACTAGCGAAGATAGAGCATTAGGTTATACATTTATGCTTCACATTCCTTTGAATGATAGTTGGCAAAGGGAGCACTATAGACCCTAGCCAGGCAAACCTTGAGGAGATCCTTCCAGCGCTTTGTACAAGGCAGGTAGTCTGGCTTGAAGCTGATTGCTGGAATGCTCATGGAACAGGTAAGGGACTGAGCCTGGACAGACTACAATGCAGGGCAAGCAGACAGCTTCAGCTAGATGGACAGCATCTATTGCTGCCAGGTTGCAGATGATGAGAGCTCGGGCTGCCTTTTCTGCTTTACTTGTAGACTTCATCTGTAGACAAGCTTTGCTTGAGTATGATCACAAAGTAGCCAGCAGTTGCATCATCAACAAGTTTTCACTGCAGGGTTCAAGCCACACCTGGCTTGTCTGCAGGCATTTATAGCATGTATAGTACTCCCTGTCATTGACCTGCATGGATGGCTAAAAAGGCTTGGGTTGAGCGTTTTGCATCTGGACCACCAGACTCTGTACAGTACCGTGGGCCCTCTGTGGTTTGGCCTTCAACCATATTGGCCTGATCTTTGTGTTGGCAAACAACTCAGTCAGCCAGCCCTGCGGTGCAAAAGGATCAGGGGTGGATCAGGAGAAACCTGGGTGCAAGTGCTGACCTGCGTGACTCAGGCAGCGACGCTGTATTGGCGCGTTGTTGCGTCATGCACGTACACGCACACTTCTGTTACTTGCTTACCTTGTGCACGCGGTACGTGACGAAGTCGACCTGCAAGTCTTGATGCTGCTTCTGAAATACAGAAGCGAGAAGGACCATAGGTTCAACATCGTGGCGCCAGCCTTTTGCCAGAAAAAGTGCTTGCATGTTCCCTTTGTTTGGGCTCAACGCATATGCCATCTACGGAGACGTTGCGAGAAATGGACCGAAGGCAAATTGTGATCACAAAAGCCAGCTGCGGTTCAGACAGTCCGAGCCACGATCTGTTTGATGAAGCTGTTGATGAGAGTCGCACAGTGAGCTAGCACCAGCACTCAATCAATGAATGTGCACTGAAAATTGTGCAGTCGATTTGATAATCGACTCGATTGGCCTCAAGTTGCTTAAATAAATGAATGAATGATATGAGTGCTGCACGTGGCACGTCACATGCGTTTAAGCTGGCCGTGGCGCAACCATTCGATCAAATCAGCAGAGAATGTAGGTGAACTCAGTAGCAACTTTGTTGAACACTAGCCAGCACAGCCTTCTTGGTAGATACCTTAGGAAATGTTATTTTCATGGGAGGTACAGTATGCGCAACCCAGCCATTGACATCACACGTTGCTTTAGGGCGTGGGCACAGCAAGCTTGGCTGTCACATGCATTAGATTAGTATTGACTGACATTGTCTGTATGACCCCCTGCTGGGTCCCCATGACAGTAAATGTATATGGATTGATATTAATTGATTCTGCTGTGAACTGCGCAGAGAGAGAGAGGTCCTGGAACACCTGACGGCCCTGCTGACATTGGTAAGAGCCCCTGTGGCAGCATTGTAGCACTGCTCGTACAAGTTGACATGTGCCTGTCTTTTACTCAGGTTCTCCATCTAAAGGGCATAACGCAAATCAAGCAACCTTGTCCACCTCAACACAAGTATACTGAGTGACTTTGCAGGTGTGTGTGCGGATCTTCTTGCGGCCAATGTGCAGATGTCAATTCTTGGGGTGTGCATGGGCATGCAAGCTTCAGCACTGGCAAATGGATCTTCTGTTCATCATGCTCCTGAGCCTATACATGGCCGCCTTAGCCACATGCAGCACACAAACCACAGACTGTTCCAAGACATTCCTTCTGGTGAGCTCCCCTACCTAGAAGCTGTTTGCTTCTTGCATTCATTCAATCATAACGCATACTAGGCAAGCTCAGCAGGCCTCAGCTAGGTGCGTACTGGAGCAATCAACTGTCTCCAACCAGTTTGGTGCTTGCTTGCTGCAAGGATGTTGCTGCTACGTGTTGGCTGGCAACTTTTTGCGGCAGGGTGGGCTGCTGGCGCCTGTCAATGTACAACGCTTCTAGTATAGGACTTTTGGCCCCTGGCCGTGGGCATTTGCCATTTGTGGCTCATTCAATCACACTTGTTTTGGCTGAAGGATCTAAAACCTTCTCTTTCTCTCTCTGTCTGCTCCTGCTCATGGTGCTCCTCAGCTTTGAGCTCATCTCAAGCTTCAGGTCTGTGGGCTGTCCATCACACTTTCCCTGCACCCTGAGCATGTTTGACACTTTCATTGCATTGCAGCATATGAGTGTGTCTGTCTCATCTGCAATTTGTAGCTTTGACCTGTTCCTGGCAACATCTTTCCTAGCTCTCTACCACACTGTGGTGTTTATCTGACAGCGCCTGTGCCCAGCTGCATTACTGTCTGCCCAGGTCATTGTCTTGTCTGGCGCTTGTTGGTGACATCTGTGCTTTTGAGACAGGAAGTTCAGCGGCTTCTCACCCTGGACTGTGAAGTGTATTGATTAATTGACGAACACAAGTACCTCCCTTGCTTGCAGGGGTGGGTGCCGGCTTTGCTGTGGTGCGGTACCATTCCCTTGCCATAGATAAGTTGTCCCTGCCAGCACACCCGCAGCCCATAGCCTGGACCTGTGGCAGCCAACAGCCCCTGAGAGCTGCTGCAGCATCACAGGTCTAAACACATCATTACTGCATTCATTTGCTTAGATGCAACTATTCCACAGATCCCGTCGCTGTTGTCTGCTGCAACATCACAGGTCTGCAGCACATTACACCACAGTGTTGAGGTCCATGTACGCATGCGCTGTGCTTTAGCGTCTTCAAACTGCTGCAGCAAACACAGGTCTGCGTCACACCTCAGACTCGAAGTCCAAGTACACACATATGCTGTGCTTTAGGCTCTTCAAGCTGCTGCACCATCACAGGTCCGCAGCACACCACACCTAAGTTTTCAAGTCCATGAGGATATATGTGCTGCGCTTTAGCCTCTTCAAGCTGCTGCAGCATCACAGGTCTGCAGCACGCCACCAATCAATCTTGAAGTCCATGTACACACATGTGCTGTGCTTCAGCCTTTTCAAGCTGCTGCAGCATCACAGGTCTGCAGCACACCATAACTCAGTGTTGTCCAGGTACACTTGCTTCCGACGTCCACGCACACTTGCATATGAAGTCCACACGAACACATACATGCTGTGCTATGGCCCTGCGAGCTGCTGCAGCAACAGTGGTCTACACACAAGATTGCTGCGTTCGTTTGCTATGGTGGTATTACTTCCTCCTCAGACCTGCTTGTTGTTAATCAGCACTTCCCTGCTGCAGCATCACAGGTCTGCAGCGCACCCCACCGGTTCTCAATTCCATGAACACTGGCTTTGCAAGTCCATGTGCATACCTGTGCTGTGCTTCAGCAACCCCTCAGTCTGCCTCGCATTGCAATTGAGCAGACCTTGATTGTTGTGTACAACATGAGCTGCTGCAGCATCAGAGGTCTGCAACATATCACATTTACTTTCAAGTTTGGACTGCATGTGCTATTCTCAGCTTTCACTAAGCCCAGTACAACCTGTGCTGATGAGTACAGCAGGTGCTCATGTTGTTGATGCTCCAAGAGAGCTTTGTTCTGGCTTTATGAAGCGCTTCATTCCTTTTTTCCTGCCTCTGCAATCCTTGCATGCTGTCATTCGACGCCTTGCACAATTGCACATTATTGCTGTCAGTGGTGCAATTTGGCCTGACCAGCAGCCGCACTGCTGCGATTCAATATGCAAAAGCAAGCAGTGTTAGCGACGCCATGTCCACCAGCACTCCGCTCTGCTCAATTTGTGCTGTCATGGGGGCTGATGATATCTGTCTTCTTACACAGGGCAGTAATGCTTGACATGCAGCAGAGCCAGGGCATGCGGCGGCACAGCGTGTGCTTCAGGCCATAGCACATGTCAACCTGCCACACTACAGGGTGCATTTCTGGCGTGGGAGTCTGATGATCTGTGCTTTGCACAGGGCAGCGATGCTTCACATGCAGCAGAGCCAGGGAATGCGGCAGCACATTGCGTGCTTTAGGCCATAGCGTATGTCAACCTGCCACACTATGGGGTGCAATCCACCCTGAAAGCATTGGCAGTGGCTTTGGGCGCCAGCTCATGCAGAACTTCCACGACATGACTGCAGAATGGCATGGCTATCAGATGCCTGGTCCTCCTGCCACACCTACACCATCAGGTGCCTCCTTGCCCTGTTATTGACGGCCCAGAAAGATCTGGAATGACATTGTCTTGTCTGACTCTGAATCGTTGAACATCAGGCGTCCTTACCGTTATGCTCAGAATAAGCCGGCCTGGCAAGACAAGACTTGGGCCACACACATCTGGCATTTATGCCAGAACAAGTAACTATTAGTATTATTATCATCACTTCTATTATCACCAAGCCAAGCTGTGCTTGTCAGCAGGGCCTCTTCTCTGCACACCGTAGCATGTTGCATGCACAAGCATCTGACTTTAGCATGGTCAGAAAAGGGTTCTAAGCCTTTTATCGTGCAAGAGCATTCATATTGATGCTTCCGTGGGCTCATTTGTGATCAAGCGATGCTGCTGTATGCTCATTTGGGATCAAGCGCACGTAAGGCGTGTATGGTGCCACAGTCACAGACATGCTGTTTGTGGCTCAAGGCAAGAGCGCTGAGGAGAAGTTATACAGATTGTGCAGACTTGCCTGACAAATTGAGCTTTGATGTTTAGGCACTGCCGCATGGCAACTGTGAGCAACGCATCTATCATCAGCTGCGTGTGTGCATGCTGAAGCTACTCAACAAGTGCCTAGCTTCAAAACCTTGGTAAGTCCTCTTACCTGTTGTCATGATGTATTGTTGTGGCAATTGTGGGTCATGTCAAAAGCTGGCGTCATTGTTCCCACGGGCAGTGTCATTGTTGCTGATTTTGTTGTTGTGGTGTTGCACGCAGGCCAGACAGAGCAGATGTGTCAGCAAGCCAGCAGTGCTAACTGGCAGTCAGATGGCACAAGCTAGCAGCTTCTGCAGGGCAGTGTCATTCTTGCTGATGTTGTTGTGGTTTTGCATGCAGGGCCAGATCAAGCCACCCTGTCAACAACGTCATGGTAGCAAGCAAGCGGGCAGGGCAAGCTGGCAGTCAGATGGCACAAGCTAGCAGGGCAGTGTCATTGTTGCTGATGTTGTTGTGGTGTTGCATGCAGGGCCAGATCAAGCACCCCTGTCATCAACGTCATGGTAGCAAGCAAGCGGGCAGGGCAAGCTGGCAGTCAGGTGGCACAAGCTAGCAGGGCAGTGTCATTGTTGCTGATGTTGTTGTTGTGGTATTGCATGCAGCGCCACAAAGAGCAGCTCTGTCGTCAATTCCATGGCAGCAAGCAAGCAGGAAGGGCAAGCTGGCAGTCAGGTGGCACAAGCTAGCAGGGCAGTTGTACAAGGGGCGGAGGGCCTGTTCATGCACCTGTATGGGCAGCAAGGCGCTCAGGACACTTTCTGGCTTGACAGGTAAGCATTGCACCGACCTTTTTGCCTGTTTGTGGTCTTCATTTGAGGATTGGTCACTTTTAGGCAGTGTTGCATTATTGCTGCTTTTTCTTTTTTGCAAGTTTGAACAGGTCACACTCCACCGATCTCTTGGCCTGTTTGCGCTTGTTCTTTGAGGGTCGATCAGTGTTGTGCAGTCTGGCTCGCATGGCATTTCCCCAACCTTTTTGCCTGTTTGTGGTTGTCATTTGAGGGTTTGCCTATTATTTGCAGTAATGCGTTCCATTGACCTCTGTGCTTGTTTGCAGCCGTCAGTTGAATGTTGGTCAGTCTTTGCGGTGACTACCTGGTGCTCTTGTTATACCTTGATTTCCTTCAAACCGCTGTCACAAATACAACTTCTTTCTGCTACAATTCTTCTTTCTGCCATAATGTTTTCTGCATTGTACTGTGTGCAGTGTTGCATTATTGCTGCACAATAGCTTACTGCGGATTTGAGCTGTTACCTTCATTCATGCCACTTTGTACTGCTTTGCCTGAGGGCTTGAATGCACACTTGAAGCTGCAAAAGGTGATCATGCACTGCTGCTGCTGTGACTGTTTCATTGAGCGCAGCTATTGTTTGTGCATAGCTGTTGAGGTAATTCAAACTGTTGACATCAGTGTGGATGGACCTTGTCTGGCATGTCCGTAGACAGCACTTTGTCCTAAGCATTTGCCTGTCCCCTCTTTCTGCATGATGCTTATGCTGTCTCTGGTGTACCTATCCCAAACCTCTGCTGTTACACATGTAACTTGTGCCCCCTATGTTTCTTGTTGAATCACCAACATGCGTCTTCTGTGATGTGTTGCGTGTTTACAGCAGCTGACTTGATTGCAGCCCATCTGCTCTGCAGCACATCATTCAACTTAGTGGAGTGGTGCACCAAGTTAGTGAGCCAAGTCACTGAACAAGCCGGCCTGGCGAGACAGAACTTGGGCGCCACACACCTAGCACTTATGCCGGGCGTGTGACATATTATACACATAAGGTTACTATTATGAGTGGAACCCCGGAAAAGAAAGTATTTTGTGGCTTGCTGCAGCTTGGCTTCTGACAGAGGCCAGTTCTCCTACATGGGTGGACGCGGTGGTCCACTCTGGCAGCAGATCTCTTACAAGCTACCGCCGCCGCTGTCTATCAACTCCTGCCAAGCCCAGCGAGTCTGCAAAGCTGCACACCCTGCATCTGACCAATATGACATACAATGGGAGCAGAGACACAGCTATGTACCACAACAGCAGCAGCCAGCAGCAACAAACCCTGGCCTGCATGCTCCATCACCTATGCAGCAGGATGTACCAGACACTGCCATCGTCTCTATGCGAGCTGACAATGCCCAGTGTCATACTCCCACCCCTCAGCCAAGCATTTTGACCATAGAAGATGTCAATGGAAATGTCACACAGCAGCATACATCAGTTTGGAACTTTCTCACGGATCAGCTGCGCCATCACCAGATGAATTCGCACCTTGTGCTGTTCTTTGCTGAAATGCAGGCATATACAGGCTTGCCATTTGCGTGCCACCTTTGAAGCAGCAGCGATTCATTTCATGCGCTGGTACAGATTTGATGCAGACACTTGCAGATTCAAGCATGCATGCTGCCATTCTCTGAGTGCAGAGAACGGTGCGATCAGCCACACAAACACAGCAGAGTGTTATGTTGGTATGGTACCTGATATATATTATTGCAAATGCAGCTCATTGGCTGTGCATGCATCAGGCAGTTTCCTTGAAGGCTTGCAGCTGGACTGCATATGAACGCATGCGGGCGCAGCTTCGTGCACTTGTGCCATGCGCGCAAATCGGCTTGAGATGCATATGTTCCACTGTACATATTAGACTCACACAAACGCTGTTCACTGTATGTTAGAAAGTAACGCTCACCAAGCAAAGCAGCACATGCATGCAATGGTCAATGTCCAATATATCATACCTACTTACTTCGTACTTGTATCACTGTAATCTTCTCTTCGATCTACATTTTAGAGCTCTCGACCACCTTACAGCAGGTCTCCTGCAGCACAGGTAAGGTATCCCACGCAAATACTTGCTGAACTGCCCCGCAGTGATATGGGCTGCAAGTGCTAGACAGTGTTTCGGTACTGGTTCTCCCAGTGGCTCAAGCATATGGGCATCACCAAATAGCAGCAAAACCATCAGGCTGGATGTTTATCCTTCGTTCTGCAAATCATACATGCTTGTTGAGTCCATGCCTTACTAAAGCGCCACAACCTTCAAACTCAAAAAATTTAATGTGTGTGTGCATTTGACAATTGCCTATACATGACAGGGTAAATGCCGACACAATACAAGAGCGTGCAACTACTGCAGACCAACAATACAAAGCACCAGCAGAAAATGCGTGCACATACCTGTTGGCTCAGCTTGCAATGAACATGGTCTCAGCACATCTACTCCAGGTGTGCCAAGACAGCCAGACCATCCCATGACAGTGTGGAAGGGGTTGCAAACACCTGCTATGACGACAGAACATAAAGCTGGACGGTGTTGGTGAAGATGGTTCTCAGTACACATTACACTTCACACATGTTGTCAGCAAGTGAGCTGCAATCTTCATCTGCCTTGCACAGCATTGAGGCTGAACATCCATACATGAGATGAGTCCAGGAAAGTCTATATATATACTGCTAATCAAATAAATCAAATGAGCAAGCTTTCTGTATAGTAAAGTAAAAGGTTTGACACTTTGACCACACTGGCTAGAAGCTGTCAATAGTGAGCCCTGCCCCTCAGAAAATTGCTTGAATAGCCACTGAAACTGTTTCAGGTTAATTGTTCTGCTGAATTCTAGGCTTCACACATTGTCACGCCACTTGTGCCCACAATTAGTGCAGCTCAAGTACAAAGTCATGCCTTCCTCTGTACTGGAGGAGAAGAACACAGCCTCTTTGTGTTTGCACACTGCACACTCCACATCATTTGTGCGTGGCAACGTTGGGTCAGCTTTTACGTCTTTCAGAATGACAGTCTTTTCCTTGTTACTGTGGTGCACTTCATTCCTGTATACACACCAGCCCCCATACTCCTTATTGAGCGGATCTGCATCCTCCTGCATGGCATTTGCTTGCCTTCATTTCTGTGCTTTCAGTGCGTGACCCAGACTGTAGACTGCATCAGGCTTGGTGAATATGTATTACTTCGTAATTGCAGCTTTTGCAGCCGTAGACGAGCACGCGCCGTTGCTTGTCCTCCCGAGGGTATAAAATGTCATTGCTCTCAGGGCAAAACCTTAGCTTGGGTCCTTTGCTTTCTGTAGCCACGCCTATTCTGTCTCCTGGGGCGATGACGTCTTCCTCCTCCGCAAACGCGTCACCAAGCCCTCCGGCTGATGGCACCACATCTTCCATGGCCGGAGGGAAATGTAAAGCTTAGAGCGCCTTGCCGCAAACCCAGTGATCTGGAGCAGTGCTTGCGGCCGACGCTGATGGATTCAGTACACGCAGGATTGGCTTGAAGAACTGAAGCTGCGTGATTGCAGCCGGGCAGAAAGCGAGGCACCACAGGCCGATGCCGGCAAGCACAGCTTGAATGTATACGAGCTTAGGAGCATGAGAGCTGCAAAGGAAGCTGCTGTTGTAGGGTTGTAGTCATGCTCGTGACCCTGTCGCCGCATTGGTAATTGTCGCTTGCTCTCCAGAGTCTGACGAAAGCGCAGTGTCTATCATCCGTCACAAGCTATCTGCTTTGTCAAAACAACTTTGTAGCTTGCTCTTCGCTCTTTGCTGCCATCCCCTTGAATCGTATTCAACCCCGTTCAACACTGGTACCAGACTGGGCACACTCTTGACAGGCCCGACAAGTCTGCAAACCGATTCACTGGTCTGTGCATTTTCTGACACAAGTCAACAAGTCAAAGCAGGTCCTTTGCATTCATGCCCAAAGTTTCCAAGAAGGATGCGCGGACGCCGCTGCAAGAAGTGGCACCCGTGCCGATGGACGTTAACGCTGAAGTGCAAGAGACTGCCAGCATTAGCAAACCTCAATTTGCGCCTCTGAGCGCATATGAACAGAATGGCAAGAAAGTCGAGTTCAGAAGGGTAGGAACGAAGCATGTATCCCCATGCACAATTGTATCACTATTACAGCCAGCAAGGTCTTCTTCAGCGCTGACACAAACTGTGTCTGTCCAGGTGACAGTCCCTCAGCATAGGTTAACGCCGCTCAAGAACAGCTGGATGTCCTTGTACACACCTGTGACAGAGAACATGAAGCTTGACATGCGAATGAACCTGAAAGCAAAGAAGGTGCGAATCACTAAGCTGTTTGCAATGCAGCAAGTTGCCCATCCTTTCTGTTGTGGGGATGTAGACTCTGAAATCTTTGCGTGACTTGTCTGCTGCCTTGTTGCCAACGTGTTGCGTACTTGGCTGCATGCACTGCATCTCAGTGATCACAAGGTGTAGTAAGTGCATTCAATTGTGTGTGTATGGTCAAACTGTTGCCATGTCCAATCTGAGTCCTCACAAGTTGGTTCATAAGTTGGTTCATAACTTGAAAGGCCTGTGCAGGTTGAACTGAAAACCAATCCAGACACTCCAGATGCGGGCAGTGTGCAAAAGGCAGCTGACTTTGTCCAAGCCTTCATTCTTGGTGAGGCTCATTCTACTATTTACTTGTCACATTTGGAGTCCGTTCAGAGACCTAACATGGGGACCACAGGGCACCATTCACAAGTACAGTACTGAGCGTCCACAGCTCTGGTTTAGCATGAATGCTAGCGCTGTGTCACTGCTCAATTTGTAGCTGTCCTAAGCTCTTATCTTGAACAGCATCATGTTTCAGTGCAATCTGCAGTTGGCTGAATCAATAGGCTCTGCTATTGTCAAATTGCTGCAATTTTGCGGTGTGCTATACTCTTCCTGCAAAACAGGCTGCTCTTCTTCTGCAGGCTTTGATGTAGCAGATGCCATTGCGATTTTGCGGCTGGATGATTTGTATGTAGAGGTCTTTGAGGTCAAGGATGTTAAGGTGAGCTCAAATGCTGCAGTTGCTGACTGTGAGGCCAATGCAGACATGTGCGGCGGTGCAGCATGACTGCGCAGCATGTGGCTGGACAGTGCTTGATTGATCCCTGTGTTGCAGACATTGCGAGGCGAGCACTTGTCAAGGTGTATAGGCAGATTGGCAGGAAAGGTGCGATCAGATGCAGCTTTCCGCCAATGCAGCTTGCTGCCAACGCAGCTTGAGCAAGCATGATGCTGAATGGATTGTGCCCATCGGTGCTTCAGTTTATGCACATGGTCTGAGCTTGTTGTCATGATTGCAGAATGGAAAGACCAAATTCACAATAGAAAATGCAACCAAGACAAGAATTGTAATAGCTGACACCAGAATACACATACTTGGGTCGTATCAAAACATCAGAGTTGCAAGGTTGGCCCATTTCCTGTTTGCGCCTGTGTCAAATGTCCTTGCTTGTAGTGTAGCATATGTTGATTGCTTTGTGAAGCTTGTCTGTTAACACATATGTTGCTTGATTGCTTGGCTCTGTTGTCATTTCATTTGTGCCGAGTGAAACTTATGTTCACAGTGATGCACTTTGTGGTCTGCATCTTGTGGTTTGCCTTGCACTTCGCAAATGTGCTGTAGCTTATTGCTTGCTGGACATTAGCACGCTCGTAGCGCCTGCCTGTGTGCAACACAGATGCTGCTCGATTGCTTGGGTCTTTCCTGTTTCATTTGTCAACTTACTTGATAAGCTTTGCTATGTGCCTGTGTGCTGATGTGAGCGTTTATTCACAGGGATGCCCTTTGTGGTTTGATATTAGGCTCACCACCTGGCAAGGTGTACAGCAAGCTCAGATCAACATGCTCCAGACTGAATAGCAGATACTGACAATTGAGCCTAATTCATCAAAGACTTGCAACAAGCACTTTCCAGCTGCTCAGAATCACAGTCTTGATCAATCCCTTGTCAACACAGCAGCACCAGCACCAGCACCAGCATTCGGCTTCTGCTTTGGTATATGCAATGGAGTACTTGGTGACAATGAAGAGGTTCCTGTCTGTTGTCACCGCTAGTGTCGTCACTACTTTCAATCATTTGTCAATTTTCCGGTTACTTAGTTTGGTAGTCTGGCCCAGGCTGGAAGCAATTTTTCCCGCTTATCAGTGTTTTAGGTGTAGAGTAGGTTGACAGCCTTATCATATGCTGACTGACAATCTGTGACTTTGGAGCTTCACCTGCTTGCACACCTTCAACGCCAGATGTCTCAGGAGAAGAGAGAAGAGAGAATAATTTTACAGTGCAATGCAAGCGTTATGGATCCGATTATCGATTACCCAAGGGTGCTTCGAGACGCGACTTGCACGGCAAGTATGATGGAAGCAGCAGCAGCAGCAGATGATTATTTGCCGTAAGCTGCGACCAATCATCATTGTCCCATCGATGCAAGCAGACGTCTGACCAAGTCTATCTGTGCATGCAGAGGCTTTTTACTTCATAAGCTTGCGTCCTACCCGCGAGGTATGGTAAGTCTCACCCGCTGCTGCTCTGTAGCTTGTCAGTCGAGCTCTCATGCTGCTGCTGCGCTCTGCAGGACCGAAAGAGGCTGTTCTGTTGCGGGATACACCGCATAGCTCTTGGCCTGACTCGCCTGCGGTCGGTAATCAGCTTGGTGAGCGTGATTGGGTGACACAGCTTGCAGACAATGAGTCGATTGCTGAGCCGGTCGCGACTGGTAAGTTCGTCAGAGACAGCCTACAGGCTGTGTCAAGCTGTACGCGGCCGTGGCTGAGCAAGCGCACTTGTGTTGCTCTGTCTCAACTGTTGCTGTGCCAATGCTTTTGTAGTGTCAGCCAGTGCTGATGAGCGCTCTCCCATTACCAGATACATGCCGGCTTTCTATACCCACAACGCTGAGCATGCAAGCAGCACAGCTGATAATGCTATAGACAAAGCACAGCTGCTAAAGGAGCAGACGCTAGGGATGCAGCAGGAATGGCAGCAGCAGGAGGCTACACTCCATGCATGTAGGCTCTCGAATTTGCCGTGCAGTTGAGTACATTGCCAGCTTGCAGCTGTTGCAGCTGCTGTCAGGACCTTTGATACATTCTGGCACAAAACAGCCTGGACAACGCCCATCAAGACAAAACTAATCGCTGCAGTCGGTGTTGTAAGACTATGCGCTGCAACCCATAACCCTGTAGTCTTGATGTCTGTGGTCTCAATGTGCAGTCTGCTCCATTGTCATGCATCATGCAGTTGCATACAAGGGGATGAGCAGCAAATGAAACATGTGCTGGAAACATGCTGTTGATTTACATCTATTCAACTCAACACTTGAGGGGTGCAGTCGCTTGCAATTCATAGGACACATACAAAGGCATCCTGCGGCTGCTTTTCAAGTCTTTGCTTGCCACAGATGCTGCTCGTAAGGTCAAACCAGGCGTCCCCTTTGCTAGGCCCATGCCTGCCCATCCAAAGACAGTAGGAGCAGCTGGCATTGTGCCCAACAACATGCTGAAGCATGCATGCAAGGCTCCAAGGTATGCATTGCAAACAATCACTCCATCTGCATACTGTGTGTAGCACTGCAGCCTGACAAGTACATTCCATGACAGTGGAGTGATCATTGGGCGTTGGTGGTCTCCCTTGCAGTGCGCCAAGCAGCACTTAGAAGTCTACCCAAATTGGTCGGAGACAGTTGAATTGCTCCAATACATACTCAGCTGGGTCCGCCGAGCCTGTCTAGCAGCTGTGTTTGAAGTGAAGTCTGGCTTGGCTGCAGCTGAGCTTACAGACTGCTGCAGTTCTTACTGTTTGGCAAAGTGACAACGACATCAGCAACTAAGTAAAGTGACAAAAAGATCAAACTGGAAAAGTTGTGCGATCACAGAGCTTTGCATCCTTGCCTTGATATGCAGCACATACTGGTTCTTTTACTTGGTTGGCAAACTGGAAGCAAACCTCCAGAATTACACTGACAAGCAAGCTTTGGAACATCGCCAAGATCAAGTGTCATAGAATTCAAAGACAGGTCCCTTTGCAGGGAGCCTGATTTGACCAGAGATCCTTCTGAGCCATATGTCATGGTGCATGTGCCTACTAGAGGCAAATCAGGGTCCTATGCAGAGCCCAGCACTCCTAGGGGCAGAGCGCCAATTGCAAGGCTACACTGCAGGGCCTTTGACTTTCCAGTGAGTTGCCATTCTGCATCAACGTTCTTGCTTAAAAGCATGGTAATAGATGTCGAGCATGCTCACTTTGCATCATGCCAGCTGATTATGTGCAAGGTTTCAACCACTTCTACTAAGATTTTGAACTAGGGACTCCTATAACTCTTTGAACACCATCCAGAGAAGCTTCAGGTGCAGGGCAGCTGGGCTCAAGCATGCAGAGATGCGCAGTAACGGTCAAATCGCTCTGCATAACATGAAATTGCCTGCAGACGTGTCATTTGCCTGATTGTAGTGTACTTGGTGCTCAAGCATTGAACGGGCTAGCTTAGGCATGCACTTGAGACTGCATGGACTTGCTTGCACGGGACATGATGTTCAGACTGTCATTGCCATTCATGTCTTGCAGGCACTCGCCAAAACGCAGCAGCCACAGAACAAGCAGAAGTCACACAAGGCAGACACAGTTCCACATACCAGGGAGTATCAGATGCTGGGTTCTGGCTTCAGAATCAGAAGGGCTGAATTGCTGACCAGCTGACTTGAACAGGAGAAAAGGAGAAGGCGACTCCATTATGCGACATAACAGGATTGCGGCTCTGAAAGCAGACTTGAATATAATACTGCAGCGAGTCGCACCATTGGGCGGCGTATGCACTCATTGTAAGACTTACATGTAATGCAGGCTGTGTGATATCAAATGATCACAAGTAATGCAGGCTTCGTTTTGAGCCATAATGATCATGATAGTATCACATATACCGGTAATACCTGTATACAGCAGGCTTCATATGCAGGCAGCCCTTGTTTCTTGCTCAGCTGCTTTACAGGACAGCAGTGGTGAACAGCAATCCTGAAAGCAGCTTGATCAGCTTGTCCCGATTGCGCAAAATTGTCTGAGAGAGAGAGAGAGATTACGCACTTTGGCCAGCCAACAAGTCTGATCGCGTGTGTCAAAACCTGATCAATTATTGAAACAATCAAGGCAATCTGTGATCCTTTTCTGAGCAGAGTTGCTCAGCCACTTTCGATGGCCTGCTGCGACTGCTCCGAAACCATATATTCTTGCAATGAGTTCTGCTCGTTTATGGACGATCACTCGCGATTTGCTGATGGAACTGCCGCCTTGCCACGCGGGAAAGGCTGGCTTGCCGCTGGAGGCAAGCATGCATGTCGTCACAGCATTGGACCTGCCTGTCGGCGACCACAGCACGCACTTCATCGGAGCTTGCAGGCTTGTTACTGCGCAACATACCGATTGTGGCTTGATCTGGTGCGCAACCTTGATGGCGTGCCTCTGTTCGCATTCAGAGCTTGAGCGGGTTGCTGGTGCAGGGCTGACTACCCTGAAGCAGAGGAGCCACGAACGCGAAAGCAGAAACCTCGCAAACGGAAAAGCAAAAAAGCTCCGCAGCTAGAAGACGCACTGGACTCAAACGAGATGACGCCGGAACTTGTGCAGCAGCTACAGCAGCTGGGCCTGCCTGCAGCATTTGGTACAAGCAAGGCACGCTATCAGCCCTTGCAGGCAGTTCGAGTGTGCATGTGTACACAGATACATATGTTGATGTACAACAATCATGCATGCATTTGAGAATCTGTTCTATCAGCTGATAACATGCAGTGATTGTAGGGTGACGCCTATGAAAATGAGGAAGAACGTGAACTCTCAGGTGCAGGGCAAGCAAATTCCCTTGCTGATGAGTTTTTGAACATGGCACAGGACGAGACAGATCAGTTTGTAGAGTTGCAAGTGCAGGGTGATGCGTTACAATGGCAGCAGGCTTACGATGAGACATATGGCTGCTTTTACTACTACAGAGAAAGCACTCAGGTACTTGAAAGCGCTTGCTGGGGTTTGCTCGCTTTTAAGATTCTGTGATCTGGCTAAATGCATGCAGAAGCCATCCAGCATGCCTTGTTCAATACTGTGTGTTGTTGTCCACAGCTTGTTTGCGCATCAGGAAATGCTGTACAGGAAACGCAATGGGACCCCCCAGGGGAAGGCTTCTTGCCAGCGCCTGCGAAATGGCTTGCATACGCTCACCAGCAGGCATCCCTTGCACAGGCTGCCAGCTTGCAGGAGCACGCCACTCATACCACGCAAGCAGCAGACTTGCCTTTGCCAATGGACAGCGGCCCAGACAACAATAGTCTCCAAGACAGCAGCCGAGAAACTGGTAGAGCAGGAAACCGCAGCCCAGAAAATACTCGCCTGCACTCAGCCGCAGAGCGTACAGACACCACTGTACAGCAGCCAAAGAGCAGCACAAAATTCATGCACCTGGAGTCAGCAGCACAGCTCATGCACGCCTCGGCACATCAGCCAGTTGTCTCTGATGCAGAATGCAGTCAACATCAACCTGCTGCTGGTGAAGTTAGCCACTGCTTCAACTCACAAGGCCCAGCAAGACCTGAGAGCAGTGGACTGATGGCCAAGATACAAGCCCCAGCAGGGACACACATCAGATTTGCTGACAGCGATGAAGACACAGCTGATGGGGCATCACACAGACAAGCACTACTGCATGATTTACCGCTGGACACTGAAGCACACAATGCAAGTAGGTCGTTCTCAAGTGCTAGTCTGCAACAGCCAGCCAAAAGCAATCAGAGCTCAGATGAACTTGCTGCTGACAAGCACAGCTTGGTTCAAGCAGCTGTTGACGGCATGCTAGCTTCAACTGTTGTCAACTCGGAACCTTGCCAGCAGACTGTGCCCCTGAACACTTTAGGTTCGCTGGCTTCAACTGTTGTCGCCAAAGAAGCTGGCCAGCAGACTGTGCTTCTGAAGGACATGGTGTCGCCTGCAACCCCACAAGCAACGCCTCATGCCCAGAGCAGACCTGTCTCTGATACCATGGCCAAACTCAACCCCATTTCCAGCGGCAGCTCCACCACCCACCCACTTGCTGCTACTTCAAATAGGAGCCTGGGAAATAAACCACCGTCACCAGATGAATCAGCTGGCAAAGCTCCTGACACTGTCAGGACAGCTCTTCAGCACAGAAGCTTGGATGACAGCCAACATCACATCACAGGAGCGCAAGAGGATGCAGCTGAATTGGACAGCAGCCAACATCATGTGACACAACACTTGAAACGCAACCAACATGATATGGCAAGAGCGCAAGGTGACACAGCTGACTTGAACACCAGACAACATGGCATGCCTGGTTCAGACAGCTGCCGACATCATACTGCAGCAGCGGAAGCCAACATAGCTGAAGCGAGTGGTGTGGACAGCATGCGCAAGTCATTGGACAGCAGCCCACATGGCATGACAGCTGGACAAGGTGACATAGCGGAGGCAAGTGGTGTGGGCATCACTCATGCCAGCTCAAATGGGGCAGTGGATAGCATCCGACATGACACAGCAGCAGGAAAAGGTGACATAGCTGAAGCGTCTTGTGTAGACATCACCCATGCCACCAGTCAAAATGACATGGCAGGAGCAGAGGGTGACATGGCTGAGGCAAGTGGTGCAGGGATTATTTATGCCAGCTTGGGTGGAGTACTGCAGAGCAAGAAGGCGCTGCCCAGGAGGCTGTGGAAGTACTGGCTGCAGCGCTACAGCCTGTTTTCAAGGTTTGTGCTGTGACACCTCTCTGCCAGAATCTGATGCCTTGCAACATGAGCCTGTGCTGTCAGGCATGCTCTAGAACCAGAGCTGCATCTTGCGTCTCTGATTCCATGGTGAGGTTACTGTCAATGGCTCCAATGCGCAACAGCATTCTGCAGCTCGCAAAAGCCTTTTGCAGCCCTTGTTGGTGGGCGCTTCTTGATGGTGCTGGCATATCAATGAAAGCGCATGTTTTTCTAAAACGATCCGCTGTAGTGTTGCTGCTGTGTCTGCAGCATTGCATGGTGTGTAAGCCTGCTCAGCCTTTGCGTGTTCCAGACTCAATCAGGTCAAGCAAGTAGACAAGATGATCTGTTCAATGCCGTTGTTGTGTCTGCAGCACCGCATTGTGAGTGAGGTCGCCTCGGCCTTTGGGTATTCACAGAATCTCTACCTAGCCTGCTTCTTGTCTCTCAACACTGCTCTTGTGAATTTCTGTGGCATTTAGTTACAAAATTCAGCTCTCCCACCTCAACAGAAGCAATCCTGGGGTGTTGCAGGTTTGATGAGGGTATACTGATGGATGAAGAGGGCTGGTATTCAGCCACCCCTGAGGTCATTGCTGCCCATCATGCACGCACATGCAGGTCAGTAGTGACAATGCAATGACCTGTGTTTGCTGCGGAGTCTCGAAAACTTGCCGCGCATGTGCTGCAGACAGCTCAGCAATGACGTAGATACAGCTGCACAGCGTTGTGATGCCATGCAGCAATGCATGCTTTTGCTTCAAGTGCTATGCTGAGCAGCAGCAGCAGCTGCAGTTTGTACATGCAGTCAGATGTTGCATTGATGTTGTGCAAAATGCAATGCACGTGTGCCTCCAAGGCCATCTGGCTTGTCAAGGCCTCAGCCGCATCAAGATTGTCATCACAAAATTCAGGCCATGATGTGACAAACCGATTTGGCCTGTTGCATACCATTTTCAGTACAGCGACCTCTCATTATAGGGACACTTGATGTGAGGACATTCTCGATGTATGCACAACAAGCATTGGTAATCAATCATTGCACTCTGACTGCAGTAGCACCTCTGAGTAAGGACAATTTGATATAAGGACATCTTTGTTGGTACCCAATGCAGTCGTGTCCAAGAGCCGTAGCCCTCAATTGCAGGTTGGTGCCTGCAGGTGCTCTGTGGTTGTGGATGCCTTTGCTGGAGTTGGTGGCAATGCCATTCAGTTTGCTCTGACATGTGACAGGGTCATAGCGATTGAGCTGTGTGCTCAGCGCCTACAAATTGCCAGACACAATGCTGAGGTGTACGGTGTGGCTGGCAAGATACACTTTGTGCAGGGAGATTTCCTTGAGCTTGCTGCTTCATTTCAGGTACCCCTACTGCAATTTGCCAACTTGCCCTCTGTCTGACCCCGCGATGTCCATCTCTGCACACATTTGCATGGAAAGGCAGCCATGATTCAGAGGTTGGTGTATGTCATTAAAGAAAGTGTTCCAGGTTCTGCTTTGCACATTTTCTGCTGTGCACATAGATGGCCAGCAACGTGACATGTTGTGTCTAGTTTGTTAGATGGTCATTACATAGAGTAAACAGACTGTTGTGGACTGAGCAGATGATCATTGGCAAAGGCTGACAGTTGTGGTCAATTTATCTGCAGTCTACACAGTGTGCAATCATTGGAACAGGGCTTTGTGCATCGTCTTGAGACTGGCCTTACAGGCTGCGATAGCAAGACAGCTTCAAGTGCTTGTGCAGGCAGACGTGGTGTTTCTATCGCCTCCTTGGGGTGGTCCAGCATACAGCCAAGGCGACAATTTCGATGTGTCCAAGGAAATCGGCAGCTTACAGCAGAACATGCAGCAATTGCTTCAGACAGCATCAAATGCCCTCAAAGACCCATCTTCCCAAGCTGTTGCGTGCTTCCTGCCACGCAACACAGACTTGCATGTCCTCAGTCAGACTCAGAAGAGCCAGAGGCCGTGTTGTGTCGAGCGCAATGTGCTCAATGGCCACCTGAAGGCTGTCACAGCATATTATGGTAGCCTGGCAACAGTGTAAACTCAACCCATGCTCCTGTGTGTGCCATTTGATTGTCATTATGTTGTCAGCTGCAGCCAATGACATGTTGTGTGCCTGTCTTCGTTGAGAGGACCTGCCTGCAATGCTCGCTGCAGCAAACTGTGTACCACACCGTTCAACACTGTATGCATGTAAAAAGGAACAATGAGCACGTAAGCAGGTTAATGGCAGCTACTGTAAACGAACAAAACTTGCTGGAAGATTGACATCATTGATGTGCAGCATGATGGCCCTGAAGCAATCACATGTGCCAGATATCTTCACCGCATTGACAATTGCTCAATTCTTGTACGGGGAAGTATTGTGCTGCGAAGGGCATGCTATCCTTGCTTCATACACACCACGTTATGACGAACATCTCTGCACAGGGTTGTCCTAACTAAATGATGGCCAAAGCACAAATCTTGCAACTTTGCCGTTATTGCACAAGGTTGCAGTGATAGGCCCATGCACAGGGCTTAGTGTACGAAGGCCAAGAAAGCGCCAGCCAGAACAACAAACATCGAAGGCCTGCGTGTGCACAGCCGTGGTGAAGCAATAGGCCTGTCCTTTGAGGTAGCTGACCATGTTGTATTAAGTTGATGATCTGACAGCAGATTCCCTCCACGACTTTCATGATTTCGGCACCAGGTACACATTGCCATCTTGTACCAAAACACTGGCATCTGCTGGCTGCTTAAGATGCCGTTTCTGAGCCTACACTCAGCAGTAAAGCAATGTCAGGCCTGTATTCAAAGCTCGTGACACAAACAGGTGCCTGATACCAACGATAGCAGCTGCATTCATGTCTCAGGCTGCCTCCATAGACAGGGGTTCCTGTTATGACGCCTGACGGCATAGACTTTGCTTTCCTTTCTCTTTTCGACAATCATGTGCAGTGATTGCTGGGTGCACAGCAGACAAATCTTGATGCTGAGCAGCATTGAAAGCGAACATATTATCACCTTGAGGCCTTTGCTTGATTCTGTGTTGCTCTGTTTTGACTGCTCTGACAAGAACTCATCTGCTAGATCTCCATCCTTATCTTGCTTCAAATTCGCCTTGTACCAGTCAAGGCCCTGAACCACAAGTGAGCACAATGCAGCACTCCATTGTCATTGGGGAAACAGGATGCAACGGTCCACCACCATCAAGAAAAAGCATGCAGCAGTCCATCACCATCAAGAGAAAACATGCAAGCAGTCCATAATCACCAGGAAACAGGATGCAGCAGTCCATAAACATCAGGAATCAGGATGCAGCAGTCCATGACCATTGAGAAGTAGTGTGCATGTGAGTCACGGGCGTACGCAGCGTTCTGACAACGTAAATGCTCACCTGCACACCCCCTGCTGTTCCAAAGCCAGCATTTTGCAGCACAGGTTGTCTGTAGGTGACAGTTGCCCTGGAATGCACTGCTCCTGAGTTCATCACATCAGGCTCAGACGACCTGCCCGATGTCGAGGGCGCGTCTGTCTGCACACGCGTTTAATGCTTAGGCATGCCGAGACACAGCTTGCTCAGGTGCCTGTGTAGACACTTACTTGACCTGTGACGAAATTTTTGACTTTCCGGAAGAAGTCCATACAGCCCTTTTCAATGCGTCATACACTTGTGCATCACAAAAGGCCCGACAGCATGCCCTCTTTGCAGAGCTGCCTGCTTAGACTTGAGCAGCAGCGAGTGATCAACAAGCCAGGGAGCGGATGTAGTGTGCCGCCGAGCGCAAGTCGCCAGTGGTGCAGGCTGCAAGGGCTCCTGTCTGGCACACTCACTCGTGCTAGTGCTTTGAGAGCCCAGACAAATGTCGCGCTGAAGCATCAATCAGCATAGGCATCGCAGCTGCAAAAGCATCTGGTTTCGTTCACAGCTGCAAGTTTTGGGGCAATGAACGCTAGAATTTCACCGGATGTCGAGGTTTCATGGTGTAGTCGGTTATCACATTCGCCTAACACGCGAAAGGTCTCCGGTTCGATCCCGGATGAAACCACAGTGACAAATAACTTTTGCGCTAAAGCAAAACCCATTTGCTGCAGCACAGCTGCATTAGCTTTTGGGTCGAAGAAAACCCCGTTTTCCCGAGCAAGCACTGAAATTTCAACGTTTGAACCGAAGCACTGCTCTGCCATACCATAACCACCGCTGCCAATGTGGATACAATATGGAAGCAATGTGCAGAAGACTCTCTGAGCCAATCATTCAAGTGAGGATTCACTCACATAGACATGATGTGCAAGGCGCCTGAGGCAATTGATAATGCACGACATGTGGTACAATGAGTTCCAGTAGCAAGCGTTGCACTCATGATCAGTATGCTGATTCTTGTCCACAAATGGAAAGGTTGCTCTTGACACAACTTTGTCAGAGCTACGGGGTCTGTCAACACATACATTGGCAGGCTACTGCATTGCATGCATGCTCGCAAAAACGTACAGCAACAAAACACACTACTGATCTCGGCCAGGTAAGTCCATCTTGGCTCCTTTTTGTATCTGACCCCAGCCAATCAATCGCCAATGTTTCTCTACACGTCTACTCAAGGCAATCTTTTCCTGCTCCTTTGTGCACACTGGTGATGTAAGCTGTAGCTTTGCAAGATCGTGCTTCACCTGCAGACAAAGTTACAGCTGAGACCCTGCAGCATAGATCTGCTACATGTGCTTCCAGATATGGAGCAGTTATGCTGATGCTAGCTGGCACAATCAGCTGAAGCCTCAATTGTCAATCTTCAACACCAACAGGCATCTCGTTCACATAATTTGGACTGCCCATACTGTGCAGGGTGCATCGCTCATGAGTATATGACATAACACGTCATTGTGAGGTAAGGAGATTACGCACCGCAATGACTCTAGCTCCTGTGCACATGGAGCCTATATTGAGCATGAGAACTTCTCCTTTGCTGAGTTTCTGCACCTTGCCCTGCTTCTCACCACCCTGCACGACAGTTCACTATTGTTCAGCTCAATGTAGGGTCAGAGCTCAACACATCATCAGCTTGATGCCAAGACGCTCAACTAGACAGGCTGTGCCAAATTCATGGAATCTGCATTAGCGGGGTTACATCTAGTCATGAATCCACACCAGCTTGACAACCAAGTGTACAATCAAATGCTCATGCTGCTGATGGACACAGTCAAGATAGTCAGGGGACGTCTTCGCCGTCAGATGTCATGCTCAGCAGCCTCTATACAAAAAAGAGACTTCAAGGTTTCAACAGACAGAAAATAACAAGAGGCTCTGCCCACCTGCGTCCTGACTCCCAGCAGCCGCCGAAGCAAGAAGAAGTTGATTTCCAGCTCTGTGAACACATCAGGCAAAGCGCCAACTTCTCCTAGGACTTGACCCACCAACCTGTCTGCCCTGGTCAGCGTTGGATCAACCTGCAGACAGAACCCTCTGTTCAGTATGCACTGCCACATAGCACCAGCCACAAGCTGGGCACAGAGAAACTACACTGGCAAACAATGTGACCTATGCAAAATGGTTGACCTGTGCACTACGTACAAGGGCGGGTACGAGGCCGACAACATTGCAGTCTAGTGTCATGCAATGCATGAATACAACAGTGGACGACTGAGCAGCAGGTGCAACCTTGGATTCTCCTGAGCAAATTTGCCATGCAAAGCTGCATCCAGACCAGCCCCAACAGTGTTCGCCCGGACGCAGCACAGAGACTGACATACCAGCGCTCACAGTTGCAATCAGCCTTGCTTTGAGCTGCGCATGTGCATGGCATTTGCAGCTGCACCATTAGCAGTCCTCAAATTGCACAGCAATGCATTTCATGCACATTGAATTGCCCCAGTCATAGGCAGCATGCATCATGCATCACCGAACACAGCAGGCATCATGCATCATGCATCACCAAACACAGCATGCATCAGGCTGAAGAACAAGACTGCAAGCAGCTGCAGTGTGAGGCGAGTGAAGTCTTACAGTGGTTCCCACACCAATCAAGCCTCCTGGCACAGCATACTGAAGGTCATTCTGTTCTGCTAGGAGAGTAATGATACGGGAGTAGATGGGTATGCATGCCGCCCGGCCCTCTGCATCTTTTGTCACTATGCCTGGCCGTATTTCTATTTCTTGCCCTTTCCTCAAGACGCCCTGAAGCACCAGAATTGCAATAATCCAGAGTTGGTTCTGTGATTCACAGGTGCCACTGCGTGTGGAAAGACCAACATCGCAGTATGTGCAGTTTTGAATGACAGTGATGCTTACAGCCTTCAGAACATGACAGCTTTGCCATGTAAAGATGGCTACACGGAGTCTGGTAACAGACAGCAAGCCTCGCAGCAGGCAGCACGACTGTAAGCTGTACAGGATTGCACAGGATGAGCATGATGTACAGGCTTGAAAGGGCACTGTTGGTCAAGGTACATGAGGGGTGAGCGGCAAGCCAAAGCTGCAGTAAAGTAGCATGCATTAAATAGACCCTTCAGTAAGTCTAGTCTGTTTCTGAAAGCAGACCCATCATAGCTGATAAGCAGTCAGTCAGCAGCACCTGCAATATACTGCCTCCAGCAACCCCGCCCTTCAAGTCATCTACTTCTGATCCAGGCTTATTGACGTCAAAGGACCTAATGACAATCATCTGAGGAGGGGATGTGAAGTCTCTGCATGCATGAGCTACAAAGTTCAGCATGCAGCATGCTTCGGTGCATTGATGTGAGTTTTCTGCATGCATTCACAACAAAGGTCTGCCATGCTTGGATACATAGAGGCAAAAGATTGTTGTTCACAACCGAGATAAAAATCAAGTACTGTCATGTGATGGCGAGTCAAACACCACAAGGTCAGCATAGGGAAGAGGCCATGTAGCAAAAGCAAGTTGCATGAGCAGAGCATTAGTGACTTTGACATTACAAACAAGACCTTTCTGCAGTACCTGACTGGGACTGGGATCTTTTTGACAATGTATTCACAGACTGCGTCAACATTGTATTTGAGCTGTGCAGAGATGGGCACCACTGGAGCTCCCTCTGCAATGGTGCCCTGAATAAACGACTGAATGGCTTCATGCTGGTTGGCTGCCACGCTTTCGCTGATCAAGTCAATCTTGTTCTGCAAGATGATGATGTGCTTCAAGCGCATGATTTCAACTGCTGCTAAGTGCTCTGAGGTCTGTGGCTGCGGACACGACTCATTGGCTGCTATGAGTAATAGCGCGCCGTCCATGACTGCTGCCCCATTCAGCATGGTAGCCATGAGAATGTCATGGCCGGGACAATCCACGAAAGATACATGCCGTAGTAGCTCCATTTCTGCTCCTTCATAGCCTGGTGCGTCACAAGCTGGGCTGTCCTCTTTTGAGCTGCCATAGGCTTTATACGACTGCGGTCTTGGCACCTTGCCGTCCTTGGCACAGAAAATCTTTGCATTTGCATATCCCAGCTTAATTGTGATGTTTCTTTCCAACTCATTCTTGAAGCGCACTGTCTGCACTCCTGAAATGGCCTTGACGACAGTTGACTTGCCGTGAGCTACATGGCCAATGGTACCTGAAGAGCAAGACGCTGGCATAAGTATTGGGGTTGAGACCAGCATATGCACAATCTTGTCTGTGAGACAGACTGGGTATGGTGACAGTGCAAAAAGCTGGGCTGAGGATGCGTGCAGCACAGCGGACTGCGAGTCGCGTTGCTCACCGATGTTGATTGTGGCTTGCCTACTGATGACCTCGGGCGTCAATGGCGTGAGCTTGCTGGGGTCGAGAGTTTTCAGGTTCTGCAACAACACCATCACAACTTTGCAACGCGCTGCTGACTGGCATTGGGCTTGACGTGGATGCCGAGCCTTACGGCCACAACAAGACCAATAAGCCTGTTTGCCGCGTACCTGCTCGCGTAGTCCGCTTTTCTTGCTCATTTTGTGAGCATGCACTGGCGATCACTGCTGAAGTTTGGGTCTGGAACTTGAGTGTAAAAGGCGTGCCGCTGCAGGAAAGCTGGACCAGTCAAGTGCACCCAGGTTTTACGCTACACGCTCATCAAAATCGCTGAACAGTTTAGCTTGGGAGTCATCGAGGCCACTCTCGTAGCTCCGTATCTCCGTGCGGCGGCCGAGCGCATGCCGTGCAGCTTCAAGACATCGATATCATTCAGCAAATCAATACAGTTTGTTTTTATATTGAGCTGGATTTCCTGAGTTGTAAACAGCGTTTGCTCTACATGGCTGTCACATTCAGGACATAAGCAGCAGTCACTTGATGCACACAGGCAGTTTTGATCATGAATTGTTGCTGCCATGTTGGTCAACCAGGTCACCACTGCATGTCAATGCTGGCTAGCTTTGTGCCCGGCGCTTGCGTTGGGTGGCGCATGAAGCTGTTGGTGCTTCGAAGCTCAGGTGCATCAACTTGAAGTGCTGTAACTTGGGATCATGACTTGGTAGGGCGCTTTGCAGCTTTACCTCTTTCGACGGCCCTGCACTCTGCAACCAAAGTCAATCACCGTCCAGTTTACACCGCTTGCACAGCTGGTAGCAATGCAGCGACTGCAAACAGGAACACATTGAAGGCGTCTTCTGCCTGCGCCTGTACTCAGCATCGGCTTTGTATCTGTGCAGCCGCTGATCTGACTGCAGCATGGCTCATGTGCGACTAGGACCTTGTCCAGCTTTGCTCGACGCACACCAGTGCGCACCAACGCGCACCGCAGTCACGAGGCGGTCGTATTGTGCGCGAGCTGCTTCCTCAAGTCCAGCATTGGCAGGCGCCAGCTGTCGCTCGTCACGCCTGAGCAGACCCAAAGTGTATGCCAGACCATGCCCTCGTCTGGCTGCAAAGTCTGAGGATGCTGTGGATGAAGGTAGGCACAATCTGTTGCATTTTGCTTCACTTTGCACAGCGCAGATGCTGTGAGCAGTCGTACTGCGCGAGAACCGAGAGAGAGCGAGAATCTGCGAATCGAGGGTGAGATGCCCTGACAGTGACCAAGCTGAGCGCAAAAGGTTGTCTATGCTAACGCAGGCGAAGATTTGCCCCGGGATGACTTCGAAGACGGCGCTGACGACGGCAGAGGCCTGACAACAGAGCAGGTGAGTACTGCTTTAGACCATCTACAGAGACCGTTTTTGCAGGGCAACATACAAACAACCTCATGTGCCATGTGCAGGTCACACAGCTGATGGACATGCTATGCAATGAGACAGATGTTGCTGAGCTTGATGTGGAGGTAAGTGTCAATGCCATGCAGATGAATTCCAGCACATCATGTCAAAAGACATATTAAAACTGACAACTTGTGCTGTTGGCGCAGATGGGCAGCTTTCAGCTACATGTCAGAAGGCGGATAGATGCAACAGCAGCGGCTGCTCCACAGGCAGCTAGCCCAGCGCAACAGAATCCTGGTACATATATAAGACAACTGCAGAAGCATCGCACACAAGTTACATACCACGCATTACCTAGTACCTGCTGGCTCATTGTCAAAATTGTGTTTGGTGCCATCTTTTGAGACCTTCATGCACAGCTGTCATCCATTTGTTCACTCTTTCAGTCGTAAGTTTGCATGCAATCGGCCACACTGCACAATTGCAAAATGAAGTGCTTTTCCACTATACCTATCATTGCAAGATCAAAGCAACAACTCAAAGCCTTCACCTGCACTACAAACAAAAGATCATGCTTGCAGTGTTGGGGTCAACGACCAACTTTGACATGCCTCCTGAGGAACTGGAGAAGTTCAAGAAGCAGCACAGCCTGAATGGCGGATCAGCCGGCGGATCAACTGAGGAAGATGACGAAGATGAGGACTACCCAGAGAGCCTAGTCTACGTCAACTCTCCCAAGGTAAGAAAAATCAGCCAGCTCTGTGTCAAACTGGGTACTTGTCCAGATGCACCTAAAGGGTAAATTGTCATTGTAAGGACACTTGACGTCAGGACAATCTTGATGTAAGGACAATGCAACTGGGAATCAATCTCTGCATTCTGACTGCAGTGGTCCCTTTGAGTGAAGATAGAGTGATGTAAGGACAATCTTCTTGGTAATCAAAGCAGTCATTACAAAGATAATTTACTCTTGCTTCCTGCTTGCGCAATCCAGTGCTCCAGTCAGGGCAGACTGCAGAACACACACGCTATTGAGTTCATGCTGAGCTCCTGCTTATCACGCTTGCATTACAAGCCAATGTCAGCACTGCATGTAAGCTCAGCACAGACAATTTCAGCTCGCTGTGCCTGTCACCATTTTCTGTACCATTCGTAGTAGTAAATGCTGTTGTATCCGCTGAGTCCAGCAGTCATATGCGAGACTCTTGATGACTTGATTTTTCTACAAGGGGAGGTAACTAAGAAGGCAAAAGGTATCTTTTTATTTGTCAACAGAAAGAAGCCAATGTCAAGTCCAAAACCATCAGAATTCCTCAAGTACTAAAAAGAAAGAACAAAAGGCATAAAAGGTGATCAAACCTCTTTACACTTTGGTAAATACGGTCTAAACTCATTGCAGTCAGTGCCGATGATATGTACCCGTGAGAGGTCTTGTTGTGGTGCAGGTTGGAGTGTTGAGGCGAGGCAAATACTTCAAGGGCAAGAGGGTTGGCAAAGGCAATGCAGTCAATGAGGTAATGCTGTACAGCATTTGAACGCACAGTAATGTGCTTGTCATGGTGCACAACCCTGTCAATTCAGATGCATCGTTTTGACTGTTTCAAAACAGTGCCCTATCTGTCAAGCTGTTGACGCTACCCTAGAGCCCTATCCCACACTGGTGAATGCACAGTTGACTCCTTGTCATGCTGCCAGCGGTGACGTCTGATTGTGATGTTCAGTGTGTTTTTGGATTACGTGAGTAGCAATGTGGCAGAGTATGGCTGCATGTATCTGCAGACATTTTCTGTCAACAGGTGGACGTCCACATTGATACTTGCATTGCCCTGATGCGCGGCATAATAATAGTGACAAATGGTTACACTTCCAGCACATGTGCTAGGTGTGTGTGGCCCAAAGCCTATCCTGTCAGGTCGGCTTGTTCTGAGCGTCACGATAAGGATGGTTGATGTGTGGCATGCTATGCTGTAGTAAGATAGCAGACAACCACGACGAAAAATGTATGTATTGCAAACATTGACCTCTGCACCTTTGTGTTTCTGTCTACACTGAGGTTTATGATGAAGAGCAGTCAAGCCTGAAGACTGTCTCTGATGCACGTGGGTGACATGGGTCACTTGATCATGCAAGTCCAGGCTGTTGCTGCTCGTTTCATACATCAAGAGATTGCTTGCTGTGTGCAGGGAGACAAGGTGAAGAAGGGCCAGGTTGTTGCTTACGTTGAGCAGCTTGGAACCTATGTACCAATTGAGGTGAGATGCATGCAACTCTTACCATGCGTATGTTGCTTGCATGTGCAGCTTATGCTAGCGTTGCTGCCAACTTGGCAAATCACTGCAGGCAATGCACCTAAGCATATTATGCACAGGTTGCTACATGTTGGTTGGCAACACTAAGTTGTGGCTGGGCACACTTGCCCAACAAAGGCCTGATTCAGAGCAACCGCTCTACATTCCACAGGAGCACCACAATGTCGCGTTCACAAAACACTGTCACACTGCACTGGTTGTGGTCACAGATGATGGTCTGTTACCTTGCCTACATTCAAGAGTTTGTTGCTGATGCAGGCCCCTCAAGCAGGTGAGGCGGTCGAGTTTTTGATCCCTGAAGGCGACCCTGTGGAGTTCAGGGAGCAAGTCGTGTCGCTTGCACCTTTCTTCGGGGGTCACATCATCGGGGATGCAAAGTACTCATGATCTGCCCTTGACTATACCAAATAGAGCTGACGCAAATTTTGCTTTAGCAAATCTCTTATTTACCAGTAGCTGAGCGACGTCATCTATGAGAGGAGTACACTGTGAGTATGACACTTAGAGAGACTGCCTGCACTTTTGTCGAGTCGTTTCAGTTCACAGTGCCTCAGTAAACAGATCTACCTGTAAGTCACTGTAGGCGTAAAGGCTGTAGTGCTATGGTTGTAAACATGCTGCAAGTTTCATCTGCAACTTTGCACAGCAAGCAACGTTGTGTGTTTGTCGGTATCTCTCACTGCAACAGTATAGAGATAGCAGTGGTAGGCTGCAGTAAGGCCTCAAGCCCCTGACATGCTCAACTCATCTCAGTGTGGCATGGCATGCATCTCAGTCTTGCATTGAGCATGTCCTGCGATCTGTCAGGAGCATCGTGAGCATGCCAGACGCACCACAGATGACACCCTCGGTACACAGCAGCCTTGAACAGGACAAAGCTCGCGTCTCAATGCCAGAGCACTAAAGCAATTCAGAGCTGATGTCCGCTATAAGATTGTGCAGATGGCTAGTTTGGCTGAGGACAGCTGAGCAGCTGTAGTCGTGATTACATCAGGATGTCAAAAGTTCAATGGTGACGTAAAGTCTGCAATGGCTTGTCTATCATTACAGTGTACAGGTTGTCTTCTCTGGCAGTATACCGTATGGCAAAACTTTTGTTGCTCAGGCTAATCTACATGTTTAGGTTGCAAAGGTGTTGGTATGCTCCCTAGATCTTGCCCAGCGCCTGCAGCAAGTAGCTCATGAACTTAGGAAACTGAGTCCAGATGAAAGACCAGAAACTGCAGATATTGGCAACAGCTAAAAGACTTTCAAAGCTAGAGCGATCTCACCCGCAGACCAAGGATTGTGCCGACACCAATGACGTGACCCATGGTCCCATGACCTAGAACATCGACAGCTGTGAAGCCTGCATAACACAAAACAGAAATTTTCACACAAAGCAGCTGCAGCTTATCTGTACATTGCCCTGCTACACGTTTAGCATACGTAGCCCTGCAGTGCACAATGAGCATACATAGCCCTGCAGTACATTTAGCGTACGTGGCCCTGCAGCCTAGCAGCATACCTGCGGGGTCTCCTGTGGACAGTCCCTTGGTGCCGTTGTCTACCAGCCTTAGCCCTGAGGTAGCTTGCTGCCTCAAAGTAGGGGCCAAACCAAATCTGCCTGCTACTAGGAAAGCTGTTGTGGAGGCCACGACAATCTGCAAGTATACAGCCAGGATCAACACTGCATTGAGCAGATGCTGCCGGTTCCGGCTCTGTGTGGTCTTGTGATCAGCTGGCTTCAGGGCTAGGAACAGCACAGGCAGCTGCAGCACTCACAATGTTTTCTGGTGAGCCGATAAAGCCGGCGTTGACCCGTACTGGTCTGCTGCTGCGGCTCGGTCGCGCAATTGCTGCCTGCGTTGTGTTGCGATGTCAGTGAGGGAGGGGCAAGCGGACAGTCCACAGAGGGGCGTTGTTTTGATCCGGATCAACGAACCTTTGCGGGAACTACTGGTCTGGCTGGGGTGAAGCTCCGGTGGCTCAAGACAGATGACCGCATTGCCATTGAAGCCATCTTGGCAACCTTCAACAGTTGTTGCAGCTGGGCTTGGCGTTGGGAGGAGTCCGTCACGCAGGTTTGGTGTCCTGCATTATCCTCGCGTACATCAAAGCCAATCGCGAAGGGATTCATGTCTCCTAATTTGGCTGCTGAAGAAGAGCATCGTCAGGCTCGAGGGGTTCTTGCATTCCATGCATGTTACTTGCTGCCTTGCAAAGCACATGAATTGCAGCCATGCGAGAAGGGCAAATTGAGGAGCCAGTCTCGTCATGCACACATCTTCGAAGTGAATTTACAGGTGATCATTCAATTTGCTGTGCATGTTCAGAACTTCAGCAGAAATCCCCATCACATGCAGTGCTGCAACCGTTATGATGGACTTGGCATATATATATTGCTCTTCAAGTCCTTGAAGCCTTCACGTCTGTTGCATGGTAACCTATGCGCAGCCTTACATCAGGCCAATGTTCTGCTTGCCAGGTGTGCTTATGCCCTACCCACAAAGCCCCTGGGTGGCTCAAGGATAATACCACACGGCTGTTCTGCAGTGAGATGCAGCTTTGCTTTGCACAGGAACAACGATTGCAAATTGCCAAAAACCAAGCAGGCAGCGTATTCGCTCCTGGACATGTCAAGTGAACCTTTCACTTCTTTTTCTTGCTTGGCTTCTTGGCCATTTTCCCTTTGCCCTTGCCTTTTGTTTTGCCTGCATGCCTTGCTAAGTAGCCTCGCCAATGCGCCTGCATAGACAGCAAATTTACCGCTGTCATTTCCTCTACAGAAACTAAGTCCTTGGGGTGTATGATAGTCTGAGAAGCCACAAGGGCAAGCACACATGCAGATATGACCACCAAGCTTTAAATGTCACAGTTGCCATTGAGGTCAGTGTTTGCTTGCAAAGTGTCCATTCCTTGCTGCTGGCCATTTGATGTGCTGCATGATAACGACACTAGTAGCACAGGTACGGAGTAGTCCTGCTAAAAAGCAGCACTAAGCCCTGCTGTGGCAGGACTGAGGTCCGCTTTTGGGCCGTACCGTGTGGGGCATGCGCGCTGCATCATGAGGAAGGGGCGCCACCTCATGATGCAGTGCTGTGGATCAGGGGATGCGACTCATAAATTCCCCTGATGTAGCAATGTCTGCGACATAACGCTGACGCCAGGGCTGTGGATCAGGGGATGCAGACTCAGCGCGCAGCATGTTCACATGGCATGATGCAACACAGGTCAACAACTTTGAAAGGGGCATCACCTGTATTTTGAGGGCAGCTGCAACCTGCCTTTCCCTGAGCACCTGCATACAATGAATCTTATCTCGAAATGCTGCAATGAGGACTTGTTGGTGAACGCTCATCCAAGGCCTAGGACACAGACCCTGGAGCAGCTAAGTGCGGTACACATAAAGGTGTCAAGACACCCAGGCTTGCCAGGCCACCTGCTCATGAATCATTCAGCTTTTGCAACATGCTGCTGTTCATTCTCAGCCGTAGGCATGTTTATGCTCATCTGCATGTGAAGCTGAGCTCTGTCTGCACCTTGTAGTGTGCTGACAGTCAAGGTAAAGTCCGCAGTTGAAGTGCATAGCTAAGATGGTGTTGCCCTGCTCAACATGACTGAATATCTTGCACACAGCACAACACAGCTGTGCAAGGAAACAAAAGCAAAGTGTACGCCATCAGGCGTCACAACAGGAGCCTCTGTCTATAGAGGCAGCCCAGGACAGCTGTGCGACAATATAATTGCTGCAGCCACGAGCAGTGAGTAGCTTCACCTGCAAGGCAGCCTCCCTGTCTGCGGCTCCCTTGGCTTGCAAGTCCCTCTCCCCCTTCAGAGCTGTCTCCCTCTCATGCCTCTCCTTCATGTCCTGCCAAGCAACGACGCTCTCAAGATGTCAACACAACTGGCATCACAGCCCCACAGGCACATTTGTTTGGAGAGTTGGCAGTAGGCCTTGCAGATTGCACTGCCTTGACATGCCACAGCCCTGCTCCCACTCCCCAGGATGACACCTGTCAACTCATGTGTCAAGTGAAAGAGCAACTGACAATGGCAGTTGCTGTGCAGCACTTTGACACGTTTGACCAAACTCCAATTTTCCAGTCTATTGTCATGTTGGTGGTGTTGTACGGTGCAGAGACATGGACTCTGCTCAACAAGCATTGTGCAGCTATGTCTGTCTTTTTGATGAGTTGTTGAGAAGACAAGCCTGCCTGGCGAGATAGGACTTGTGCCACACATACCTAGCAGTACATGCTGGAACATGTAATAATTATTATTTTTATCACTTTCTTCATGCTTCCCACCTTGAAGGTTATGCAATGACTTGGTTAGCATGACCTCAGACAATGCCTGAGAGGTCATGACTAGCACAGATAGATATTCTGATGCGCAAGTGAAAATACGCACATGGCAAGCAGCCATGCTGAGGCTGCAAATGCATTCAGCCAGAATTGCTCTTCAGGATCAACCACGCATGCGATGGTACAGGGATGACACTTAACCATGACACCTAACGGGGCGATTGGGCTGCTGTCAACAACTTGGTGTTTGAAGCAGACTGGCAGGACAATGAGCCAAAGGAGCAGCTAGCAGCACCAAGCAGCCATCAGTCAAAATCTGTGTTCATCAGAACGACGTATGCAACAGACCTTAAGCTTGATGAGGTCCCTCTGGCGCTCCTGCTTGGTAGCCTCTGTGTCTTTCTCCTTGGCAGCAATGTCTGTATCAATGCGTGTGGCCCAGTCTAGGGCTTCTTCCCGGAGCCAGCCCTGCACCTTTACTGAATATGCCGAAGCTGCCTGCATAGCACGGCCTGTTGCTTCTGTTGTCGTCAGCCAGATTGCAGTGTATGGACAAAGATTTGTGAGAACAGGAAGCATGCAAGCTGTATCAAGTTTGTGTCAGAACAGTGAAATGCAATGCCGAATGTCTTTCTCCGCAGCAGCAAGGTCTGTGTCAATATGCGGGCGCCAATCCGAATCCTCTTCCCGCAGCCAGCCCTGCACCTTCACTGAATGTGCCAAAGCTGCCTGCACAGAACAAGCTGCTGCTCTTGACCAAGCAGCAAAACTGCGACCAATTCAGCCTCTGTGTCTTTCTCCTTGGCAGCAATGTCTTTGTCAATGCGTGTGGCCAACCCTGCGCCTTCACTGAATATGCCGAAGGCGCCTTGCCTGCACATCATATTTTAGTCTTCTGTCTCTATCAGCAGAGGCATCAGCCTCAGTCTTCTTGTCCTTGGCAGCAATGTCTGTGTCAATGCACGTGGCCCAGTCTAGGGCTTCGTCCCGCAGCCAACCCTGCACCTTCGCTGAATGCTGAGGCTGCCTGCATAGAATGACTGTCAGTTCTGCCGCCGTTACTGACATTGCAATGCATCAGCCTTCACATCACAGAGGATCAGTAAGCAAGTCGTATGCAAGCTGTGTTGAGTGTGTATGCACAGAAGCCAATGCAAAGGGCCTTGATTGCCGTTGCCTTGTACAAGTAGCCAGTGTGTGTGCATGTTGGAACCAACCACCAATTTGCAACAGCATGTTGATGGCCTCCTGGACATCATGTCAGCACAGCCATATGCAAAGCATAAATGAGCAGCGCAGCAACAGGGCGCACACTTCATGTACTTGCTGGTCCATTTCCAGCTGCTCAGTGAGGGCAGCAATCTGGTCCTGCAGGTCCAGCAGGCTCTCGGCCTTCAGGCGCCGCGTGCACTGGTTGGCGGCCGTCACCTGGGCCTCCCGGTACCGCGCGCGGCTGCTGCCGCCAACCGCTACAGACTTTTGTTGCGCGTTCAGCTCAGCCAGCGCCTGCCCCGCTCGCTTCATCTGCACTGCACAAGCGGTATGTTATTGATTTGCAGGGCAGTGCACATTTCAAGTCAGCTGTGGTCTTGGCTCAGTCAAGCCCCCCCCGGAAGAGCACCAGTCCTGCTTGCTTTACCTGCCGTGCACTGCCGGTGTTGTTGTTTTGCAAGGCAATGAACACGGCACAAGCTGTGGTCTGGGCTGAGCTGAAGGCTCCCTGCAGTAAGCAACTTGCTTAGCCCCACCACCCCAGTCAGCGCCAGTCCCGCTCGCTTCATCTGCATTGCACAGTTGCTGGTATGCAAGGCAGTGTACGTGGCGCTGGTTTGGGCTAAGCTGAAGGCTCCCTGCAGCAGCCAGAGTGGCTTGACCCCACCACCAAAGTCAGCGCCAATTCAGCTCTCTGCATCTGTACTGCACAGCCAATGTAGCTGATTCGCACGACTCTGCTTAAGGTGTGTAAGCTGTGGTCTGGGCTTTGCTGAAGCTCCCCCACAGCTGCTGGGCTCTATGACCACAATCAGCGCCAGTCCTCTTTGCACAGCTGGCATTGCTGATGTGTGAGGCGTTGCAACTGGTACATACATAGACTGAGTCTGGTGACAGTCTGTCACTAATTGCTGGGGTTGCCACTACAGCTTGAGTGCCGGGCATGCAGCATTGGCACCAGCTGGCAGGTTGCACCTCATGTGTGCTGCATGGCTATCATCGCTGATGGCATGAACTCAGTTCAGCTGATACCTGCCCTGCTCTCCTGCTTTGGTGTGCAAGTTCACATGGTTGTTGTTTTGCTCATGGAGGACGAGGCTGCTGCCATAGCCATACATATGGCTCCCCTGAGCCTGCAAGCTGCATCTCGCTGCATTCATGGCTGCAATGAGTGCTCCTCAAAATTCCTGCCACAAGCTTCTGCTTGATGCCCCACAGCAGTTGCAGCCTAACCTTCACGGGTTGCAGAAGGCTTGCCGCACTGCTGCGAGCTTTTGCATTGCTGAAGTACATGTCGCCCATGTTGTGACAGCTGCATGGCTGCAAATACTTGTGCATCTGATCCTGCTACTAGCCTGCCTGTCTGCTGACCATGGAGATTTCATAGCTCCATGCAGCTTGTGCAATCACAAGCAGAGAGCTATGCACAGATCCAGCTCATCTACAGTGAGAGCAACCAGCGCCTAGCTGCCTGTCTGCATCTCCACTAGTCCTGGATGCTGTGCTGCATCTGCGCTGCATTGCTGATGCATGCTCCCTGTTCAGTCCAGCTTAGCAGTTTGGTGCATACTCATTTGTTTTGCTTCTTGCTGTCTGTAGGTTTCTGTCATGCCCTGAACGGGAGAGATTGTTGTTGCTGACAGGCAAATGGACGCGTGTGCCAATTGCGATGACGCAAGGGAGCTTGGAAAAGCTTGGGCGTCAAGGGAGACAGTACGCAGCTGTTGAGACTTGATTGCACTGACATGATCACTTGCAACTTGCATTTGTCTGAGGTGTCTGCTAGTGCTGTTGGTACATGGTCATTGTCATGCAACAGTGAGGTTGAAAGCTGTTCTGGCTGTGCTGTGTTCAGCAGCCCATCATCAGTGTCTTCAGGCCTCACGCTTGACCATTCAGGGTCTTGCAGGCAATGTCTGCTAGTTCTGTTGGTGAAATGTTGCCCTCCAATGTCCTCAAGAGCAGCTGTGCTCGCTGTGCTAGGGTTAATCGTCTGTTATCGTCATCTTCAGACCTCATCTCTGACGGGTCAGGGTCCCGCAGGCAATGTAAGCCAGGAGCAAGTGTGATTTGCAAGGAAAAGAACAGTGTGTGAGAGTGGCATATATACAGAGAAAATGTATCGGGGCATGAAGAGTTTCTTACAATGATGCACAATCTCAAAAGGTGTGGGCCTGACCTGCTCCTCATGCTTGCTCTTTTCCTCTTTGATCTCAGCTTTGAGCTGCTTCACGGCAGCGCTTGTGACACGCTCCCGCTCAATTGTGGCTTGTGTCTCCTGATCATTCCTCTCCACCCCCTCCACATAGTCAGCCTGCATGCAAACAATGACAATACAGACTCTGCTTTTCCTAAGTCATGGTACAGGCCCATCAGATCAGGTTGCAATGCAACCAGTCAACGACTGGCATGGAATGCAAAGCACATGACTGTTGACATACAACTTTTGTATCTGTCATGCAGCTTTGCTGCTAGACTTCTCCAAGATAGCATGGCAATTCCAGCAGCTAGCAGCTCCAAACAGGGCCCAAGAAGCTCACCAGCCAGCATTTGCATGATGTGTCTTCAGGCAGCTACAGTCGGCAGCGACGTCTTTCATGCGCCACAAAGCATGCTGTGTTGCCATGAGGATTTTGACTGAAACAGACAGTACAAAGCAGTGTAGGTGGACTCTGTGAGGCTCACCAGAACCTCAGTGCTTTGATTAGCGAGGATGTCAGAGCTGCAGTGGTGCAGCAGCTGCTGGAGGGCCTGCCGCTGGGCTGCTACCTTTGCCATGTTCTCACTCACACCAGGGCTTGCCTGAACAACACAGCTTCTGCTGCATACAATTGGTGCAGCAGCATGCCTCTCAAACAAAGCATGCAAATCTGGTGATGGGGTCTTCTTATGCAGTGCATAGCAATAGGCCAATGAACCAGCAATGCTGCTGCAACCCTGTCACAGGGCAAGTTGTTTGCATGTTGCAACAGAGGGGCAATCACCGCATTGCGTGACAACCAGCTGCAGTATGAGAACAGTCTATGTTGCTGCAGTGAAAAGATGCTGTTGCCAGGCTGTATAAACTCAAGGCTGCAGCCAGCATGGCTGATCCCTAGCTGGCTCTAGGGTGGGGCAAGGGAAGTTCTGACAAAGCTGGAATTGCTGCAACTATGTGTCGTGTCACTGCACTAGCTGCAAGGCTGCCCAGACTTCTGATTCCAACCTTCAAATTCCTGACTAGAGCCTGGGTACCCTGCCGGATCTGCTCAGTCACAGCATAGACTGCCTTCTGGTTTTCAATCAGTTTGTTCTTGTTGGGCAAATTGCGCAGCTGCGCTTGGTCTGCAACAAGAGCTACATATTGACTCTCCAGCTTCTTCTGTTCTGCTAGCATCTGAGTGATCTCTTCGCCAACACTTTGCGCCAAGGCAGCGGCTTGAAGCTGCAGATGGAGTGAACGAGACATCAGTGGCAGACGATGATGCCCGCTCAGGGAAGGCATGTCATCATGAGCATCAGTTCTCGAAGGCAGCATGCGTAGATCGCTCAATGCCGTCACACCTGTGGGTCGACTCTGGTAGCCCCAACCAGGCTGAGCTTTTCAAGTGCAACATGCAAAACGTGCAGCACCTGCAGCAGCATTGTGTGTTCATGCAATGCCATCGGACTGACAAAATATACACGAGGCTGTAGCAAGGAGGCATTACATGCACCGTCTCCACGTTTGACAACCCGTCCAGACCGTAAGAGTCCTCATCAGCCAGCATTGTCTCGCTCAACCAGATAGTGGAGCCCTGCCAGCCACCACTTTATCTGGTATCGCCCATGCAGGACAACAATCAAATGAAGATGGTAGACAGTCGGCGCTTGAACGCTCAGGCTTTGCTGCTGAAGCGCTTTGGTCTAGCCGCTACAGACTCACGCACCGACAGAGAGCATTTAGCATCCGTTTGCTGCTCAAAACTTTGTGTGGCAAAGTCCAAGGTCTTGATGCGCCAGGATCGCCAGCACAAAGGCCAGATCAGCTGGGGCCTGTGCGCGTTGGGCACCCTTAGAAGCCAGCGCCTGTGCCAGTGTGAGGTCTGCAACTTGCTCTCCGCCTTCCCGGCTTTTCGTTTCTCGTTTGCGACTTGACCCAGCGTACATTGACATATGGCTGCGCAAGGAGCGGCACTGCAGTCACACAACAACGAGCTTGTCAAATGTGAGCCCCTCAGCCCCTCATTCGACACGTCAATGCATTTGTCTGCAGTTGTTGAGCTAAGCATGCCAAAAAGACTTTGCAGACCAGCTCTAAAAATTGCCTAGCCAGACAAATGTACTTTTCTGACGTCTCGTCGTGTGATCAGCAGTGTCAAAATGTACTGCTATGGCAGCCCTCATGTTCCGAAAGCGTGATAAGGCCTGCTCTGCAGCCAGCTGTGCTTGTTTTTCCACAAACCTTCAATGCCCTGGCGCAACAGCATAAAGCGTTATGAATAGGCATGCCCTATTCCACAGAACAGACAAACGTGCAGTGGTCTGGAATTTACAATCAGCTGTTTTGGCAGCCCCCAAACATCTGCAAGCTGAAACAGTATCTGACAAGTGTGGAAGCAGCTGACAAGTTGCTTGTCATCTGTTCGCAGGTATTGAAGACCTGAGAGAAAAGCGTGAAGAAGTGCAGAAGCAGATTCGTGATGAAGAGGCTGAGAAGTCAAAGCTGCAACAAGATCTGCAGACTTTGACAAAACGGCTTGCACACATCAATGATGGCCTTGCTAGGAAGGTGGGTCCTTGGAAGTCATTTGGCAAAGAGTTGCCTCTGCAATGCTGTGTCGCCCATGCAGTCAAATGAACTCTTCTGTAACAAGACTTGAACCTCATTGCATGAGAGCTTGTCTTTCATGTGGCACAATATCAAATCTGACATGCATGATTGCTTTTGGCTGTATGCTGTGCATGCTGTCAGGTGGTATACACAACCCCCTGCCTGTAATTTGAAAAGGACTGAGCCATGCTCTCAAACTTGCAGATTGCAACAAGGACAGAGTATGACAAAGTGATACAAGAGACAGAAGGCGCATACATCAAGATCCTTGAAAGCTCACAGACTCTGTTGACAGTACTGAAAAGGGAAAGCGTCAGTATACAGAAGAAGCGGCAAACAAGTTCTTGACTTCAGCATGTTGTAAGGCGTATACCACCTGCCACTCGCCCTACACGCAGGACAAGCCTCATCTAGACATTATTGGACAGTGCTTCTTGCCAAACCCCAGCAACTGCTGGTTGAAATAAAGACACACTAAGAATGATGTTGTTGGTACAGCTCAAACAAGCATTGTGCTAAGCTTGCAACACACATTCACAATTTTGCTTTGTGACAATCACATCACGTGTTTAGCTGCTACATTGAAGCTGGTGCGTCAAACCAGCATTATTGTTGCTGCAAAACTAGCTAACATGGCATCACAGTGGCCCAAAACAGACAAAAATAGAAGAAGCCATGATACGTGCTGGTCAGCCAAAACAGCAAATACATTGCCCGACAAGGCACAGTCAAACACAATGCAAGCTTGCGCATCAAGCCCCAACCATCAATTCACAGCCAAATCAGAACCAATCAGCAGCTCAACTTGACTTGCACATTGACGCCACCAAATGGCTCAGTGAGGTGATCAGCGCATGCCATGCGCAGCCTCTCAGGTGTGGCAGGTGAGTCCATCTGAAACCAGCCCTCAATGCCAACATCCTTTCTGGCTGCATAGACCGCCTCTTTCAATGCAAAGAAGACAGATGCCCCCAAGAAGAATGGTGGCTCTCCCACAGCCTTTGAGGAGTAGACCATGGGTAGGCGATGGTTGGGGGAGTCCTTGAGGAGTGTTACACAGAAGTCTAGGGGGATGTCGTTTGCTGAGGGAATTTTGTAGGTGCCTGGAGTCAATTTGCTTCTGTGAGAAGGGAAAAGTGGCAAGCCCGCACTGGCAGCAAGGATGATGGGACTTTATGCCTGATTTGGACAACTGTCGAAGCAGAGTTTGCCTCGCCAATCAGAAGAGGGTGGTCATCACCAGTCACAACAAGCAACTTGCAATAAACACGGCATGCAAGGTGGCTTGTTGCTCTCGTAACTACATTTTCTCAGCTGCTTGAGTTCATGGGCACTGACGTGACGTGCAATATGATTTGATGGCGGCCTGCATGTCTATGTGCACCATCACAGAGACAGCGAGTCCAGGCAGTATCAGCTGCTGGAGACAGCATGAGCAGCTGTAGCAACATGACGCAAAACATCAGCAACACCAGCATTGACAGCCGTTGATTTGTTAGCTTTGGTGTATTGTCATAGCATCACTTTGGGCAAGCTACAGGTAAAGTCATACAGCTTGTGACATCCCACTCAACAGCTGACTAACGCATCAGCAGATCAGCCCTTGTTGACAGGCCGCAGCATACCTGGTCCCCTTGTGTGCAGCACTCCAGGCTTGACCCACTTGTGCTCCTTGTCACCCCACACCAACTCCTCCAGGCATGTCCACCCCATGCCCTGCACATCACATCCCTGTCACGCTACTGACCACCAGACCGTTCATCTATCATGCTGAAAACAACCTTGCAGTAGCTTTCGTGTAAAGTCAAAGAACCAGGACAGACGCCCTTTGCATGAGACACATCAGAAACGCATGCGTCACAATAAATGCCATACCCTACTGAAACACATCAGCAATACAGAAGGAAACAGTTTAGAAACACGAATGAAAGCAAGAAGGAAGACAGCAGGGCAGGCACCTGTACAAAACCCCCTTCCACCTGGCCAATGTCTATGGCAGGGTTGACAGAGGTGCCCACATCCATGACAATGTGGGTGCGCAGAGCCTGGAAGTCACCCGTCAGGCAGTCCAGCTCCACTTCAGAGCAGGCCGCCCCATACGTGAAGTAGTTGAAGGGCATCTCGTCTCCAAAGCCTGTCAGCACACAACTCAGGCTCAGAACTGTCCACAGAAAAGAGTGCATATACGGGCCGTATTTGCCTTGGAAGGCACTGTACATGGACAGTTGTTGAACGAAGTCTCAGTGCCAAAGCCATTTGAGCCTTTGGCTTAAAAGCCAGCCTCAGCACACGACAGGGGAACCAGTAAATCTGTGGCTTGAATTTTGCTTGCGATGCACTCTGCAGGTGATGTGAAGGAAAGGCGACTCTACTCATCGCACAAGCAAGCCTTAGCACAGGCCAGAGGCAGTGCAAGCAAGCCTGAGCACTGCAGAAAGTCGTGCATGTATTGAATGGGAGGCAACGTGCATGTGAAGAAGTTGAGCAGCATCTGATTCCCCAGGCCTGGCAGCAGACAAGCAAGCCAAAGCACAGGCCAGAGGCAGTGCAAGCAAACCCCAGCACAGGGCGGGACAGAACAGTGAAGGTGCTGCTTGGAGGGCAATGTGCATGTGGAGTAGTTCAGCGGCATCTGATCCCCGAAGCGTCGCTTGCCTGTGCTTTGGCAATGAATTCCCTTGAACTGCTTTCCGTCATACATGGGGCAGCCTGCTGCGAGGTGGATTTCAGGATTCAAACCGGCAAGTTACAAGCTTATGTCTGGGGTAGCATAGATATCGTGCCCTACTACGCTCCCTCTGATAAGCCTGCCAACCCCAACATCAGCTCAGGAGACAACATTCAATACTGGTGCCCACATGTAATCCCCTTCATAGCATGAAAGCCATGCGTTGACAAGTCCACTCCATGGAGCTTCTGCACCCCAAAAATACAGGCAGCATCGTCAAATCAGCATCGATTCAGGAAACATTCAACAGAACAGCTGCTGACCTGTGATGTCTGGCGTAGCATAGAAGCCATGTGCTGACAGGTCCACTCTATCCAGGTATGCAGCGTTGATCAACTCTGTAAAGCTAGAGTCAGGCCGCCGCTCCCTGTAAGGCTTCAGCCGCGCATTCAACTGGGCGCAGGCGTCTGCAGTTGCTGAGCCGTACATGTCGCTGCTGGCTGATGCTGCTGTAGGAGAGCTGTTAGGCACCTTGTCTGTGGCTGTCTCTGCAATGTAGACGCTGGATAGTGGAATGCCCAGATCAGCTGCTGCCACCTGCAAAGCGGCACACAGATGCTCAGATGTCTGGCTCTGCAATGTGGAGGTTGGATAAGGGGACACCCAGATCAGCTGCTGCCACCTGAAAGCAACATGCAACAATCAGGGCCTGACTGATGATGGGCATGTTGTCTGTGGCTGTCTCTGCAATGACGCTGGACAGGCAAATGCCCAGATCAGCCGCTGCCACCTAAAGTCAACAAGTGACAGTCAGAGTCTGCCTACTGTTGCTGATGATGATGCAGCTGTCTCTGCAATGTAGACGCTGGACAGGGGAATGCCCAAATCAGCCGCTGCTACCTGGAATGCAGCACATGATCCTAATTATGGTTGTGCGTGTGTTTGCACAACACTATGTCGCTGCTGGCTGATGCTGCTGTGGGGGAGCTGTTGGGCACCTTGTCTGTGGCAGTCTCTGCAATGTAGACATTAGAGAGAGGAATGCCCAGATCAGCTGTTGCCACCTGCCAAGCAGCACAGAGATGCTCAGATGTCTGTCTCTGTAATGTGGAAGCTGGACAGGGCAATGCTCAGATCAGCCGCTGCCAACTGGAAGCAATCAGTGACAGTTAGAGTCTGCTTAACAGTAAAGTGAATTTTGTAGCTGTCTCAGCAATGTCTTGGCGCTACATAAGACAGTTCCCGGTCCAGCGGTTTCACCTGAAACCAACATGTGCCAGTCAACATCTGCCTACTGACGATTTTGTGGCTGTCTGCGATGTATACAGTGGTTATGGGGATGCCCAGATCGGCTGCTGCTGCCTGAGTGAGGACAGATTTGCTTGTGTTCACTACATATGAAGAGCTTAGCCTGCAAGAGACCCCAGCGACTTTGCTGTGAAGGCCTTAAACATGGTCGGGTTGAGATGCCATCCATGCAGATGTGCACCAAGGCAGCCCCCTGCTTCAATGATGGTGGTGAAAGAGATGCAAAGTTATCAGCCCAATCCACCAACTTCTGAAAGGGCAACATGCAGCACATCTGAGCAACTTTTATGTGAAGGGCCTGACCCGACTCAACCCGCCCACGTTTCACCAGCACAGTGCCATATGTGTAGTTGTGTACCAAAGCCGCTTTGTGCTTGAGGGACTGGTGAAAGAAAAGGCAGACCCTCATCAATCACTTGACTAAGGCTGAACAGGGTGGGTAGCATGCAGCAGACCTGAGCGACTTTGGTGTGGAGGCCTTGACCCATCTCAACCCCACCATGGGTCACCAGCACAGTCCCGTCTGTGTAGATGTGCACCAAGGCGGCTCCCTGGTTCAGGAACTTAGTGGTGAAGGAGATGCCAAACTTTGTGGGTATGACAGCCAAGCCACGTTTGCGCCACCTGTTGGCCTTGTTGAACTCGTCTGCAGCCTTCTGCCGCTCTGCAAAATCTGCTTGGTCCACGACACCATCCCAGCATGCCTGTAAACACATGCAACTGCTTGCCTCAGAGTCATTAAGTGGACGGTGATGAACATGTTCTCCACATCTGTACATCATTTTCCAATAAGGGCAAGGTCTGGCTATGACTGCAGGAACGATCAGTCAGCCATGCATCCCTGTGCAAGTTGGGCTTGTTCGGTACCTGTGCGCTTATTTGGCTTGATCATTGTGTCATGCAGCAGTTTGCGAGAGCAATTCTAAACAGCAGAGCAATCTTACCACCAGCATATGCAAATCGCAAAGTCAGCAAGGGAGCAAGACCCTGAATCGTGGCACCAGCCTGTGCGCATCAGTCAGCAGCAAAATGCCAGGAGTGCTGTGCAGAAACTGAGCCATGCAAGATTTGGCGGCAAAAGGGCTTCGGTCAGCAGCACAGGGGCCAGAGTTTCAAGCCAGACCTGTATCTGGGAGCCGTGTAGGATCTGACCAAAGTGAGTCCTCTCCTTCTCCTTATACAAGTTAAGGTGGCGGATGGAGTGCAGAGGCTTGTCAGTCATGCGTGCCACTCTGTCCATCCACATCTCTGTCACCAGCATGCCCTGCAACATGACAGTCAAGTTGGTGACTAAGATTGAGTCAGCAATGTCCTGTACCTCAGTCACCGGCATGCCCTGCCGCACAACAATGTCATCACTGGTGATGTGAATGGCTCTTTGAGTACGTACCTAGCAGGGCCATGCAATATCAATAGCAGTGGAGACGATGATACAAGTTGAAGAGCGGATGAAGTGCAGAGGCTTGTCAGATGCCCCACACTCTGTGCGTCAACATCTCTGTCATCGGCGCGCCTTGTGACATAACACTTACATCAATGATTCTGTGAGTGGATCTTTGAGCAAGCATTGCGCAAAAGACAGTGACAGCTGCACTTCTTAAAGCTGTATGTTGCGGATCACATGATGGGATGAGCATTAAAGCTTGTTTGGACTGCAACGATCAGCCACATGACCTGCTTCCACGTTTCCAAACGCAGCTGCGCAACTTCATCTTGCAATGAGGCAGATCTGCACCCTGCTTGCAAGCAAGGAAATCTGTCAAGCTTGATACACAGGCAAGCAGAACTGTAACCGAATTGACCCAAAAAGCTGCCAAAATAGCCTTTCTGACATCAACCAAAGATGTGGATCCTGCTGTGCAGTCTTATACAATGAGGTTTCTTGATGTGAACAGCTGCCTTGTTTCTCAGGTAAGTTGTGCTCACACAAACGTTTCCCTCACATTGAAGGTATTACTACAGTCAAAATGCATTTGCTGGCCCCCAGGTGTGTGATTACAACAAGAATGTCTTGATACGGAGTGTATGCTGAGAGATTGCTGTATGCAGAAAGGTGACTGCTTGCCTGTGGCCCACCAAAGCCTCTGAAGGCAGTATTGCTGGCAATGTTGGTCTTGCAGCAATAGCCCACCACCCTCACATTGGGGATCTTGTAGGCTGCGTCAATGTGCAATAGGGCACGGTCCATGATGGCTGCGCTTAGGTCCAAGCCATTGCCGCCATTATTGTACAGCTTGCAGTCCAAAGCCTGGACCTTGCCATCTTTGTTGAAAGCAACCTGCAAGCAGCATGTTCAGTGTTAGTTGATATGCCCCTGATAGGACTGATGGGGGTTAAGCTGCTCCAGTCACACCATGTGACATGACAGTGACCCCACAACTCATCAACAATGCACTTTACCATCCTAACCATCCCCAATACCAACGTCAATACACAATGCAAGTCTATGACCCACCTTATATTTGCCCAGGAAGGCATGTCTGTGGCCTGTGTAGTGCATGTCCTCGTCCCTGTCTAGTATCAAGCGCACAGGCCTCCTCAGCAGGTATGCTGGCACAGCAGCAGCAGCATTCCAGGGCACACTGCGTGACTCCTTGCCTCCAAAACCACCCCCAATGCGCTTCACATGGCATACCACTTTGTGCTGAGGGATGCCCAGAATGTGCGCAATCGTCTGCTGATGCTTGGTTGGCGCCTGTGAGAACAGTAAAACACTGATGTAAGGGCACTTGATAGGGTGGAAAATCAATTGAGAGCACAATGTAACTGGGGTGTCCAAGAGCCTGCTGATGCTTAGTTGGCGCCTGTGAGCAAAGGTAAGGCCCCCTTGTGCTTGTCATCATTTTAAGTAGTGCTTGCATGGCACACGACTGTAGGCACAGCTGACAGCATGTACTCGTGACAACAACAACAACAACAGCAGCAGCAACAGTGATGCCGCATTTGCACCGAAGAAGCGCAGTTATAAAGGAATGGTGAGAAGAAACTGAAGTGAAAGGAGGACAGGCAAATAGATAGTTGACTCGCGTGATGCACACCGTACGTAGAAGTTTGTGAGGCAGTTGGTTGATCAGCACGTTGATTAGCGAATGCAAGTGTTACCTGCGTAGAGGCAATAATGCGGACTTCATCATTCTCAGCAGGCATGACAATGCTGCCATGGGGCTCTAGGTAGAAGTGCTCCTGCCCTCCCATCTTGCAAGTGCCCTCAATCACATGGTCGCATGTGCCTGCCTCAAAACACTTGTCCACATCTCCACAGTCAATCCTGTTGCCCCAGCCCTGCATTTGGTAAATGTTCAGACCAGCGCAAAGCAAAGGCATCACAGATGAAATCAGAAGGAAACACCTGAGGTCATGCAGCAAGTTGTGAGGGCCAATGCTCTCAAAAGCGTCAAGGTGGAAGTGCTCCTGCCAGCACCTCAAACTTCAGTAACAACACATCAGAACTTCATCCCACCAATAGCCCACCAGGATACAGCAACAGCTGTTCAGCAGTAGGCATCACAGAAGTACCTCATAAAACCTGTCAGTCTCTACAGCATCAAGGATGCTGATCAGGGCAGGCAGGCCCTCATATTGAACCTTTGCCAACCGAGCTGCCAGACGTGCATGCTGCTCAGTATAAAGCACAACGACACCAATTGGCTGCCCAATGCAAGTGACCCTTTTTGTGCTCAATGCTTATGTATGCAATAGCTGTAAAAGACAATGCAGTAGTTCCTTCTAGTAGCTGTCAGCTTCAATGGTATCCCTAATGCTGATGGTTTCATCAGCTGTTCAGCAGCAAGCACAGAATGGTCAGCACCAAACGCTGTTGTGTGTAGTGTGAGACTTGGCTCTAGTCATGTAAGTGTAAGAGCCCAACACAGAAGTACCTCATAGAAGGCATCTCAGCTTCAAGGGCGTCCCCAATGCTGATGAGTGCAGGCAAGTCCTTGTATTCCATCTTTATCAGGCAAGCAGCCATGCGTGCATGCTGCTCAGTGTCAGCCACAACAATGCCAATGTTGAGCAGTGTGCATTGCAAATGTACCTCATAGAAGCTGTGAGCTTCAATGGCGTCCTCAATGCTGATGAGCGCAGGCAAATCCTCATACTCCACCTTCACCAAGCGGGCTGCCATGCGTGCATGCTGCTCAGTGTCAGCCACAATCACTCCTATAGGCTGCCCGATGCAAGTCACCACTTCTGTGGCAAAGCATTCCTCATCATGCATGACAGGGCCCATGTCATTCCCGCCAGGAATGTCACTGGCGCCAAAATAGCCTGCCACGCCTGGCTTCTGCAGCAGAAAGCGGCATCGTGAAACACAAACTGTACCACCCTCATGCATTGCTTGCTTGTGCTTTACACCTAGATGTGCAACAACTTATGCTGCTCAGTATGCTGTCATTTCTGCGCCTCACTGCTGTGCTATAAATTCAAGTGTATATTTGATCTTGAACAAACTACTACCTCCAGGTGGCATGTATCAGACATGCCATGCAATGCCATGCTGCACGAGTGAAAGCTTCCAAGGTCATTGTAATGGGCATGTTTGCAAGCAAATCGCTATATGGTGGGCAAGAGCAACTGACCTTTGTTGCAGCAGAGGCGTCAACACTAAGGATCTTGGCATGAGGCCGGCTGCTGACCACCAGGGCTGCATGCAGCATGTTGTGCATCTTCAGATCGTCCACATACTGAGCCTCCCCACACACCTTCAACGCAAGCACAATTTCCGCAACAGTATCAGCATGCTTCCACATGGTCATTATCAACAGCAGCAGCAGCAGCAGCAGCAGCAGCAGCAGCAGCAACAGCAGTCTGGCAGAACCAGAATTATAGATTTACAGAGCAGGACATTGTTGTAGCACATCATGATGACTCTGATTGCCTGCAGGTCTGCAGCCATGTGACGCTTTGGCTGACCAACAATTGCTTCCCCAGGCACCTTGGAGTAGTACTGCAGGCCCTGCACAGGAGCCCGCTCAAAGGGCACTGCTGCAGACTTATAGGTGGGCAGGAACAAATTTAAGATAAACTGATCATGAAGTGTGCTCAAGAATGAATTTCAGCACCTGTAGGTCTGCAGCCATGTGGCGGGTAGGCTGTCCCACAATGGCCTCCCCAGGTACCTTGGAGTAGTATTGCAGTCCCTGCACTGGGGGTCGCTCAAAGGGCACAGCTGCAGACTTGAAGGTGGGCGGAAACAGGTTCTGCCAGCCTGGCAGATCAGCCTCCAGCTGACTGCCCACATGGACGAAGAAGCGGAAGAGGAAGGATGCTGCCAAGCTGCGCCGGAACTCCACCATACCCCCTGCAGTGATCCGCATGCTGGAGGGACTCAAATTCGCTTCTGTAAGCCTTCAGCTCAGAGGGCTCTTTGAGGTTCAGGAGCATGACTGGCAGACGTGCCATTGACAAGTGACACTCATGTGTGGTGATCAGCAGCATGCAGCAATCAGCAGCATAATTGTCGAAGCTTGAGGCAACATAAGGCAGAAGACAGCCGTCAGCATGATCACTTGGTGCAACAGGGGCAATGTTGACGTCCTGAGCAACAGTCAGCAGGGCAGCGACATGCAGCAGCATTCGGTACCATGCGGCAGTCAGCACCATTCTGGACATCATGATATTGTCCAGGACAGTGGGAGCGATGTTGACATCCATGGACGTTGTTTGTTTGCAGATTCAAGCAGTATGCAGGAATCAGCAGCATGCAACAGTCAGTAGCATGCAGCAGTCAACATGATCACCTGGTGCATCAGGGGCAATGTTGACGTCCTTGGAAACAGCCAGCAGAGCAGCATCCAGAGTCTGTTGACCCCAGGGCTGGCCTTCTAAAGCAGCCTGGGTGTGGGTTGCCATGATACACTTGGCTGCAACACCTCCATAGCTAATGCGCGCCTTTGCCACCTCAACAGTGCCTGCAAAACAAAGCTGATGTAACACTTCACTGACTTGGCAGGTAAGTTGGTCTGCACACCAACCTCTATAGCTGATGCGCCTCATTGCCACCTACATAGTGGCTGCAGCATCAGGCTGCTCCATCAATCCATCAATTTGCTGCAGTACCATGCTGCTGCTGCATCAAAGCATTCACTTGATCCTGCATAATGCAATTAGCCGCCACCCTTCTGTAGCTTGTGCAAGCCTTTGCTACCTCAACATTGCCTGCAGAAACAAGTTCCCCATGCATCATCAGGTTGTTTACTTGCGCATGGGTGTGGGAAGTGTCGCGGCTTGAGTCTGGCAAACTTTACAGACCTAGCAAGGTCTTAAACAAGAGAATGGCAGCTCCTTTCTAGTAGAGCCAACAAACTTCTGTCAAGTTTCTTTCAACGTTTATTTCAGGCTGAAAGCCCACTTCTTGACAAGCTGTGCAATGGCATTCGAAAGATTGGCAATGCAGATGACATTGCTGGTTGTGGCAGTGCAGCAGGTTTTGGTGTCTAGTTCACCTTCTGCAGTCTGCCTGAACTGCACGCGCATGCCAGCATTGGCAATAGCAATGTCATCGTCCCTCCTGTGAGCTTGCTTGAACTCCTGCACATATTCCAGCTTCTGTGTGTAGGGCAGAAACACCTTGGTGAGAATCTCAGTTGGCTGTAGGTCCACACGCCTGCAGATCAGGACCACAATATGTGTTTGCAACAATGCGCGCACATGCAGACACGGCCTCGTTGCAATCATTAATCTTTCGGGCGCATGTGGCAAGATGTGAGTCAATGCACATGCACTTGTGCAAGCTGTGCATTATGAAGCTCAGACATACACATAGAATATCTTGCTTTTGGCACAGCTTCAAAGTGCTTCCACTTTGACAGACGCAGGTAGTCAGCGACGCGTTGAGAGCTCCAGATGGGATGAGCATACAATCTTCAGATGTTGCTTTTACTTGCATCAGAGCAGATTTTATTCATGCTGGAGTTTTGAGACAATGGCAAGCTGCTACAGAAATCAGCACAGACACATCACAGAGGGTGTGGACCTGTAGCCCAAGAAGAAGTTCTCTGCCAATACTGTACGCTCAGGCTGTCCTTGAGCTTTCAACACAAAGATTGCCCCACAAGCCATGTACAGAGGGCAAGTGTCTGAAATAGGGCTGCCAGTCACAATGTTGCCCCCTACAGAAGCTGTGTTGCGGATCTGGTTGCCGGCAAAGTACTTGAGCTGATGAAGCAGCGCTTTGCATGCTGAGGTCTGATGAGCAGGGCGAGTGGCAATGACTGATCGCATCTTGTCCATGAGGTCTGAAAGTGTGACTGAGGACCCAACCCATAGACCATCCTCAGAATCCTGCATTAGAATGCAGTGGTTTTCTGAGCACACTGTCAAGGCAATATTTGCTTATACTACAGCAGTGTCAGGGGCCTGAGTACTTGAGCAGCTGAGACCGTGTGGCAGATGCATGGTATCAGCAGATGCAACTGTCAATGAGGCAAATGCAAAGACCATGCAGCTCATGTCAGATTGTGAGTGTATCACTTCTTCTGAAACATGCACAATGCAGCTTGCCAACACGCACCTGCATGCTGTTGAGTTCAGGGATATGGGTGACCGCTACCAGCACAGGGTAGCGAGCGTCCTTGAACTTCATCTCAATGCCAACCTCTGTGTTGCCCACAACCAGGCGCGCATCTGGATACTCTGCCTTCAGCTTCAACAGCCCTTCCAGAGTCAAAGGCCTGCACCCACATGCATCAGCTTGCCGCCGTATAGATCAACTGATAGATGTGCAGCGGTATCACAATTGGGTTACCTGTCTGGTTGTCGGGCTATTCTTATATTCATGCGGCTGTCCTGCTACTATAATGCTGATGCAGCTGCTCATGCAGCCACACAGTTATGGACTGCAAGCTGTTTGTGCGGCTATTGCAATGCGATTGTCTAGCATATGAGAATGCCATGCAGCTGTCCTGCTATTGCACCATTTTGCAGCTGTCAAGCCAGTCTGGTCAGTGCAAGCTGTTCAGCCACTGCACTGTGTATTGAGCTCACTTACTACTGTACTGTTGAGCAAGGACAATGGTGTGGCTACTGTTTCAAAACCTTCAGCTGATATGTTGTTCAGACAGGCGTGCAGTGTTTGCACCAGCTGTGTTGTTCCTGCAGTTATCCATGTTTTGTGCAGTGCAAGGCTGTGTTGCGCACCTGTGCCAAGCAGCAAGGGGCCCAGGTACATAGAGCTCCTGTGCCTTTCGCTTACGCAGCTCGGGGGGGAAGATGGGCTCCTGGGGGGGTTTGTGGGGCTTCAGCTCTGCCAGTGCCTGCTTGTCCTCACTGCTGGTAATCATCTGACCGTCACTGCAGTCACATGGCCGCCCTGTGCTGGGACAAACCTGCAGTATGTTAGGTCTGTAAGACAGCAACAAGTGCTCGAAGAATTGCATGCAGCCAGCTGACAGCTTCCTTTGTGAATGAAAGGTGTCGATCCATGCTTGTCCTAGCTGCTACCGATCACCTCCATAACAGAGCAGTCACATGGCTGCCCTGTGCTGGGGCATACATGCTATGCAGCAAGGCCACAGCCAGCAGTCTAGAATTGATCTCACAAAGATTGTCAACGTTTGCCCCAAGCTTGTTTCAGTTCATGTTCCAGACACTTCTGCATCAGGTCCTTTTCCGTCAAATTTCGGGAATGTCCCCTTGTCCTGTTGACCTCAGCAATGCTTGAGTTACACAGATTGGCTGAATGGGCATCTTGTTCAGCAATGACTGGCCATGTGACATTTGCAAATGCTGTGAGCAACAAAGAGAATAATGGAATGATGGTTTACTGCCCTTTGCAGAGAACTTGTCATGATGAGCGGCAAAGCTATGCTGTGTGCAGGGGCAGCTTTGCAAAACGGTCTGTGAGTGCCTACCTTGCCATTTGTGGACTTGGCAGCCTTTATGAGCTGTGTGACGCTCCCTTTGCTGCTGTCATCATGTCCATTTGTCCTGCCATTCTCCTTGTGCCCATTGGACCCAGTCCCATTATTGGTATGATCAGTGTTGCCGTTGGAGTTGGACTCATGCCCATTAGATTGGTTCCCACTATGGCCATTGTGCCCATTGTGTGGATTGCCATTCTGTGAATGCCCGTTTTCAGCATGGCCATCGGGTTTCTTGCCATTGAGCAAACCCTTGCTGGCTGCTATGGACTCTTCTGTGTATGCTGCAGGATCTGCTTTGGCAAAGATCTTGAAAGCATCCAAAATCGGACGATATCCCGTGCACCGACTGCAGGGTGCAGCAGTTTACATCAACCCACTAATGACGCCATGAAGCATGCATTGCATGGCGTTGTCCTTTGGCAAATGATGTATTGCACAGATGCAAGGCAAACGGTGCTTCTAGTATTGCTGCTGTATTCATGCATAGGCATATGCAATCATGTGTTGAATTGCATATTGCAGGTATGCATGCGCTGCATACTACGGGCATATGGCAAGCATGTTGCAGGCACATGTGACACAAGGCACATAGAACACAAGGCCAATGCCCACCAGAGGTTGCCAGCCAGATTGTCTTCAATCTCTGTTTCAGTGGGAGCTTCAGACTTTGACCGTAGCAATGAGTACATGGACATCACAAAGCCAGGCGTGCAGAAGCCACATTGAGAGCCATGGGCTTTGGCTAGGCGTGCTTGCACTGAATGAAGTCCACTTCTTGGATTGCCAAGACCTGCACACACAGGTTTTCCTCAATGTACTGGCTGCGTGGCTAACATTATTGTCCTTATACCAAATTGTGCTTTATCAGAGATACCACTGCAGTCAGGATGCGTGACTGGTTTCCAACTGCCTTGTCCTTGCAACAAGGATGCCCCTATATCTAGTGTCATTCTAAAGAGACACTATTGTACACCACAAATGTAGACAGATGCCTTCCATTCAGCATTGGACAGGATGGCTGTGAGCAGCATGAGGGGAATAATCCTCTATGCAACCCCTGGGCCAGATTCTGTTGATCTGGTGCAGGCTATACAGCCTTTGATGACCACACCTTTGACAACATTCAGTTCAACAGGAGCAGAAGTTCATGGTGCAGACATCACCAACGAAACCCAGTGACCCACCTTCAACTGTGACAACGTGCATGCCTTCCACAGCGTACAGTGGACAGAGGCATGCATTGACAGAACGATGAACAAGCTTGCTGTCTGCTTGGTGGGACACCATGACTGTGCAGGCTCCGCATCCACCCTCGGCGCAGCCAAGCTTAGTCCCGGTCAGGTTGATTTCTGCAAAAGAAGCCAAAACCTTTGCGAAAACAACGCTTGTTGTCTAGGTTGTGTCGGTATGCGATCACTGTGACGGAGTAGTCATTTGCGATCACGCCTCAATAGGCTCGAAGCGCTATGTTGCATAACGACAGAGCGATATGCTACCTCGCAACCACTGCAACAGCGTGGCCTCGGCCCGGCCTGTCGGCAACTCATAGCGCTTGCCGTTGACATAACATATTAGCGCGGCCTCAGACTCCATGATCTTGTCCAGAGGTGTATATATACGACGCGACCGTGCACACCCGAGTCTGGTGAACCTCGATCAGGTTCACGTGTCACAGACGCAGCACTTCACACGAGCGATGCAGACAATTTGCAAGCTCGACAACGAAGAGATGAGGCGCGCGCAGCTGTTGCTATTGGAAAGATCACGTCAACGAACGCCTCGTATCGCATAATTTGGGACCTTGGCAAAAGATGGCCTCGACGCTTGCTCAGCACAGCAGGTCATCGCACGTGGGCATGACATTTGGTAAGATTTGTCATGCTGGTCTGTTGCCTGCAGTCGCACCGTGCAGTATTCACGCAGTGCGAATGCAACTTGCTCTGAAGGCCCTAGTCTTGCAAGCAAATGTTGCTTCTTCAGCAAAACTCGTTGCAAGGCATGCGCTCTGACAATCTGAGCATGCATCATGTCATGATGGCAAGAAATGAATTCGAACGGTGAGTGTATACAGGTCCTGGCAGTGCCAGTCACGCAGCAGAATCTGATGCGTCTCAAAGGAGCTACAACAAAGCTCACACACAATTCTGGGCATATAGGTGTCACTCAAATGATACTATGTTATTTTCAAGAGTGGATTATAACGAACATGATAGAGCGCCTGCCATTCCATCCGTTTGCTGTCAAACAGATCAAATCAACAAAGGCTACAGGCAGGGGTCAGCCAAGCCTATCTCCAAGACAGCTCAGATCTGACTTCAAGAAGTTTCAAACAAATGACAATGTAATGTACCAAATGTCACACAAAATCTGGCTAATAATGTGAATGACACAGGTCGGCTGGCATCAATGGTATCACTAACACGTCGCCATCCATCACAGACAAATCCTGCAGGAACTGCAGGTCTTAGGGCACGAAAGGTGGCACCTAGATAGATCAGGTTGTCAGTAAGCACCCACAAGCATCAACTAGGTCATTGCCATGCGGCAAGCATATAGTAGTAAACAAATTCCACAACATCAGCATGGCCAGCTCCTGTTACCCGTTGTAGACTGTACAAGCAACACACATTGATTTGCAGCCTCTAGGACAGCATGAAAATTCAAAATGTTGGCTTGCTGTTTGGCTGAGCTTGGTTTGGGAGCACAGAATTAACAACACTGATACCAGGCCAATAACAGACCCCTGAACTTCCATTCTGAGCTTGAACAGACCTAGAGGGTCAAAGCAAACAGGGCATCATGCCTCATGAAGTGCACAGCATGTGCAAACATGCTGGTCCACCCAAACAAGCACTCACAGCAAAGTTCTGCACGACACAGGGTTATGATACAGTTCTTATAGCCCTTTCACCTCCCTTCAAATTACCCAGACTTGGTGATACAAGCAGCAAGGCGTCAAAGCACAATAGAATCTCTACCCCCAAGGGACAAAAATTAACCTCCAAATTCTGCAGTGCAGACTGTTATATAAGTTCATTCTGAACCTCATTCTGACGCAAGCTCTACATTTGCTGGTTGTTCTGACTCCCAGATGCCATGTTGTGTGAGCAAAGAGGTATGTGATCATGTGTAGAATTGGTGGCAATGCTCCTGGCATAGCTACCAAAGAGCTGCCACTCGGCCTTTAAGGGGTTGAGATGTGCGCAGGCTGTAACTTCCAGCTGGCTGGGGTAGCCAACTTGCGAAGCAAGCGTGTCCAGGAGTGTCTGCATGGTTGGCATGTACGGATACGAGTGCACCACAATCTCAGTCATCTGCCTTGTCGTCAAGACCTGCGCCACAGCATGTGCATCAACACTTCCAACTGGCTCGGGTAGCCAACTTGTGAGGCAAGCGTATCCAGGAGTGTCTGCATGGCTGGCATGTACAGATATGAATGCAACACATTTTTGTAATCTGCCTCCTTGTCAAGACCTGCGTCACAACACAGTGCAGTCTCATGACCTGGATACAGAGATTCAGGTGATATGCACGCACATTCATTTCATGATCATATTAGCCAAGCTGGCACAGCATGCAGACGCGTGCAGTGCGCCAACATCATTCATGGCTATGTTTGAATATCAACCTGCAACACTAAGACATGCTTAAAATTGCTGGTGCTTGATTGTCTCAGCTTCTGTATCCAAGCACACATCCTGCTTGCGCTTCATGCTATTTGATGAGCTTTGCCTTAATTAGATTGATGCTATGGCCAAAATTGTTGCGCAAATGAGATGCATGTCCTGACTTAGTCCACTTTGTGATGTGGTACCCTGACACCCAGCTGAGCCAGAATGCGTACTCCGCCGCATGTCAGTCCAGCATACCACTTGCCAGACTATGCACTGGCATTGCAAGTCAACTCTCATTTCTAAAAGCTGCATAGTCAAGGTCAACTTTCTAGCAGGCAGAGCCAAATAAGGGCAGCAACAGAAAGGCAAAGCCAAGTAGCTTACCCCGCGATAGAGCGCACGAGCAAGTCTGTAGTGCACGAGATGACTTTCTGCAGAGTTGTCCTTCAGACAGGTGGACAGGTCTGTCAGGACCACCACATGCTCACATGGGTGGGGCAGCTGACGCTCCACATGAGTCATCTGATTTAGTAACTCCCTGCGTTCCATGCTGAGCAAAGCTCTCTTGGTATGGTACAGCTGCCTCAGCAGCATGCAGTCCTGTACCTGACTGTCTGACAAACCCAGCAAAATCTGCACATGCACCCACAAGCCAGTCTACACTTGCTGTATCAAATGCTTGAAATGTGGCGTCACAAGGCGCGCACTGAGAAGGTGTGGAGAGCTAACATCCAGGCATGGTACAGTGGCGACCAGAAGAGAGAACACACTCAGCAACCTGTTTGGGCAGCCAGTTGCACCTAGACTTACTGTGCTGATCAGAGATATGTTGTGCAACCGTGCACACACTAACTGCTTCCAAAGTCAATCTGAAGTTGATCGGGAAGAGGAAAGAAACAGGAAAAGGGGAGTTTGTGACATACACTCACCAGGAGATTGACATAGAAGGTGTGGTCCAGCTGGTGTGGCGGCTGGTTCCCATGACTCATTCTGCCATTGAGCAGGTGCTTCACAGCAGCAGGGTTCAGTAGCAGCTGACAGCCTGCAATGCGCAAGGCTTCAAGTCCAAGCTGCAGCATTCTGTCCTCAACAGCCTTGTCAGCATGCTCATTCAAGCTCACCAAACACTGCTTCAGCTCAACATTGTACGCCTGCATGGCAGCAGTGGAGTTTTCAGCATGTGTAGCTATCTGCATGGGGCAGGTGGTTGATTGCTGTGACCTATCTTGCCATCCAGCAGGTGCTTGACAGCAGCAGGGTTTAGTGAAAGCTGACAGCCTGCAATGCGCAATGCTAAGGTCCAAGCTGCAGCATTCTGTCCTCAACAGCCTTGTCAGCGTGCTCCTCAAGGCTCACCAAACACTGCTTGAGCTCGACATTGTGTGCCTGCATGCGCGGCCTGCTTCAGCAATCAATGCCATTAGTGTTGGACAAAATGCGCAATGCAATACAGAGGCTGATGCTGTCATGTCTGCGCCAGTATAGATGTGTGTTGACATTAGCCAAAAAGCTCAGAGCACTGACAGCATTGACGATGTCGCGCTCCGCATCCTAGTTCTCCACAGAATGACAGCTTTGAGGCTGCATGCAAAGCAGTCTTGTATAGGGAGAGCAGCAAAGAACCTATTCCATGCATATGACAATCATACAGCGCATGTGCCGATGGTGCTGCTGCATTGTTTGACATGCTTAGTAGGCTGTCTTACTGTCCATAGAGCAGCAAATGACTCCAAAGGACACGCTGTGATCTGCTCAGCTGTTGCTCTGTGCTGTCTGCCTCCCAATGAGATGTGCAGAACTGGCTCCTGATATTCATTGATGTCCTGTGCAGGTACAAATGGCTCTCCATCTAGACTACCCTGCACAGGCACAACAGCTCTTGTGTGTCATGCTATGCACCAGAAATAATAACAATGGTAATTACACATTGCAGGAATTGTGCTAGTTGTGAGTGGCCCAAGTCCTGTCTCACCAGGCGGGCTTGTTCTGAGCAATTTTGTAGGGACGTCTGGTGTTCAACTGCTGAAAGTCAGATAACATTATGTCATTCCAAATGTGCACCATTGAAGCTCTGCAATAATGACTGACAGGGTTTGTGAACAGTGGTCATGGTAGAGAAACGACAACAACTTCGTGACCTATTTTTGCAATCAAAGAAGCAGCTAGTTGCCAGATTTGAAGCAGTTTCAGAGGACACCAGCTCATGATCGCAAACAAAAGCAAGCAGCAAACAGATGATGATTTGACAGTGCTGCCTTGAGAACATTACCAGTAAGAAGTTCATGAGTTTGTGTTATTGACAGGATCATGCTGGTGCAGGCGCAAAGCAGCTGGCATGCAGCATGTGCCGCGAAACGAGGTGCAAAACATGATGAGCAAGCATCTCATGCTTGTAACCAAGCTGCAGCAGTTGTACATCAAGTCTTCTGCATAAGCTAGCAAAGGTTTGACCTCGCTGATAAACATCTCTGCAACATCATTCTTGGCTGCTGCATCCTTCCTAGCAGTTTGTGGTTCAGCTTCAAGCTTCTGTTGCTTTGCCTTTAGCTCTGCCAGCTCTGCTGCTGCTGCTGCCAGCTGAGTTTGCACAGCTTGTGAGCGTGCCTGCATATGTCAAAACCAGGGGGGCTCTGTGCATAGGCTGTGTGGGTTTGCCCACACCATGTGTGCAGTTTGTGTGGGCTACACTAGTAATGTATTGCTATTGAGGTAATTTTGTGTGAAGTGTTTGGGGCTCATGCCCCCAGGGCTGAGTTGGGGCTGTAGAAACCTGGTCGAAACCCGATCATGCAAGTCTTGCATTGCGCAACATGAAACTCCAGTGTCACAATGACATCAAGACAACGAGCAGAATGCGTTGTGAACTAGCGTGAGGCAATGCACACAGCAGATGACATGCACCTTCTGCCTGAGCCGCCAGCGCCTCTGGTGCTCTCTGTTCAGCGCTTGCTTGCTCTTCACATCCCCAGCTGCAATTGCTGGTTGCTTGCTGACTGTATCACTGTCTTGTTGGTCTGTGTCACTCATTTCAGGCAAAGATTCCGGCAATCCTTGCTCGTTGGTCTGCCGAGCAGGTCTGGTGTCGTCCCGTCTGGGCTCATTCTGGTCAATAGCTGTGCCGCTGTTGGATGCGAGCAAGTCTTTCGAAAGTCTGGCAGGGTCCTGAGCCGCATTGGTCTGATCAAAATCGTCCGCGACAACTGCCTCAGCATCTTCTGCAGGTTTTGCAGCATGCTCTGCTGCCTGCTGTCCCACGGCTGTGAAGTTCTGCAGCATCTTGGCCCTTGAGCTGATCTCATCAGCCAGCTCGTCACCAGGAAAACCCTGTACAACTTCTTGGGCACGGTTGTCGGGTGCTGCCATCACATTACACGAGATCACAAGGCAGCCTGTCGCAGGTCAGGACGATCCAGCCTGGGCTGTGGGCTGTCGACGTATGGGATCACTGTCCAGCTGAATGCCTCACAAACGTGTGCACGGACGTATTCAGCGCGTTTTATAGCACCAGCCTGCATCCGCATCCCGCTGGAGCCCCCCCGCTACCTCACCAGCACGCTCGAGAGGTGCTCACACGCCGTCTCCGCAAATTGGACAGGTCTCGGAAGACACATGAGCAAGCTTTGACCTAAACTTCAACTAATTTCTTGGAATGGCGAGATCATCAAGGCCCACGACTTCTCTTGCTCACTTTTGTTACTCATGACTTACTTAAGCGCTGGTTAAGCACCATCAAAATGTATTTGTTGCAAATCGAGGAGTGTATTTCGAAGATGGAACGCTGAAGCGTCGCTCAGTCGTAAGATGGCCGACGAGGCATGCCTTACCTGCTCTGGAACAGCATTGAAATCTGCTAGCAACACACCAATTATTGGTGTACATGCTGGCTTTCCAGCAAAACGTTGTTCCCATGGTCGGCCTTGACCGTATGGCAATCTGAGACCTAGACTTACGCTCCAGAAGGGATGTAATGATGTGCACAGGCGCTCTTGGGTAGGGTTGGCATCTACGGTGGGGTTTCGTATACGTATCTAACCTTCTCACCCGTAGCTACGGGTTAGAAGCCGAGTTTGGCCGAATTCTAACCTCAAAACCACCCGTAGACGACTCAGCGTAGATGCTCAGAGCCAGACTGGCACAACTCAAAGGTTTAAGAGCCGTTCGACGCTATGCTTTGCTTCTATACTTGTGAGCGACTTGTCCCAATGATAACCGAGCTGTTTCCAGTCTGTAGGACATGATTTGGCTTCTGCTGTCGACATGAATGCCTTTGATCGCTTGATCGCAAATAGTGCCGCCACTCCTGACTCCNNCTCCAGCAGCAGCAATAAGCATGAGGCACGTTATGAGTTGTTGAACAAACGTCGCAACAAAGCGCTGAAAGACACTAAAGGCTTTGCCAAATGGTGGAAATGGCTAATACCCTGCCTCACACTTGACTCGGACACAGATGAGAGATCAGGAGTCTATCTGCAGTGCTCACTCTGTGAAGCTCATCTGTCCGCCACCAATGAGAGCAGAATAGCCACCTCACACTTTAAGAATGCTGCATGCAAGGCAATCAAGTCTGATCCAGTGGTAGCTGCTGAGATAGCAGCTGCTTTTGTCAATAAACCTGCTGAAAGTGCAGCAGCGCAGATTGATGCAGCAGATGATGTGGAGATTCTGGAGACTCTGTCCACCAAGAAAAGAAAAGCAGACAGTCAGTCTTGTCTGGAAACCTTCTACCTGAGCATGGACAAGCAAAAGGAGTTGACTCAGACCTTGTATGACTTCTTTTTGGAGGCTTCAGACTGTGTGGCCATGCATGCATGCGAGCACCCATCTCTGAAGAGGCTCTGTGTGCAGATAGGCATCAAGCCTCTGAATCGCAAGGTGAAGAACTGATCTCATTGCAGTCAGCTCATAGACAGGCTCAACACTCATCACAACTTTTCTGCAGCTCTGGCCTGAAATGCTTTCTTGATGCAGGCTCTAGCTGGGCCTGTGCTGGAGAGAAAGTATAAGGCCAGTGTTGCAGACTTGGATCAGCGTCTCAGCAGTCAGTCCATGGAATACAGCTTGGCACTGATGGCTGGAAGCGCAAGAACGTCAATGACGCTCAGAAAATACAGAACTGGATGGGCCTTTTTGCGGACGGTGGATCAGCATTTCTGGGTGTCTATGATACTGATGGGGCTAGCATGGACCACATTGAGTATGAGCGCATTTTGACAGCTGATGTCCGGCAGAAAGTCGTCTCAAAATGCTCTATTTTGTGTTATCAAACATACGCTGTATATGCCATTGTCTACGCTGCTGAACACCTGTATATGATTGTATATGCTTAATTTGGCTGCTGCAGCACATCACAGTATAATTGGCAATATACACCCGTTATACGGATAACGGTTAGATCTACGCAGTATTATACTGTTTGCTGTTTGGAAACTCATGTATTTGCCAACCCTACTCTTGGGAGTCGATATGCTCAAGGCTAAAGGCATTTGATGTTGAAATTTGAATGACCCTCAGGTCATCAACTCTCTGCTGTAAGGTTGTCAGTTTCAAATGGGCTGGTACAAGTATAGGAGGTATGCTGCGTGCTCGACGAAGCATGCTTGCTCACAGATGGCTGATAAAGCAACAAGATGCATCGGCCAGGGTATTCAATCGAGGCCAACAACCATCATGGCATCAATGTTGGATCACCTGCATGCATTTGCAGTTGCAGCTGCATCACAGCTATGACGCACAGGGTCTACAGAGCTTTGATCATTAGTTCAACACACAGGTACGGCCAGACACGCAATAAGCTTCAGATGTGTGCCTGCAAGCTTGCAAGGCTGCTTCATCTTCCTTTGCACGCCCTTGCCGGTCAACGTCACTTGCCGGTCAACGTCACTTACAAACTTGACCACGGTCTCGCATTGCGGCTATGCGAGGCAGATTGCTGTCCTCCTATGCCCAATTTTGCTCATTATACATCGCCGAGAACATGCCAGTGTAGTGCCGTGGCGTTTCAGCTCAAGTCGCCTGAACCAAAGCATGCATGGGGCTCAACAGTAACAGAGTCAAGTGACGCCCGTCGCCGTGTGAGCCCGCACTGAGATGTCGAGGAGCGCGGGCTTGTTGCGAAGAGCCAGTCAGCGGCTGTGGGCCGACGCCAGCAGCAGGCTGGTACCAGGGCAGCCCACACCTGATACACATCCCCAGGTTGCAAAGCTTGGCAAACATGCCCTTGCTTGACCAGCCTTCAGCAGCCTGCTGGTCGCCCAGCCCCTCACTCCTTTGCTCATCTGAACCACTGCGTCTCTTGCAGTTGCTAGCTCCCGGTGAAATCACGCCTGGCCTGACAGCAGCTGAGTACAGCCAGCGTCGTGCAACTCTGGCGTCACTGATGCCAGCCAACAGCTTTGCTGTTGTGCCTGGTGCTGCTGCTCAGTACATGGTTGGGCTCATCCCACATCCCTTCAGGCAGGATGCTGATTTCAGATATCTCACGGGGGTGCTGCAAAAGAGCGTAGTTGCAGTTGTTGAGTCCTCTAGTCGAGGTAGGGATTGCATGTGCCGGATGCCCTGCAATGCTGCACTATTCATTCTAGAGATTCAATGCTAAAGCAAAGGTGTGATACCTCAAGAATGTAACAGCAATCACGTCTGCAGGCGGCGGGTTTACACTTTTTGTACCAGATGAAGACATTCGGGTATGCATGTAGCATCATAATTCCAAGGCTTGTCTTGTCACAAGCCAGTCGCTGAAACACTTGCTGAACTTTCATAGCTTGGCCCTTGATAGCTTGGTCTTTGAGTTGCATCTAAGTGTGACATGTGTGCCTCTGTAGCTCCTCTACGCCCCATGCAAGTTCTTATATGCATGTCGCAGTCAAACAATTCCAGCACATTGCCCCACAGTGCACTGCTTGAATCAGGCTGCAAGTCCTCTACATGCATGGGGCAGTAGAATACTTTGCAGCATGAAGCCTGACAATGCATCACTTGCATTGGCTGATGACTGCAGAGAGAGGCTTGGGAGGCAGCGCCTATCAGCTGCAGAGCAGCAGTGGAGCTGTTTGGAGCAGACAATGCGCATCCCATGTCACAAGTAAGTTGTTTACATGCATGCTCTGCTTTTCATCGTTGCTGCTCATCATTGATGCTTAAGCCATGTTTGCATAGAGACGCTGTAATTTGTTCCACTTGAGGATTCCTCTATGCAGCTCGGCTCATGTTGATACCACAATCAGCATGATAACTGGCCTGATTTGTCATAAAATGACCATATCACAGCATATATCTAGATACATATTTGTACAATATTCCAGACACAAACCCTGGAGCGCTTTGCAGTTTGCGGTGAGGATGCAGCACATGACAGCCTCAGCCTCTTCAGTACTGCTGGATATGGATAGGAACAAAGGGCAGCTAGCCAGAGATACGCCAGCGCTCAGAAAGGCCATGGACCTGGGTCAGACAAGGCCTCTGGAAAGCTTGATGCACAGAATCAGGTAGTGCACTTACATCTGTCACTAGCAGATTCAGGTGCTGCACTGTCATTAGCAGGCCATGGACCTAGGCCAGGCAAGGCTTCCTATAGCCTGATGCACAGGTTTTAGATACTGCTTTTGGTGCAGACAGGGGGACTAGATAAGCTTGATGCCTAGCAAGAGGCGCTGCAATTACAGGTGTCATCAGCAGTCTCCTGGTTGTCGCAGTTCTGTATGATAGCAATCTGCTGCAATAGTTGTGAAGAGGAGCTGCTCTGCATACGCAAACGACTTGGGCGTCTTTAATAGCTGCTATGCAATGAATGCCCTGTACGCGAGGAATGCCTTGTATGCTTATTGGCATGTTGGGACGATGCTGTCTACTTGCCTTTTGATCAATGCTAGGCCACTGCAGACGCCTTCTCTCGACCTGACCTGCAGCTCAAGAATGTTTGGAAGGGTGATTTTCTCCCTTTCTCTAAGTAAAGCTTCTCTAAGTAAAAGGTACACTTGCCAACAGAAGCGTTCATCTAAAGCTGATCAATGCTTTGGCATGTCATGCAGATGGGCCAAATCAGCAGCAGAGGTTGATCTGATGCAAGCATCAGCATCCGCAACTGCTGCAGCCATGCGGGAGTGCATGCAGATGTCACATCCTGGTGTCATTGAGCACCAGCTTGCCACAACCTTTGGTAATGCCCACCTCATGCAGTCTGATTGCTGCCTTGTGCATCAGCATCTGGTCGAGACTTGTGTGTGAGACATCAGCAAGGACCATTTTGTAGGGCTGTCACTCACTGCTACTTTCTGTATTGGCGCATGTTTTGCGCTTTATCTCAAAGAATTGGATGCGACATTACACAGGCAAGTCAGACATGCATTGCAACTGCCTGGTTGCATGCTGAGCATCAAATGCTCCTCTGCATGTGTGTATGGACCTGTTCATGTCCCTTGCTACATTATGGTGATTAACATATATTACCCATGTCAGCACGGGCGCTGGGCAACTATGACCCAAATCTTGAAAAGCTATGCTTCTGTGTGCAGAGCACGGTTGCATCTGCCTCATCATTCTCTGACGTCTCAATGCTGTTTTGCATGAGTGCATATTGTAAACAAGTCGCTTATCATTTTACTCTGGAAAAGGCAATCATATGACTTCTGTGTGCAGAATACAGGTGCAAAATGGCAGGTGCCCAGCGCAACGCCTTCCCCTGCGTGGTGGCAGGCGGCGCAGACTCCTTAGTTGTACACTACCTCCGTAATGACAAGGTAAACGCATCACACATGTCATGTCACAATGAACACAGTGAATTGTCAGTAACAAGCGCTGTCATCATAACAGTACATGTCATGACAGTAGCCATAGTAGTCATGCTGATGATCAATGTAACAATATTCACTTGCCACTTGATACACGAAAAGCACACGAGCAATGCCACCAGTTGCTTTGTGCTTGTGCTGGATACTGTCTCATGTGAGCCCATTTTGCTGCATGCAGCCAATGCTTCAGTGCACCCAATAGTCACAAGAGACGTCATACTCATTCACACTATCTCCTCTACACACACTGTAGCATTTGGTGGGGCACTGCTATGCTTGCCATGGTCATCAGCAAAAACTTCCAAAACTGAACAGCAACATGTCAGCGTTCTAAGCTATGCTGCAGGCTGTGCTGGATGGGCAGTTATTGTTGATGGATGCCGGTTGTGAGCGGCATGGTTACGCAAGCGATGTCACGCGCTGCTGGCCAGTCAGTGGCTGCTTCTCACCAGAGCAGGCAGCAGTCTATCAAGTGGTCCAGGATGCACACAGGTGAGCATCGCTGCTGCTGCTGCCTTGCTTTGTGCCGCTGCCTAGCCCTGTGCTGCTTTTGGATAGCAATTGGAGTTCCTGCTCCTTGTGAGTATAGCTGTGTACGCAAGATGCTGGTTGCGCAAAACTGTCAGCTTATTGCATTTGTGTAGGCCCTGTAAAGCTGTTTGTGGCGACTTGTGCATGACTCATATTGTTCTGAAGCAAGCCCACCTCAAGTGCAATTTTGTTGCTTTTCCTGTGGCACAAGCATCTGTGTTGAAATGCTTGTGCATTGCTCACTTATCACTTGGCCTAACTACAGCTACTGGTCATGATGCACATGGACAAACACAGCAAGCATGACAAGTACTGGCAACATGCAACAATATCTCTTTGCAAAATTGAGTTGAAGCTCACAAGGAGATGTACTGTGCAGGCAGTGTGTAGATTATTGTCGGCCTGGGCACACTTTGCGAGAGCTGCACAACCTATCGATAAACTTGCTGTCTGAGGGTCTGGCAGACTTGGGTTTATGCAGAGGCATGGGCCCAGCCACTATAGCTAGAGACGCGTACTCCACATTTTACCCTCACTCTGTAGGTAAGGCAAAGTCTTAATGTTAGCCAGCAAGCGTGACTGCTGGCTGTTGAGCCCAGGATTGCTCACACACGCACTGCTCGCATCTTTCTGCCTGCCTGCAGACACTTGAACACAGATTTGTAGCATTGCAGGCTGTGACATTCCTGATTCAAATTGCTGCATAACCTTTTAAACCATGCGGAATGCCTACGAATATTTGGACTGCAGACTCTCCCTCATCTGAGACACTGATGATCTGCAGGACACTATCTGGGCTGTGATGTGCATGACACAGCCTTGATAGGTCACGACAAACCCTTTGAGCCTGGTGTTGTACTGGCAGTAGAGCCCGCCTTGTATATCCCCAATGATCCTGAAAAGTATGGATCCCTTGCTGGCATCGGCATTCGGCTTGAGGATGATGTACACATCTCAGCTGAGGGTCCTGTTATCCTCTCTCGGGATGTGCCCATGGCAATGAGCGAAATTGAAGAAATCGTGAATACTGCAGCTGACCATGACAAGCGCAGGCTGTGACATCATGGGAATGGCAAATGAACCCAATAAATGAACCTACAGCACTCAATCACGCAGCGCGCTGTATATTGCTTCAAAAATTGCCCACAAATGGTTTTGGATAGGGACTTGGCGGCAATGTCAATGATACAGTTGCAGAGCCTGACATATGATCATGAGCGCTGTTGTCACTTTCGTTTGAATAAACTAGACGAGCTACTTGTTGCCATGAACAGGAATTCTTCTGCATGAGCTTCAAGACCAGACCGAAAGTGAATGCGTTGCGCTTGGGGTGCGCCCGGGGGTTCGTGCCTTTCCTTCTAAATGCAGGATTTGCTGGCTGTTAATGGTTTCGGAGCAGGCACTCCTTGCCCCAGCTGGAGATCTCTACAGCGCGATGTGACTGTCGTTCGCTAGAAGGCCCGCTTGGGCGCAATCTCCTTGAAAACAGCACCATGGGCCCGGCATTGTCTGTGGTAAGAGTCGAGCGGCATGTTCACGAGCTGATTGCCCAACCTGCAGCGCTGCTTGCAAAGTTCACGGCAACGAGCATGGGTATTGCAAGCTCATTGCGACCGCAAGCCTGAACAGCTGTTGTACGCCATTCGAGTCTTGTTTTCATGTGGAGAAACAAAAATATTTTTCCCATAAATTGTTGCCCGCACAAATGCAATTTCTGCCTGCAGGCTGCAGCCATTGCTGTTCCACTGGGCGGAGGCATCGCCATCAGCCTTGGCATGCAAAAGGAAGTCGAGGGCTGGTGAGCTTACAGTGACTCAATGTATCACGTTCACCATCTCTTGGCATGATCTCTATGCAGAATTCATATGCGCACTACTGGTGTGAACAGATCAAGAAGCCCTTGTGGCCAGAGCCAAACTGGCTGCTCGGACAGTTCTGTATGCCATGATGAAAGTGACGTCTCTACACAGCTTTTCATATAGGAACATGTTGTGTGCTTCAGGTACAAGCATATCAAGAAGCCATCATGGCAACCGCCAAATTGGCTGTTTGGCCCTGTTTGGACAGTTCTGTACGCCATGATGGGAGTGGCGTCTTGGAAGGTGTGGAACTTGGGTGGTGGCGCACTTCCCCTGAGCTTGTATGCACTGCAGCTGGCGCTCAATTTTGCCTGGACGCCATTGTTCTTCAAACAGCACCAGCTCACATACGCCCTGACAGACATCACAGGTGCACAGTTGCATCAAATGCCTTGTATGCCCTGCAGCTGACATTCAATGCAAATCATGTTCAGTGAACATCAAGATGTACGCACTCTGGTTTCAGGCACCCCCTTTGGCATACAAGATCTTGCTGTCTTTCTCACTTTCAAAAGCAAGTCTTGATGAGAAAGCACACTTGCTTAGTTTGCCCAGAGCTTATGCAAAAGATCTAGTTTAGACAGTGGACTGCATTTGCATTTGCACGTGTGCTGTGATGCAGCTCTGCTGGTCGTGTTGACTGCAGCATATGCATGTGTGATATCAAAGCATATGTGACACATATAATGTTGTGCAGCTCTGCGGGGGGTTGTTGACTGCAACGGTGGTGGACTTCCACAAGATGTCCCAAGATGCATCTTGACTGGGGTTGTTGATTGTAGCAACATGTGTGTGTTGTGTTGCAGCTCTGCTGGGGGTGTTGACTGCGACAGTGGTGGAGTTTCACAAGGTGTCCCCGGACGCAGCTTATTTGCTGCTGCCCTACCTAGGCTGGAGTACGTTTGCAGCAGTTCTCACCCTGGACATCTGGAAGCGAAACCCTGAGGTACTGCAAGCCCCAGCCCCCCTCCACCCCTCCCCCCAACCCCCTTTTACCCTCTCCCCAAGAACAATTGTTGGCCCGTTCCCCTGCCTTCTCGAAGATCCCGCTCGAAAAGGCCATCAGTTTGTTGCAGCAAGACGAGCATGCCTCCCCCATTGGCTTACTTGCCTGCCTGTATATTTTGCTAACCACTGTGCCTGCAACTGGATCAGACACATTCATGGACAAAGTTTCGAAATGGATATGGTTCAGGGACATGAACATGATGGCATCAGCATCAGTTGAACAGAGTGATTTGCTGCTCTGAAGTGCATGTCGGTGTGGCTGCATGCAACATATGCTGCTGTATGTGCAGGAGCGCCGCACGCCCAGGTCCTGGCAGGATGCAGCAGACAAGGCAGCAGAAAAGCTTGACTCGGCAACAGGCAACCAGGAAGCGCCTGCAACCTCATAGACACCATCTGTACAGCAGGTCAGCTACAGCTTGTGTGGCAGCGCAAACTGTCATGCATTATGATGATGGATGCCACTTGACATGCCATGATTTCTTCTCCTCCCCTTTTATTGCTGCCACGACCTGTGACATTCTGTTACGAGGAGTGTGGAAAACAATGTTAGCTGAGGAAAGTCTGCTGCTGCAGATCATGGCTATTGCAAACCTGCCATGCAGGGAACACCTTGTGGGTTGGGCCAAAAGTTGTGTAGGCAAATTCGCTCACAAGGCACAGTGAGGCTGTCAGTCTGGACAATGGTGATCAAGAAGCAGAGACTGTTTGGTCCAGGCTTTGTACCTTTCTGTAGAATAGGCTTATTGTACAATGACATACCCATCCTTGCCATGTACATATGGAAAACATTGCCAGCATTGACCTGTTACAAGACAATTAACTACATGACCTTGTGTGTGGCACACTCGTTGCATCGATTTGTAACTGTTACTGTTGTATCGAGACTGCTGCATTCCTCTTGCAAATGTTCATGCAAATGATTAGAACCAATGTAAGGGTTTGACAGTGTGGCTTGAGCACTTCCTGTCTTGCACTTCAAGACTTCATGTCCCGAATGCTTATGCAAATTGGTCAAACACGTCACAGCCTTTGCAAAATTCCATTGTAATGGCCTCAAAGTTGGCAGCAACAATTGCACAGCAAAACGTTAACGAGACAGTCAAACTCCTGGGAAATCTGCAGACTCCACAATAGCTTATTGCACTTGGACAGAGGCGGACATAGAGCGAATCTAATATGCTGGACACTTGCACACACAGCTACAGCTACAAAGCCAAAAACCAATCCAACAAACACCATCAACAAACCTTGCTGAGCCATTCATCAGCAACAGCAGGTCATAGTGGTACAGTGCAATGTATCCTAGCTCACAGACAGACAGAGTGAAAGAATAAACACATCTTGCGCCTTTTGTTCTATCAAATCAGATTGAGGTGAGCAGTAGATGTGCTATTTCCTCTGTGGATCGCCCTGTTTCTTGCAGGTACCCAACAATCTGCCGTAAGCTGGTGTTAGCATCAAGACCAAGCAGGGTCGGCCGCTGCAGCACAGCTTGTGCTGGATCAGTAATACCGATCTCCTTCATGTAAGCCATGAAGGGTTGCAATTTGGTGTCTATGCTATAGCTCAGGACAGGTGGATGCTGTGTGATGACCTGCAGCATAAATCAAGCAGAGGAAGCGTCAAACTTTGTTGCAGGAAGCCTGATGAAGTAAATCTTCAGGGAACAAAGTTGCACAGAAATATTGTGACACGTCAAGGAATACATCACGGAACATCGCAGAGCAATACCTGCACAACATCTTTCTGTGACAATCCTGACTCTTGCAAGAAGTCTATCACAGGCTGCATGTCATGCTGCACGTTCAAGCGTCTGGCCTGCACAGACCACATAACAATCAGGTAACAATCAGGTACTTGGCAGCAAATGCTGTATATATTGGATCTGAGAGGACTTCTGCAGCAGACTCTGCATGACATGCTACTGGCTTCCCTGATATGTCACATGCATGTGCATCGCATGCAACACCAATCAATGAGGAGAGCTTACGCTGGCGTTGAATGCCCGCCTTTTGTGCCTGTCCTTCAGGTACAGGGAGTTCGGGTTCATGGCTACATCCAAGACTCTGGAGATTTCAGCCGCATTTGTGAAGCCTATCGATCGCAAAAATGTTGCCCCAGCATTGTAATGAGGCAACTCAGCCCGGTCAACTCCTGAACACCAAAGATCACTCTGCTGTGTCCGCCTTTTCACTCCCTTGACATCGAAACTAACTGTTGGCATACCTGGTACGCCGAGTTCAGCCTCTGTGCGACTGAGCACGCTGCTGCTGGCAGCCGCACACCGTAAGGGCTGTCTGCGCCGTGTCGAGCAGGATCGCTGTGACACGCCAGGTGATTGGGACGTGAGACTAACACCTCTCAGGGCACCGACTTGAAGCTGCAGAGCCATGCAAGGCATTGCTTAGCAATGAAGGCTCGCTCGCGCTGAAGCTTATGATGAGTGTATGTGGCCTGCTCCTCTGCTCAAAACTTTGGCAGCCTCAAAGCACAGCATAACAAGCAAGAAGAAGAAGCAGGGCAGATTTGATTTGGTATCCTGAGTCAAATTCTCGTTCGTCCTCAGGCCGCAAACTGACTCCGACATCAGAGTCGAAACGGTTGACCGGTGCACGTCGCGGACACTGCGCTGAAGCTTGCCAGCAGACCAGCAGCGCTGACAAGCTTTATACTTCGTTTGCAGCGTAGCTTAACTCTTCACAAAGCCACCGCGGTAACAGCGCGAAACGCTGCAAACTCCCTGTGCGTGCAACGGTCGACCCACCCGGTCAGCGCGGCGACACGAGCGCGAGCTTGGCGAATGGCTGCACATGAAAATCCTGCTCAGCCCGGCACAGCGCAAGCTGGTCTTGATGTAGCGCGCTCTGGTTGGTTTACAGAATTGAGCACAATGTGGAAGGGTCAGGGACTGTCGTTCCAAATCGAGAAAAAGCTGTTTCAAGATAGATCCGACTTTCAGGTGCCCCGCTTGCATGCTTTTGAGAGCTGTAACCGCACCAGACTGCTGAGTCATGTCGCAACAACTTCAACTGTGCAGGACATCTGTGTTTTTCAGACTCAAGCTTTTGGGAAGGTACTGGTGCTTGATGGTGAGCATTGTTGCAATGTCGATCAGCATCCAGACTTTCTGTATCACAGCAACTCGACTTGTTTTGCCTCGGTTGAGATTGCTTTCTGTGCATGGCAGGTGTGATACAATGCACAGAGAAAGATGAATTTGCATATCAAGAAATGATAGCTCACCTGCCGCTTTGTGGTCTGGCGGTAAGCCTCAGCGGATCTGGGCCACATATGCCTTTATGCATGTGATTGTTCACACAACACAGCAGTTTCCCGCTCATGCAGGAAGCTCCCAAGAAGGTGTTGGTTGTGGGTGGCGGTGATGGAGGGGTTCTGCGCGAGGTTGCGCGGCATGACAGTGTCACCAATATTCACATAGCAGAAATAGATGGGTGAGCTGCTGAGCTTCCGCATTGTGAAGAGCATCAGCTACAGCGGCATGTAATTTTTGTTTGAGTAATGATACCTGATCAGGGATGAAACACGAATGCTCTGGCTGGTTTACAGCATTTTGGAGGCGTTCTAATGACTACCTTCTGCTGCGATGCTCTGCATGGCTCCTTTCTTGCCCACAATCTAATACCAAGACTAAGTAAGCTGGAATGCTGACAAGAGATTGCTGCTACATGCAGCGTGGTGGTAGATGTTGCCAAGCAGTTCTTCCCGCAAATGGCTGTTGGATTCAGTGATCCAAGAGTGCAAGTTCACATCACAGATGGCATCAAGTATGTTCAGGAAGCTGCAGAGAACAGCTTTGATGTCATCATTGTGGACTCTTCAGACCCTGTTGGCCCAGCTGAGGTTTTGTTTCAGAAGGTGATTGCAATGAACAACTGCTGAGAGTTGAGCTGTTGTCTGCTACTCATTTGAAACATGGTTACCGCGTGTAGCCCAGCTGTACTTGTTTTTGAGGTTGTGTTTCAAAGGTGATCAGGATGAACAGCAAGTCGTCTGCCTGAGTCAGACACCGATCATCCATGCAGCCCACTTGTGCCTGTTGCTGCTGTCTATTCAGCAGCAGCTTGTGACTGAATGTCTTGGCATTGCTTGCATCTGGTGCTCTTGACGCTGCTGATCTGTCAACAGCACCGGCTCGTGACTAATTGCCTTGGTGTCGCCTGCAGCCCTTCTTTGAAGCCATGCACAGAGCTGTAAGACCAGGCGGAATGGTCTGCACACAGGTGCGACTGCTTTGCACAGCACAGTCTATGTTTTTCTGCAACTCTGTGCTACCCTGGGGTCTGAAGCCTTGTGGTCGGACATGATCTCAGCTTCTCTGCAGGCTGAAAGCTTATGGCTGCATCTTGGCATCATCAAGGAACTAGCAGCCATGTGTCATAGTGTGTTTCAGAATGGTGACGTTAGATATGGCTTCACAACTATTCCAACCTACCCAAGGTGCGTACTTCAGGTGTTGCAGCTGCATTGCTGCTGTATCAGGTCATGTCTCAAGGCACATCTGCACTGCAATTGATGATCGCGTGCAAGCTTCTAAATTTGATACTGTGGGTTGTGACTAATGCTCTGTGTTGGTGCAGTGGTCAGATAGGTTTCTTGTTGTGTACCAAAAGCAGTAATCAAGCAGCAGATCCTAGAACACCCAAACGTAAGCCGTCAGCCAAGCCCATTGCAGGCGAGTCTACGAACTGGCCAGAACTCAGGTAATGCAAATCTTGCACTGCAAAACATGCGTGGTCATGCATACGCTGCTACATCACTGTGCACACTGCATGTGAAGACAGATGAATGCTATTGTTACTCCAGAGGTCACATCTGGATGTTCACGTGTGTCTGTTGCACCTTGTCTTGCTCACATCAGTTGTGATTGGTGTGATGCATGCAGGTACTACAATGCTGCAGTACATCAAGCAGCATTTGCTCTACCCCAATTTGCTGTCACAGAGCTTGCTTCCAGTCTCAGCCAGTCGTGAGTGTTTGCTCCTCGGTGTGCAAGGATGCTAATTTAATTTGGGCTGCAATGTTGGGCCAAATGTTGGGCCAGAAAGCAATGGAAGTGATCAACATGACCCGGTGCAGCCTTGAAATTGCAATATGAACTTTTCTGATGTTTGCTGGCTCACAAAACAACTGCGTTTGCTTCTGTGTGGCCGTCTGCACTGTCACATCGAAACTGACTTCATTTGGCGCCATTTCGGCCGTGCACTTGTCAGTGCATAACATCAAAGCGCTCTGAAACCAGATGCTCCTGAGAGTTTTACTCAGTCTTCCATAGCGGATCTGTACCTCAATCGCAAGCTTGTTGCATTAGAAAGTGCCCAATCCCGGATTGCATCGAGCCAGCGCATGATGGAGAGTGCATCGCAATTGGCGCATTGACATGTTGTCGACGTTGCAATCCTCGGCAGGTTCAACAATACCGGCCATACATGGCGCAGCTAGTCGTTCATATCGTCCTGCGCCCCGGATTGCAAGACGTGGCCACTCCCGTTTGCCATGCAAAATGTACAGCAGTTCAGGTAAGCACGGAAAGTCAAGATCACGAGTCATGGATCACTGCGCGCAACACTTTGACTCGGGTTTGCGCAGACGATGAGGGGTATCAGCAACAATCTGTACAATATCATGAAGCTCCGAAGTCAGCGGCATCCGCTGTGAGTAACAAAGGGAGTTCCTGGATGACAGGTCTCACTGCTTTGTATGCCCTGCTTGCAGCCTTCCTGATCCATGTGTTGCCTCACACTGTTTCGTAAGTGAGTGAGCTGGCCAAGCTGATGTAGGAGGTATCCTAGCTGGCCTAGCAGTTGCAGCTTTGGCTGCAGCAGCGTTCCTGAGAAACAGAGACAGGTTCAACTCCTGCTTTAGTTCATGTGATGTCCACTGCTTTGGGCAGGCCCACCAAACTAATTTTTTTTATGGCTGAAGGCTTCGTGAAAACATGCAGGTCGACCCAAAGCCAACCTAATGTTAGGCAGCAGGCGCCACGACACAAAGTGCCAGCTTCTGAGGCAGATCTTGATAACACTGTGCGCACCCTGACAGACAAGAGGCCAGGCGATAGATCTATCTCTATGGTGGGCATCTTCATCTCAAATGGCTGAATAGCCTGCTATATGTGTTGCAAAGCACCTATGCATAAATGGTCTTCATCAAATTGACCAGCTGTGACATGGGTTTCACACATTAGTTTTGCACCGAGCTGCTGCACGGTCCTCAAGCTGGTGCCTGCTGTGGCAAGGTGCAATGACTTCTGTCCAAGGCAGCGCACAGACTTCTTTTTTCAATGCGGTCTTGTTGCTGCTGCGATAAGAGTTTTGTCCTTGACTTCACACATAGCGGTTGCACAGTCCTCACGCTTGTGCCTGCTGTGGCAAAGTGTAATGACTTTTGCCTGAGGCATCTCGTAGACCTCACTTCCTGATGCAGGCACCAAAGGGGACGTCTATCAGGCAGCCTGCAGTTAGCTCCTGGTATCCAAATGGTGTAGGAAGTGTTGTGAGCAACACGACTGTGATCTACCATCCAGGAAAACGGCGCAAGGCACACAATGTCACTGGATCAGCAGCCATGTCCATGATGCGCCTGCAACTACAGTACCTGGTCTTCTTGAAACAGTCAGATGCTGTAGTGGCACTGAAGCAAAAGGCTCAAACACCAGCTCCAGCTTAACAAGAAACTCAGCAAAATTACATGATCTACATTTTTAAGTATGCAAGCAGCCAAAATCAGACCAGTTATGCAGCTGCAAGCACTCTCATGGGGTGATTGGTGTGAAACACAGTGATTGCAGGCTGACTGGCTTGGTGCTGTGTTCCTGAGGTGTCAAAGGTCACACATGCAACACCATATACGTGCTGCGCAATCCTTAGTCACGGCCATACTTGTAGATATAGAGCGCTGCAATAGGATATATTCCCAGTAAGCTTTATAGACGCAGGCATTCATGATGTGCTAAGGATACAGCGCTCCTATAGACTTCTGAGAGCAGCTGATGACTTGCAGACAACGCCATCTATCTTTTTCGTTTGGTGCCTTTGGATGTCTTTGTAGACAGCTGCTTTGACAGTGCTTCTGACCAAAGTGCCCTCTCAATTTGAGCAGCTGTCCAGGCAGTATCTGCAGGACCAGGACTTCTGAGCTGACGCGGGAGTGCAGCTTATATGATGCTGCATGTATGATGGCAGCACCAGCAATGCGAAGTGAGTTTTGATTTGCTGCATTGCGTATCACACTCAACAACCTTTGCTGTATCCTGCGTGTACATGAGGTCTCACAATAGTAGTGCTGCAATATTTTGAGGATGCAGCAAACAGGAACAGCACGATGAGCACAACCCACCTGAAGATTTGCTCAATTTGGCTGCCTTGTTGCGCAAAGCTTCCAAAAGCTGCAGATACTCCTTGGCAGCATACCTATGAGGTTTGGGCAGAGCAGCCACCATTGCCTCATCTGACATGAATGGCAGTGATGGGTCAGCAACAGCCAACATGGCTGAAGCAGTAGCAGGGCCAACCCCCTGCATGCAACATGCCACAATGCTGCAATGGACAGTCAGCATTGTCATTGTAGATTGCTGTCCATTTCCCAGTAGCATGCTTTCAAGCTGGCCTGGCAAGACAGAGCTCGGGCCACGCACACTCAACTCCTGTGCTGGAAGATGTAACAAGCACTATGCTTTCAGTCTCAGCAAAGAAGCACTCTGTTATCAAGCAGAACACATGCAGCAAAGAGCAGGAATTGCATGCTCTGACCAGTCAATTCAATCAACTACACTTTTCTGTCCTCATGCCCCAACACGTGGGTCAACAGAAAATGTCAAAAACAGAAATAAAAAAGCTTAGCCATAGAGGGCTGACATAATGCTGCTTTCATGCAGTCATCATCTCTAGACAAATACTACATATAGTGGGTTTGGAAGCAGCAACCGCATGCTATGATTGCTGAATGCAGTGCTAGTCATGTGACAGTACAGTGCGGATGCCAGGGCTGCTTGCATCTATGCGAACTGTTGATTGGGGTTAAATGCTGACCTTCAGGGTTGTAAGCTCATCTAGGCTTTCCTTCACTTGCTGCACAGCTGGCACAGCGTCATTCCTGACTGAGCCAAAGGCTTTCTTGGTTGCGGCTTTGACTTCTTCCTCTGAGGCATTCTTAGCATAATCCAGCAGTTTGGGCCGCCATTTGCCTCTTGTCAACTTCCACTCAACCTGAAAACCAAGCTGGCACAGAGTTGGACAGATCATGCATCAAGCTGACTTTATCATGCTAGGGCTGATGTGCTGTGATCTGCAGTCAAACAATCCCCAAGGCAAGGTTGTGTTGGCGAAGGACAATGTGATGCAAGTGTTGCATGCCAGCTTGTTTGGGACAATGAAGTTCAAGTGGAACAGTGAAGTGCAAGTGGTGCGTATCAGCTTGCCAGCCAGGGACAATGAACTATAATTGATGCATAGCCGCCTGTTGGCCAGGGATTGTACAGTGCAAGTGGTGCATAACAGCTTATTTGCCAACAACAATGCACCGCAAGTGATGCATTTAAGCTTGCCAGCCAAGGATGATGGAGTGCAAGTGATGCATGCAGCTTGTTGACCAAAGACAGTGCCTTTTGAGTGTGCCAGCTTGTTGGCCAGGGACCTTGATATGCAAGAGGCACATGCCAGCTTGTGTGTCAAGGACAGTGCACTGCAAGTGATGCATACCATCTTGACGACTTCTTGCTTGTCAAGGTAGCGCTCCTGCCTGGCCTGCAACACTGATGGCAACTCCTCATACCACCATCTGCGTGCAGCAGCTGTGCCCACAAGCTCAAAGCTCAAAGCTCAAAGCTGAGCATATGCTGCAGCAGTCAAGGCTGATCACGTGAAACAAACCTGTCAAGCTCGACTAACTGTGGCTTCTGTAGGGCTGCAATCCTGGAGTTTGTTTCGCTCAAATGAGACCGCCAGTCTTCGGCGTTTTCGCTTGTCCACAACGGCATGCTCGTTGCTTCAGCGCAAGGGCTTGCAATGGCCGGAGGCAACTGGCGGGAGTACACTTATTTGACGAGACATTGCGGTGGCCAGCTGATCACCGAGCAGTCCGGGTAAGTCGTAGGTAGAGAAACGGGGGTATTGGCTGTGCAGCTGCATGCTGTGTCTCAAACACACTGTACACCAACGGATCTTGCCCTGATCGCTGGCGCATAGACTGTTTCGCTGCTGCGCATGCCATCCAAACTTTGCATGATTGCATAATGATCATGAGCTTCTGAGCGTTGACTTCTTTCGCTTCCTCCAAGTCACGCATACCCCGGCGTTCCAGCCGGCGTTCAGCATTGCAAGCGTTGCAGAGCGATGCATGCTCAAAATAGCGGACGATTTCAAAGCAAGGTTGCGGTCGTGACCGGAGGTGGCGCCGGCATCGGCGCAGCGATCTGCAAGCGTTTGTCATCAGAGGGCGCTCGAGTTGTCGTCAGCGATATCGACCAAGCGGCCGCTGAGCGCGTAGCTACAGATCTGCCTGACGCCTTGGCTATCAAGGTACGTCTGCAGTCTCCCAATATGTCACGGAAAGTTGTCGCACCTGCCCGTGAGAGCTTACAAACCAGAAAAGCAGGCAGATGTGGGCGACGAAGGACAAGTCGAAGCACTGGTTGCCAGTGCTGTGGCGTGGAGTAACCGCATAGACTTTTACGTCAACAACGCTGCCAAGTTCGCGTTTGGCAACGTCCTCGAGGTGACCAATGCAGGTGCAGTGCCTTAAGCTACTGCATGCATTGGTGCGCACTGCAGAAGCTTCAAAGGCAGATTTGCCCCAACGCCACGCTGCATACCGCTGTGCTTGACTTACAAAAGCTTCTGTATGTAAGCAAAACTCCTGCTCAGCACCCACTTGCTCACTTGCTCTGAACAGACCTGTCGTGGATTTCATGGATATCATGTTGACTTGCAACGCACACAAACAGGCTTTGTCAACAGTACATGGCCAATGTCAATTCGTATAGCATGGCTGTCACACACCGCTGCTGCAGCTCAACATTGCATCACTCTCAATGCTACACAGATATGCACATGATGATTACCAGCAGTGTCATTTCCATAAGCATGCCTGTTGCTGCAGATTGGGACTCTGCTTTAGCAATCAACCTGAAAGGGTATGCTTTCGGCATCAAGCATGCTTCCCAGGCAATGATCAAGCAAGCTAAGCAGGCAGCTGAGCAGCCAGCTGAAGGCACCTCTTCGTCTCCTGCAGGCAGCACTTCATTACCAGGAAGCAGCAGCGGCTATGCCATTGTGAACCTAGCATCAACAGGTGCCTTGCACGTCCGTTTCAGCTACTTCAGAACAGCTCCTGACGGGCTTGCATGCAGGCAGCTGGTTTGTGGCTGTACATATCTAGTCATCAGTTTAGCCTGCCAAACAAGCTGTAAATGCGTTATGCATGGATCTGCAGGTGGTGTGATTGGACAGCCTGATATGGTGCCGTATTGCACAACCAAGGCTGGTGTCTTTGGCATGACCAGGAGCTGTGCACTGGACCTTGGCAAGCACAACATCAGGTTGTCAGCATGCCTTTGATCATATCATCATACGAGCATGTTGCATGCTGGGCAGACAGGAGTGCGGTGGTTATGCCTTTACGTTGTGAGGGCCCTGCAACATTGCATCACCATAATTGCCGCACCCAGGCATGAATCTCTTTTGCCCTTGGTTGCCGGACATTGCACATGTCAAAGCGGGTGCCTGTCAATTGGAGTCTTTGCCGTGCTATCAACAGCGTCATTCCGCGTCATGAACATCTGGCATAAGATTGATTTCTGCAGTTTATGTATGCAAAAAACTTTGCTTTCCTTGCTAGTTTCAGCAAATGATGAACAGCATGCTGACTGTTTGCAGCTGCAATTTATTCACTGCTGCCTGCGCATGTTTGTCTTCAGTCTATGCAACACTGCTGCAATGTGATGATTTGCGAGGTCATGAGTGGCTACTGCAGAAGTGATGTGGTATTCAATCAGTGTGTCTCAGCAGGAGGTTACCCACATTATGCATATGTGGTGTATAATCTTGCTATCATAATACCGGAATAACAAGTTAAGTACGTACAGCAGCTGAACACATTGCTGGGTGTGTGTGGCACAAGTCCTGTTTCGCCAGGCAGGCTTGTCTTGAGTGTCACGACAAGGACGCCTGATGTGTAAATTTAGCAGCACAAATGCACAGCAAATGCAGACTTGCGCTGGATGCAGTGCAGGGTGAATGCTGTAGTGCCAGGCGCCGTTGAAACCAAGGCTTGCCTTGATTGGGCAGCAGGTGTTGGCATGTCCAAGGATGACCTTGTCAATTTCCAGACCAATCATATCATAATACAAAGGTGAGCAAGCCCCATGACAATTCTTTATCTGACTTCCTACAGTTGCTCATCAGATATCCGTTTTGCGACGCTTGAGACAAGGTTGGCAAGCCAGGACTTGTGCCACACACTCAGCAATGTATGCTAGAAAGTGCAATGATCATTATCATTGTTGCATTGTGCAGCACACCTCCAGCATGCATATGGCATGTGCCAGTTTTGATTGTGTTTGCCGGTTCCAGCAATGCAACATGACAGGGGCTTGCAGTGCCGCTGTGGGTACGCTGCCATGGCATGCTTTGTGACGATGCAAAGTGTCACTAGCACTTGCAAGATGCAGTGCACTGCATGAAAGCTGCCTGTGTGCTACGCTGCACAAAGTCTATACTACAGCAATAGATCCTTGTTACTGGTGAAATTATTACCCTCCTGGCTGACTCTGTAGACAGAGGCGCCTGTTATGACGCATAGCGTAGCAGCAAACCTTATACCTGCAAAGCAGCACGTGCATGTTTCACCTGCTGCCTTTGATTTCAACAAAGACACTGTGAGTCCCAGCTTGCCATCAGAGTGGCATTGCACTCCAGCCTAGCAACCACAAGCAAGCCAGAGAATGTCTTGGCTGTGTCTTGGTCAGTCTGCCTTGCACTTGTGTGCTAAGAAGTCAAAACAACATGATTGGCACAGCATTCTGCCTTGCCCCTTGCATAGGCACTAGTGACTTTGACTGCTGTCAGATGAGTCGATGGTGCTGAATTTGCCCTTTGCACATGCACTCTTGGTCATGTCTATCCTCCTGACAGCCGGCAATGTTGCTGTACCTTGCCCATTGTACAGGCATTTCTACCTGTCCATATGTGATGCTCTGCGTGCAGATTGGGCAAAGCGGAGGAAGTTGCTGCTGTAGTTGCTTTCCTGTTGTCCAGCGATGCAAGCTATGTGACAGGCACATCTATCAACGTTGATGGTGGGTATTTGGCAAGATGAGGCATATGTGTATGTAACAATATGGGGACGCAGCCAGGGAGAATGCAAGTGAGAGCGCAAGACAGAGATTAGACATGCAGGAAGTATAGAGCATGCACCAGTGGTTGGTAGGGCAGCTCTTAGTTGGTCGGCCATGGTTGAGTCACAGCAGTTACTTATGCTTAGTCAGACCTAGGTCAGGGACTGGACCGTATCAGTACAAGGTGGCAATTTGGGGCAAAGCTGCAGCATTCTAAAGCATATATACACAGGCTGCATCAATTTAGTACAATATGCTTGGCGCTACTCAAGATCTCGTATATGAAATCAGTCTTGCAGGCGCTGTTTGTAGCATTCCTAGCCATGTGACTATGTGTCTTACATTGTAACAGACATTGATGCTGACGTGGGTTAGCATATCCCGGCTTAATCAGGATTATGTATCCTTGGACCGCTGCCTGGATTAAGTCCTTGCTCGACTTGTTTGAACAATCAATCGTGACTGTTGACACGGCTACTACTCGGATACTCTGTTGAACGCTACATTTGGTTTCGGAGCTCGGTACCACATTTCCGCTGCCACACACGACACTTTGGTACTTTCAGCTTGCAATGGCCACTGACAAGTGCGAGGTCACAGAGGCCGCGATCGCAGAAGTGAATGAAATGTTCAGTGCACCTTTGCTGCTGGGACGTCGTTCAACCGGCGTCGAGATGACGGCCCTATCGTTGCTGAGCCTGAAATGAGCCAGGCGCGGTCCCTGATGTCAGGGCCGCGACTCCTGTTGCTAGAGCTGGGGCTGATACTGCACAGCCCAAATCAGCCTTGAGCCCTGCTACGGTTCAAGAGAAAGGTAGTGTACTGCGCCTGAAAGGCGGTGCCTAAGTCTGCAAGTGCTCGATCTAGATCTGACGCGGCCCCGGGTCGTAAGGGTCTTGCTGGTTCTGCCTTGCGACGTGATATCTCAGCTGCTTCCAAAAATGCTAAGAAAGCTAGGAAGGCTGAAAGAGCCGCTGCTGCTGCTGCTGCTGCTGCTGCTGCTTCTGCTGCAGCCAAATCTGCTGAAACACCAGCTGATGGTATTTCAAAGAATGCTAACTTGGATGCTGCCACTGCAGGTGTTGACAAAGCCACTGGCGAGGTTGCAGCCTTGAAGGCTGAGAATGCTCGTCTCCTTGCTGAGGTCAAAAGCTTGGCCGATGTCAACACCAAGCATATGGAGGCATTGGCCTCTATGGAAAAGACTGCTGCTGAGGTAGAGTCTTCTGACCATGATGCATCTGAGTATGCACCTGACATTGCCTCTGATTCTGAACCTGATGAGTCTAATGATGAGCATGAAGTGCCTCCTGCCGAGGTCTTGTTGGCTGGGCTTGCCAAGTTGGTTGGCAAGCAAGCCAAGAAGTCATCATCTGACTCTGCTCATGGTCGCAGTAAATCTGTGGATGCACTCAAGCCTAAACCTTTCACTGGAGAGGGTGAAATGGGCTCTGCTGGTGCAGTACGCAGGTTCACTGATGCATTGCAGTTGTTCTTTCAGCTGAGTGATGTTCCCAAGGCCAAGTGGGTCTTGCATGCAAGGTTGTACCTTGAGGGACTGGCTGCTGACTATGTGAACACTGCTATGCGCACCATGCCTGAATCTGAATGCAATGATTGGACCAAGTTCTGTGCTCTGCTGAGCATTAGATTTGGTCAAATTGACCCTGACGCTGAGTTTTGGGATCATTTGCGTGACTTGAAGCAGGGCGTGTTGTCTGCTGCTGAGTACGTGCACAAAATGAAGCATTGCTTCAATGGCAATGTTGACTTGCCACTCTCTGCTGGAGAGAAAATTGAGCGTTTCATGAGTGGCTTGAATGCTCCTCTGAAGCGCCTTGTGGCTACTGCACCACTTGGTATGGGACGTGCTGGCAAATGGCTTGATGCCGATGAGCTGATGTTCTACACGGTGATGCAGGCCAGGGCTTTGCCCAATGGTGGTGCTTTGGCATCAAACTCTGCTGCTGCTGCTTCTGGGACTGCTGTGCCCAAGGGTTCCTCTGTTGGAATTCAGAAGCAGAAACAGAACAAGCGCAAAGCTGGTGGCCCAGCCAATGGCGCTAAATCTGGCAAGACTGGCAATGGTCAGTCAGAAAAGAAGGCCAAGAAGGCGCCTTCTCGCAATGAAATGCAGCTGAAGTGGTTGGCTGAACACAACTTCGACTGCATTTCATTGCGAGAAGGCGCCTTCTTGGCCTTGTTTTCTGACTGACCATTGCCAGTCTTGCCAGATTTAGCGCCATTGGCTGGGCCATCAGCTTTGCGATTGATATAGCATTTGCAGTCAGCACAACCCTTGCGTGCCCTGACTCGCTTGGAGATCAGCAAATTTGCTGAATGGTTGCGTGTGTAAGGTGTTCTACGTATACCACGCATGCAATCATATGATTTGTTGCTCTGTATCGCCACCAGTCTAGACAGAATGCTGATTCTGCAATCTTGTTGCTTGCTTGTGACTGAGGAGTTTTTGCACAAGCTGTGACGGGTTGATAGCTTGGGCAAGGTAGTCGTTGACAATCAGCGCAACTCCCTTTTGATACAAGAGCACTTGCAAAGGCTTGAATTGAGGAAGCCCCTACAGCACCCATGCAATGAGCTTAGACACCTTGACAGCTTGTAGAGCGTTAAAAAACAAGTCTAGGCAGTGATGCAAATGGCTCATGCGTTGATGGCAGCGTCTACCACAAGCAGCCATAAGATGACTTCTACTCTTGCTAGAGCTTCAGTGCATGATGGCACCGTCCAAACATCTACAAGCACCATTCGCGGCACAAATGCTTGGATGTTACTCTGCGTTTTTCCAAAGCTTGCTCATCAGTGCAGCTCTTGGGAGTCTGCTTCCAGATCACCAAGTCAACCTCTACAAGCATACAAATGCAGCACCTTTCTATATGCTCATATGACTGTGGGTATGCATGACCCTGTGTTTAGCTAAACATCCATGGCAATGATGTTAGACGTGCAATTGATGCATGTTCCCAAAGAGGTGGTGTTGAAATAACATTGTCGGTGATAGCCTGCAGAAGCTTGCATGTGGCTGTCTTACCTGATTTTACTTACCTTGAGTGCGTACCTGTGTCTCGTTCTTGGTCGCGATCTTGCACACATACGTGCAGAACAGCGTCAACTTTTGAAAAAAAGTGTCACGCGGTTCTCTCCCAGAGGACAAGTATGGAAGCCTACACTAACGGAAAATAGGGTCAGCGATACTGAGCTGGACTTGCTGCAGGCGCTAGAGACACCTGCTCGCCGTTGCGTTCATGACGCGCGTCGACTTGATATTACAGTTGTCAGCGTTGCTTGCGGCGCTACATTCACATCAGGTCACAACACGGCAACGATATGGGCTTTGGTCAGGCTTGAGTGTCGCTTCGGGAACGGCATAGTTGCAATTGCGTGTACCAGGAAAATCCCGGTGGCTTGCAGCTCATTAGACGGTTCTGTGGACACAGTGAGCAATGGCTGGCACAAGGAGCAAGGCAGGGCAAAGCACTAAGGTTGTTATGATCAGAGGTCGCACATCGCTAGGCTTGAGATGTGAGCAATACGAGATCGGCATACTCCGGCGGGTCGGTACAGACCAGCTGGGTAGCGCACAGCGTCTCCATGAGACACCGCGACTCGTTTACATCAGTGCTGCAAAAACGCTCGGACTCAGCCCTAACTTCGATGACCAGGGTTGCTTCCCGCCCATATCATGATCATGACCCTGGATTGCAGGTCACGAACCCCCCTTGGCACCTTTAGCGTTTGAGCGCACACATGTGCCTCGTTGTAAATCGGCCTTCATCCAATGGCAGTGGCTCGACGTGCGACCTGATGTTGGACAATAAACTGGCACCACCGATCGCAGCTCATCGATCAGTACAAGGCCACGGCCCATTTTCTGTGAAATGTGAATTTTATTTGCTTTTGACTTGTACACCATGGGTATACAGGTATCCAACACAACAGTTTGATGCACAACACTGGTGTTTTGAGTACTCTGATGACCAGCAGACTTGCCCGCAACACAACTAACATCATTCAGTTGCATGCACAACCTATGAAGAACTACCTGCTCGACTGCCACAGGCGCTTTCTGCAAGCAGCTGCTATTCAGCTTAGGTATGACGCAAAATGTACTGTACAAGAGGAGACAGTCAGATCGGTCAACGTTGTTTCTCAATATTGATTTTGGTGCTCATGATAAGCTTGTGGCCTGGCATTTGGAGACCCTAGTACCATCCCTGCTTTATATATGCCAACTCAAGTGCATCAATGTTAAGTATGTGCTGTCGAATGTGCACAAACTTAATGATGAGCTTGATCACTGTTGATAAGGCTGCAGTGGCATGATGGATGCCCATCTAATTTAAGCAAAACTGGACATCAATGACTGCGCTTCCATCAGGCCTTCAGCTGATGGGTGACAGGACTCCACTGTGTGCTTGCATCCAGCTGCAGAATGCTGAGCAATGCCATCTGACATTCACAAGATTCACCACTGAGGTTTGGCGTGGTGCCCTAGCCTGTGATGGCCGCAAAATAGCTGAGGCAGAAGGAGCAGCTTGTGTTGGCTGATGTTCACTATACATCTTATCATTGCTGCTTGGTTTGTGAATTGCTTGCTGATGCAGCTGTTTCTTCAGGTGGTGCTTGTCTCTTTGTGGCCACCAGATCCCGCTTCCCCAAAGTGTGTACCAGCTTAGCCACATGGCTTGGCAAGTCTGTTATTGCTACCAGCTCTTCTGTCCCTTGCTCCATGTCCTTGACCTGCACAGAGTGCACAGGCAGGTTCATGCAAGGGTACACTGACAATCAACAAACATGTCACATGAAAGTGGTAATCAAGAGTGGAGATGCATGATGTTCATGCCAAGCATCACCAGCCTGCTCAGCAGCTTGACAACAAAAGCGCAAGTGGCAAAGCAAGGCAAGCCTATGCTGTCGATCTCAGCCTTCCAGTGCATCAGTGAAGCAGGACAAGATAGGTCTAACTGCACCGTGCAGATGTTGTGGAACACTGTGTGTGCAAGCAACCCGGGACATGATACCTTTGCCAGCAGGGGTGGCATGCATAATACATGCTGTTAAAACCACGTTCGCGGGAGTAGCCACAAAGGAACGTCTCTGACATCATACGTCATAAGCCACAGAGTAGCTAGCAGTCACTCACAGCACATTTGGGCTCTGTAAGCTGATGCTGTTGGCAAGATGTTCCCAAAGATACTAATGGTGGCAACTCACACAGCTACAGTCAATGAGCTCATTGCCAGTTGCACAAAGCATCATCACCTTCACTGATGCTGAAGCCAGCTCACTCTCTCCAAACAATACCACAAAGGGGATGCCGTTGTCATCAGCATAGCCCAATGCGTCCTTGATAGTGGGGGCGGCCTTGTAGCCAAACTCTGCCTTGACGCCCTGAGCCCAGAGAGCAGCACACATCTCCATGCGCTTTGGCTGCATGCCCTTTCCTATGGAGGTCACCAACACCTGCAATCACCAGATTGCATGGCATGTAATACAGCTCTCTGTAGGCCATGCAGCAGCTTGAATCTGTTGAAGCAGGGCAGCACACATCTTGTTAGCTGCATGCCCTTTCCTATTGAGGTCACCAACACCTACAATCACCAGTTGCACTGTCATCAACATAGCCCTCTCCAATCGAAGTCACCAGCACCTGCAACCACCAAATTAAACGACATTCAACAGTGCAACTCTGTAGGCCATGCAGGAGCCTGAATCCGTTGAAGCAGCGCAGCACACATCTGCATGCACTTTGGCTGCATGCCTTTGCCTACTGAGGTCACCAGCACCTGCAACTACCAGACAACATGCCATTTAGCGGTTCCACTCGGCACAGCAGGCTGATCAGCAGCCTGAAACTGGCAGAGCAGGATTTTCACAGTCAGAGGCAGTCACAACAAGGACTGTGACACCTCAAACATCCACCCCTGTTGACTGGCATACAGTGAGACTTGGCTCACATGCATCAGGCAAGTGTCCTGCTGTTGAGTTTGCAAGCTGATGCAGCCGCATTAAACAGTCTTGACAAATTCCATTCCACAGGCAGCATTGTTTGTGCTGTGAAGATGAGCAATACCTCAGTGTCAGTTTCTCTGATCTTGCCGCTCACAGCTCCTGACTCGTCTTTGCAGCCAGCCATGATCTTATCCTCCAGCAAGTTGAAGACGCGCTCAATGCCGATGCTGACCCCCACTGCTGGCACATCTTTGCTGCTGAACATCCCTACCAGCTTGTCATACCTGTCAAGCATAACAACAAGCCGTTGTCCAAAGATGCAGCCGATGCCAATGCTGAACCCCACTGCTGGCCCTTCGTTACTGCTGAACATCTTTACCAGCTTGTCTTACCTGTCAAGCATGCCAACAAGCTGTTGTGCAAAGATGCACCCAATGTTGATGCTGACACCCACTGCTGACACATCTGTCACCACGTCCAAATGTATGTATACTTGTTGGCAGTCAACGGTTTACAAATTGAGATGCAATTGCCGTGAACAACAAATTGGAGCTGTCTCTTGATGCACAAAGCTTGACCATGACACAGACATATGGCAAGCACGCTGTATCGTCTGTCCAACAGATGACTTGATTCCGGTTGAATCCAGATGTAACATAAAGCAATGGCAATATAAGAGCAACATAATGTCAACAACCATGTCAACAGATGATTGCATTGATATTTGCAACATTTGTTTTCTGTTTGTCTCCCGCAGGATGTCCATGTTTCTGGAAGCAAAATGGCAAGGACACACCTGCAGCCAGCAGCCACTGAGCCAACCTGTGGTTGGCATGCAACAAGGTGACACCAAATTCTTACATGCAGACTTGGTGAGAGTCACCAAATACGTGCTGCACGCCAAGGCATGTGCAACTGATTCATCTATGTTACCAAAGACATAGGGACGGCTCACGGAGGCTCTTGTTACAACGGCAGAGACCGTGAAGTTTTCTCTCATCAAGGGCACATTGGCAAGCACACACCTGCCGCCAGCAGCCACAGAGCCAACTTGAGGTTGCCCGCCATTCCATGACTTGGTCATGACAGCCTCGTAGATGACGCCTGTGTAGTAGTCCAGCCCGCGGGCCAGGCTCATGTTGAACTCAATGTTGTGCAGGCCTTGCATGTGCGCCAGCAGCTCAAACAGCCTGGCAAGTTCTGTCAAAGCCTCCTTGGCTGCTGGATGCTGGGACAACGGGTCTGCTTGCAGCTTCTCTAGGATCTGCGCAACGTACAAAATGTGACTTAGTATAAGCATGGCCCAAAATATGGGCCAGCAGGTCAAACAGGGTGGCCAGCTCTGCTAACGCCTCCTTGACTGCTGAGTGCTGTGACAAGGGGTCTGCTTGCAGCTTCTCTGAATCTGCGACAAACACAGGACAAGGCTACCCTTGAGCGCGTTTATAGGCCTTGAGTGATGACATTGGGCCAGGGCCATGTTGAACTCAATGCTGTGCATGTGATCCAGCAGGTCAAACAGGGTGGCTAGCTCCGCGAAGGGTTCCTTGGCTGCTGGATGCTGAGATAATGAATCTTGCAGCTTCTTCAAAATTTGCACAAGAGACAGAAACAATTGACCAAGTGCATAGGCTGGACTTGCCTGTGTCTCGCACCATGTATCCCGTAGATGCAAGTTTCAGCAGAGCCCAACTGGCAAAGCTTGCATTGTGGCATCACACAGCGCTAACCTGCTTGCCAAATCCAGGGCTTGACTCCTGAACTTGCCAAATGCAAGGAAATGTTGCAACTGTTATGCTACAGCAACACTGAGCTAAACATGGTTGCAGGTCATGTAAGCGGTGCACCTGCTGCGGCCTGGTGAGACAGACCTTGGGCCACGCACACCTAGCACATGTGCTGGAATTTGTGATTCCCCTTTTTTTATTACCTGCTGCGGTTGACCTTGGAACTTGGGCTCCACATCATCTCTGACGTAGCGCCCAATGGCGTCTGCTGCCTTGGGGTCCAGGCCCTTCTGGTCCACCATCTCGCCCCGCACCTCTTCCCATGGCTCCTTGTCCAGCTTGTCTATTGCACTGCGGCAGATGGACAGTCACTTTGTTCACAAACCGGGACCATGAACTCTTGACACGAGTGGCGCAACAGGCGTTCAGCGATATAACGACAGGTTGCTTTCTAGGTGGTTGATTGCACTGCACTTGTTGACAGTCAAGGATCGGTCAGCATGCTGGCCCAGGCATGTCGTTTGCAGAGGGTGATGCAATCGACTTGTGAGCTGCAAGTCAATCCTCTAGCAAACACAACAGCCAGTCAGCATGCAGCTCTTGACAGAGCCTGCTGTCAAAATTTTTAAGTGTCATCAAAAGCTTCAGTAAGATTAGTAAATATAAAACCCTTTTCAACGAAGATTTGACGGTGGTTAGAATACAGGACGAGCAAAGAGGTAAAGCAGCTCCAAAAGATAAAAATAACAAGACAAGAAACAGAAACAAAAGCTGCACATTACACTGCACCCACCTGGCTGAGCCAGTCAGCAGTGTGGACCACAAGTGGCTGTCCAGCTTGTTGATTGGATGCACCGTGCCCGCCAACAGTCAGTCATCATCAGTCACCTTGAAATGTAACTCTTCACAAGAAGTATTTGGTCCAGTCTTCGTTTGTGTTGATTGTTTTGATGACGCAACAGCCATGCCTTGAGATAAGCAGTGCATAATGAGCGCTCTAGGAGGGGCATGGGGGTTTGGTATGCCAGGGCATGATACCATACCTGCAAATGGCTCTGAACTTAGCAGGAGGCACACCACACAGGTCCATCATGGCGTCCAGCAGCCGCCGGTGATTCAACTTGACAACAAACTGCCCAATGTCTAGCTCTGACAAGATCTCCACTAGGACCTGCAGGGAGCACATATGGCTTGATGCACATGCAGCAATGAATGCTTTGCAGCCACATAACTTTTTCGACATCACTTGTGGTGGACAAATCTGGGTCTGGGCTAGTGCAGAGACATGGGGTAAGTCTATGTGATACTTGATGGCGTGCAATTTTCGCAGTTTTTGGTAGGTTTCTGTGTAGAGTGCCGCACAGTGTTGGCCCCAGGAAATTTGATCTTCCATGTGCTACCTTGAGGACCAAAGAGCCAGAACAAGGTGAAGCCAGCAATCATAACACACACTTATGATGCGTAAAGCACCTTTCAAGTCTGAGTGTTACCATTCCCAATCATTGCAATGCTGCATCAGCTAAATACCTTGAGGATTACGGACTCTGGGACCATGGAAATTTAGGTGGCAGCAGATGTCATTCCACCAAACTTCGTGTTGCATGAGGTGTCGTCAACTTTGAATTGCAGGTGGTATGTTTAATTTTGATGTTTAATGAAGTACCTAGAGGAGTCAGGCTTTGAAATCATGGGAGGGTAGGTTTTGGCGACATTGGGCTTTGTCAAATGATGTTGCATGCGGTGGATTGAGGGTTTCACAGTCAGGAAAAGCTGAAATGCCATCAATGCAGCACCGTATGCTCCAAGCACTACCTCAAGACAAGAGAGTCCTCAAAGGTTTGACATTGCATGAGGTACCTTGAGGATTTCAGAGTCTGGGACCATGGCGGGGTAGGTGCCAGCAATGTCCAGGTCACACTGATAGAACTCCCTGAAGCGGCCACGCGTCATCTGAGGTTGGTCCCGCCGGTACACCTTGGCAATATGATAACGCTTCATGTTGGTGATGGCATGCTGAGCCACATACCGGGCAAAGGGCACTGTCAAATCATATCTGCAAGCAATGTCCCCATGTAAGTGGAGCTGAGATTTGAATGGGGATTTGCATAGGTACAAAATTGCTTTGGAAAGCATCGTCTGGGAGGCAGTTTAGTGCTTCTGCTTGCTTCTAGCAAAAGCATGGCATCCCACTAGCAAGCCTATAATCGATGATGATAGTGAAAATCCCCGATGCCTTCTCAGGCAGTCTCTTGGACTGCAACCTTGTGGATGGCACAATGTGAACTGCAAGAGATAGTGACTATATGACATTTAGCTGCGTGACTTCTTGACGACATGATGTCTTTCACTACACAATGTCTTGATTTCATGATGTCTTGACAACATAGTGTCTTGAGTACATGAGGCAAGGCTGCAATCAGCACTACATGGGCTGTCGAAGCAGCAACAGGCATGAGAATGACAGCAAATGTGACAAGCTAGTGGCCAGGTCCTTGCACCAGCAAACCTGGACATCTCTGCCAGCAAACATTGCAGCCTAGACTTGACAAAAAAAGAGATGAGCCAAGCAGAAACAAAGAAGGAAAAAGCATGCCCATTGGAGCTCTTGTGCCAGTAGCAGCCCAAGACTGCTGCCTATAAGCAGGTGACAGAGAAGGCATATGAGCAGCAATTGACAAAGCAATTTTCCACCTGAGCAGCAAAGTCTTTGCAATCTTGATCTTCGTGCTATGAGGGAATGCAGCTTGAACACATGTGACAAGCAAAGCACATAAGCAGCAGGCGATAAGAGAAATCTCTGCTCCCACCTGGGCGACACAGCGTGAAAACCCTGAGCTGCCCATTCATGCTGTAACATGACTGCTTCCCTTAAAATATGTGACAAGCAAAGCACATGAGCAGCAAATGACAAATAGCCCCTGTCCCCACCTGAGCGACAAAATCTCGCCACCCTGATCTGCCAGATCATAGATCAGCTTAGTGTCCTCCCCATACTTCCCCATCAGCGTCTCCCTCAGCTCAAACACTGGAGTGTCTATGCACACTGCCCCATGTCGCTTGAAGACAGCTGTGATGGTGTTGAATGCGACCTCTCTGATTGCCATCTGCTCTGGGCCCAAATCCCTGGTGCCCTTAGCTGCTTTCGGCTTGCGAGTGGCTTGATTGGACTCTATCAGGCTGCGAATGTCTGCCAGCACTGGACCTAGCTTGTTGCCCGCCGGGTCTAGACATTCCTCTACAGCCTGCAGGGGAAGAAAGCTCGTGTTCAGACTGGTTTTACCCATTTCTCTCATGCCGCTTGAAGACAGCTGTGATGGTGTTGAAAGCCACTTCTCTGATTGCCATTTACTCTGGGCCTAAATCCCTAGTGCCTTTGGCCGCTTTGGGCTTGCCAGTGGCTTGATTGGACTCTATGAGGCTGCGAATGTCTGCCAAAACAGGTCTAGTTTGTTCCCTGCTGGGTCTAGGCATTGCTCAATTGCCTGCAGTAATCGTCAGCTAATTTGCAGAGCAGCAAAGGATTTGTGGCTTGATTTGACTCTATGAGGCTGCCTATAACTAGCAGCACTGGACCTAGCTTGTTTCCTGCTGGGTCTAGCCATTGCTCCACTGATAGGAGACAATCAAATGTAGAAGGCCATACAGGCATATTGGTTGACCAAAGTGTCTGTATGTTCAACGACGCGATGGTCATTGTAGCATGCATTGTCCTGACGTGTATGAAGTCAGGACAATGCAATCGGAAAGCAAGCAATGCACGCTAGATGCAATGGCTCGTTTCAGGAAGGACAATGTAAGGGCATATTGTCTAGGGATAGATGACCGCATAAAAGCGTCACAGCATACCAGAAGAGCTTGCTTCAAGTGTACGACTGTGAGCAAAGCCAATTCTCCTGCTGGTTCACCAAGCGTCTCAGGTACACTGCCCTGCCCCACAGCTTCCTCCCCACTGCCTTGCAGCTGCTGCGCCAGCTGCAGCACATGCCCCGCAGCTTCCCCAGAGCTGCCGTTCATGCTGCCATTAGGTACAGCACTATCACTGCTTTGGTGACTGTCTGTAGCAGCAGATCGTCTACTCCATTGTGGTGCTGTGCTGTCTATGAGGCTTCTGATGAGACTTGTGCCTTTGCCTAGCCCAAAAGAGGGCCCATCTTTGCCTTTCTTGGCTTTGGGCTTGGCTCCAGTGGCTGTCTCCTGTTTGGGCGCTTTGAACGCTTTGGCACTGCCCTGCATCGGGGGTGGACGGGTCAGACTACAGTGCCTGATTGCTCACAAGCATGTGGTGGGCATGCAGGTGTGATGGTGCCTGCATCATGGTTGACTTGGTAAAGAACAATGCATGCTGCTCAAACGCTACGTGCAAGGCGTGCAGGCATGATGGCATCCAGCTTGGGTCTACTATACAAGTTCTGTCATACAGTGCAGTCAAGGCTGCGCTTTGCAAGCTCACTGAATGCAACATGCTCATGGGTTGTGACAATAGTTGAGCATTGCCTGTCATGCTTTCTGGCAGTGTTTGGCCGGATGAGCAGCTCTGCTTCAATGGATGCACCCTATGGCATGACATGACCTGTACTCTTGCCTTAGCCACTTTAGCAAAGCTGGATGATGAAGAATGCTCACAAAGCGCAATGATGTTAAAGTCACAGGTTTGGCAGCAGAAAATGATGCCTGCTGCGCCACCAAAGCCGTGTTGACGTCACAGTCCTATACCCCGTTTATTCCCTGTGAAGTCATCCATGTCCATTCAGAAAACCGTCTATGTGCTCTGTATGCCCAATCATTTTGAACAACTTGCTGGGATGCCCATGCTGACCTGTGCACTGCTCTCTGCCAAGCTGAGTGCAAGGGACGCCAGGAGGGCTTCCCCAGCAACTGCTCTGTGAGCTGCAGCCTGAGCGCGTGCAGCTGCTAAGGCAGCTGCCAAGCAATGGTGCTCTTCAAAGATCATAGCATGGCATTTATGCAGGGATTTCTGCGCTTCCCGTATGAGCCGCACTGGTGACTCATTGAATGAAGCCTGTCCGGCTGCAGCTTCATCAAACAATGCCTGCGCATAGCATGAAGCCATTTGATGGCATCAGTCAACAGCTATAGTGGGCATATATTGCTTGCGCAGGTGTCAGGTCTTGCAGCTTCTGAGAGCAGGCTCCTGCTAGTGCTGACAGGCACCAAATGCATCATCAAATGCCACATGCAGTGCAGCCTGAGTGCGGCTGTCATCACAGTACATTTGGAAATTGAAATAAAGGTTTAGGCTGCTTGTCCACAGCGAGACTACTTTGTTTCTAGCCGCTTTCTGAGAGCCCAGCACGTGCATAGAGACTGCCGGAATGTAGCAGGCCAGACAGGCTTACAGCTTGTCACCGCGCAAGCAATGCTTCCAAAGACCTTCACTGAAGGTTTTAGTTCACAAGCTTGCTGGGCAGACCAAAAGAGTTTGCCTGGGTTGCAGAGGGGCCCCCAAAGGCAAGAGCAACACTGCAATTGATCACCTCGGAGCGGAGAAGTGATGTGTAGGCAGTCATGCGCTTGACACTGAGCTTGGCAACAGCCAGCAACTTTGAGGCCAGGCCCAGCAGCATCCAGGTCAGGTCACCCTCGCTGGACTGTGCCTGCAAGTAACACATACGTGAGCAGTGCAAAAGCCTGAACTGTGCCTGTAGGTTACAAAGGCTGGTCAGGCAAGTAAGGCCCCTCCCACATATGTTAGCACCATTAATGCTGTAGGAGCATATTCAAACAAAGGCGAACAGCGAGCATTAAAAAAGGCACCTGCTGTTACCGTTGTAGCTGCGTAGATAAGAGCAGAGACTGGGGTTGGGTCTTCCATTGCGTCTGGCAACCAAGTGTGCACGAGCATTTGAGTCAAAGCGTTTGGCAAGACACAGTTTGTGCATGTTGTGGCCTTGTGTGCATAGTTAAGGAGACCGCCAAGTGCGTAATGGCAGGCTTTGCAGTGTGTCTAACCTGCGACAGAAGCTCCAATAAGTAACATACTTGTTCCTGCCCATGCCGACCATGTGCTCAAACAGAAAAGAGAGACTGCATGGGCAGCAGGATGCCATGACCCATGACCCATGCCAGCAAATTCATGCAGCACAAACAGCACTGGCAAATTGCAAATGGCTGGTTTGGTATGGGGCTTGTCACCTGAGCTGCTTGAGCTGGCAAGGCGAGCAGGCCCTTGAGTTGTGTGGTAGCAGAAGACAACGCATCCTCTGCAGCACCGTGACACTGCAACATCACACAACCCTTCAATTGATGCCCAGTCATGTATCAGCCACAATGCCAACAATGACAGATACCTGAAATTTGCAATCTAGATTCAAGCACCAGCACATCAGTTTGTCAATTGATGCTCAGCCATGTCTCAGTCACAACCCCGTAAATGACAGATTCCTGAGATTTGCATGTTGAAGGTAAGGCATCAGCACAACAATTTGCCAATTGATGCCCAGCCATGTCAGGGAATGGCAAAATGGGACCTGCTGCAGGTACAGGTCACATGTGCCAGTTCTAGTTGAATTGGAAGCAAATATGATCATATTCAACAATGTTGGATGCTTGAGGCAGCAGGATGGCCTGTACGTGCAGGCTAGCTGTGGAGGCAAGTACTCTGAGGCAGAACATGAAGTTGCACAATATATGATGTGAGTCCAGCAAGTTGGCTATTTTGATTGCTACTGTACACTGGTAAGACCCACTACTGTTGTCCGCTTACATGAGGCACGCTTGCAAAGGCATCCAGTGGTGCACCTTTCCTGGGGTTCACTCTAGGCGAGTCTTTGAGCAGAGCAGAAAGTGCCCCTACAGCATCATTGGCTGCCTTGCCAGCATACTGGTCTTCCAGCGCCCCTTTCACCTGCAAGCACAGCACTACATTGTCCATATCAACCAGCACTTTTATCACTACGCAGGCAGGCTTGTGAATATGCCTTGACCTGCAAATGCATCACTTCACTGATGCTATCAACCAGCAGTAGTATCCCTATGCAAGCAGGCTCACGAACATGTCTTGACCTGCAAATACAGCAGTGCATGATTTTGTGTCATTCAGCAGTTGCACCACTATGCAGGCAGGCTTATGAACATGCCTTGACCTGCAAACGCAGCTGTGCATTGTTGATGGCATCAAGCACTCATGTCACCACACACAGAGGCTTATCAGCATGAGTGGCTGGGAAGCATGTGTAATCACGGTGGGAACATGCCAACCTGCAGTTGCAGGGCTTCTGCAGTCAGTGCTGATACTGCTGTGGCTCCTAGCATCAGCTGCCTGGCACTCTGCACAGTGATAGCAGCGACTCCAAGAGTGACCCACTGGCCAGATTGGAGGACGTTGCGCTCTTGCTGACTGAGGCCGGGAGCTGACAGGCCTGAGCTGTTCATGGCTTCTGAAGGGGAGGTGCTTTGACCGTTGTGCAGACTTACGCCTGACACGGTGTCTGCCAGTTGCTGCAGTGCCGCTGTGTCGGAAATCGAGCTCAACTCCAGCTGAACTTTGGAGTTCAGCAGCTCAATCAAGTATTGCACGACGGCGACGCGCACTTTCGTGTTGCCATTGGCCAGGCTGATCAGTCGACAAAACAGGCTGGCGCGAGTTTCTAGGCTGGTCAGTGTGGCCCGCCATGGATTCCGACTTTCAGGTTGCTGCTCTGCTTTGAAGTCCTTCGGCGGAGGCGATTCCTTTTTGAGACGGTCTGCCGTCGCATGGTCGAGCGCAATCTGCTGTCCTTGAGCTATCTGCCAAACCGTCTGCAAATCCGGGGTAAACGTGGCACCACCGATCACGACTGAACTCGACATCGCGCCAGCACTGTCCTGCGCAAGTCACTTTTCCTCGGCAGAAGCAATGTTGCAAATAGGCCGAGTTGACCTAACAGTAATAGGGCGTGCTGAGGCATGCTGTGGCAGATGCGTCAGCCTATAAAATTCCACTAGCGTTTGGCGCGCTGCGCGCGCGCGTGTGGCAATACGCAGTGCGTAAGTCATAATTATACAATGATGCAAAGCATCCTCATCATCCAGTATGAACAATATGTGAGCATGTGGCAGACCACGCTTTTGAAATTCGATGAAGTGAATGACCTTCGTGCAAGTCATGAATCAATTGTTTGAGTTTGGCAGCGAATACTCTCGCGACCAGCTCTGGACGATCTGCTGATGTCTGACCGGGTAGATGCTCTCGTTGAATCTCGGCCCAATTAGCATTGCACGTCATGGTTGTGAAGCCATGTGGTCTGCCTTTTGCACCAACCAAAGCCAATGCATCCTGTAATGACAGGAGACCTCATTTAGCACACAACTTGTTGTTCATGTATAGCATTTTTTGGACAAACACTTTGTGAGTTGCTTGCATTTTACGTGGCATTGACTTGAGCAATTTTATGTGTGAGAAATAAGCATAGTCAATGCTAATTTCCATTAAGAGATCAATACAAAAAATTAGCCACTCTTCAATCATTTAAAATTGTGATGGCGTCAACGCAACAATGTTGCAAATTTCAACTGCATAACCAAATAAAACTCACATACCTGGCAATTCTCGTTCATGTTTCGTTGGCTTCCAGTGAACGTGGCCGGCAAGATGAATGGCTTTCTGAATTGATCACCAGTGGCTGTGTCATCTGAATTCAGCACATCCGCAGCGCCACTGTACAAATCTGCTCTCAAGTGATCTCGAAGGTGACGGACGTATTGCTTATATACTTGCTAGAACCTTCTGTCAATCACTTTGACAATCACTTTGACAGTTCAGCACATGCTGATCTTGTATACATTGTCATGCCTTCAAGGCTTTGTAATAATGCTTGATGACTTATGATTGCAACTGGTTGCGCTGCAGCTGTAATTCTGCAGTCATGACTTGGCAATGATCGGCAGGCTGCGACCATTTATGGTCGCCTTCCTCTCGTTATTGCTCGCATTGTTGCCTGCTGGCTATTATTACATGCTGCAGCCTAGCCTTCATTGAAATGCACTGTTGCTACTCTTGTGGCAAGCATTTCACTTACTGTTTGTGAGACAGCTGCAGCAAGGTAGGATGTGCCTTTGACAAGCACATTGCAAACACCTTGCTGTATTCAGAAACGGCCAGGATTGTCTAACACGCAAAATTTTTGCTCTCAACAGTACTAGTATCAACGAATGAAACACAACAATGTACATCCAGCTGCTATGTCTTCTGTTTCACTCAAGCAGCTGGTACAACAGGGGCCGCACCAGACACAGGAGGGCGAGCAGTTTGCTTCCACTGCAACAGCCTAAGCGAATTCAGGGCAACAAGCAATGTTGACCCTTCATGAAAGGAAACAGCAGCCCACAAGGGCAGGAAACCCAGAACGACCGGCAAAGCCAGAACCACAATCGAACCAATGGCAAGAATCAAATTCTGCTTCAGCACATGCTGAGTCCTGTGTGCAAGAGACAGCAGTAAAGGTATTGAGGACACTCCTTCTTTGCTTAGGACTATCACATCTGCTGCAGCAGCGGCTGATGCACTTGGGCTGTCTGATATTGCAATGCCAACATCCGCTGCTGCCAGAGCAGGTGCATCATTGATGCCATCTCCAACCATCACAACACCCTGGCCAGCTGGAATGCCGTTGCTAGTGCTCTGCCGTGCCTCTTCAACAGCCTGCAAAGCATGAAAGCACAATCAGACAAAGGCTGGTAACAGCACAGTAGTGCTCACAATCTACCCAAGGTCACAGCTAAAGTCTTTAGTATTGTGTGATGCTGTGTGCAAACCACAACCACAGGCGTCAGGTGGGTCAGCTGAGGTTGCTCAATCATATGCATGCAGTACAGCCCAGGCATACAGCAATCTGACAAGCCCGCAAAACATGACGCTGCTTGATGCGGTCCGCAAGTCTCACACGCAGCAGGCGGTTAGATGACATGCTCAGGTACGTGCATGCAGTGCAGCCCAGCAATGTGCATACAGTGCAGCTCAGTCATACAGCAACATAGCATACTTGCAAAAGATGCTACTGTTTGATGCAGTCTGCACTTCTTACATGCAGCAGGCATGACAGATGACATGCTCAGACGTGTGCATGCAGTGCAGCTCAGGCATACAGCAATTTGTCACGAGTGCAAAGCGTGCGGCTGTTGGACACTGTGTGAGGTCACGTTGGGCGTCACCTGTAGCTTTTGCTCAGGAGAAAGGCCTGCTTTGACATCAGCAATGTGCAGCTGCCTTGCAACCCGCTGGGCGCTGTCCTCATTGTCACCAGTCAGCATCATCAACCTCAGCTTCCTATGACTGCTGTTGTTGCGATGCCATGATCCTTTTTGCAGCTCCTGGACAGCTAATGCGCTGCCCTGATGCATTGTGTCCTCAAAGGTAAAAACCCAGACATTACTGTCTTCCTCAGTGTGTGAACTGGTGCCAGCTTGTGAAACAACAAGACTGGATGACTGGTGATGCCTCTGGTCACCACCAACTGCTGCTGCATGTGACGCGTGCAATGCTGATGTAGATATGCCATTGCTGCCATTGCTTGAAGCAGCATTCGAGACGTGAGTGCCTGAGTCCTTCTGCACAAGTATGGAGACGACTTTGCTGGCTCCTTGCTGTTCACACGTGACTGCCAAGGACTGCTGTTGCCTCTCAGACAGTATGTCAGAAGCGAAAGACTGTGAGCCAAAGCGTACTTGCCGCTTTCTGCCAGATGTGTGCACTGTACCTTCCACTCCAGCACCTGCAATCATGACGCCGGTCGCACGATGCTGCACAAGCTGCATCATGCTGTATAATAAATATGAAAGAAGCTAAGCATGCACTTTCAAACAGGACAAAAATTGCACTCAAGCACCTGGCCCAAGCAACTCACAGCACAATGTAAGATGCCTGATATGCAAGATGAGCATATGGACAGAAGTTGACCAGCAGTATACCGACAGCAGCATTACTTTGTTGATGTGCCATGACTTTGAAAGCAATTGGCATGACAGCGCCTCGCGCTCAGGTTCAATCCTGCATTGTTGTATAGACAGGTTCCAGCATGCTGACCACCGTCGCCAAAGCAAAACACATTCTGGGTCCAATTGCAAACCTCAGAACATCAGCACTGGTTTCACACTGCTGCAGGTGACCATATCATTGAGGCAAGGCAGACCTGGCTGCTGTCGGAAGTCTTGTAGCTCAACATCAGGCAACTGAGAGCCCATTGACGTTGCGCAAGCAGTGAGGGCCTGAGAGACGGGATGAGTGCTCCTGATGGAAAGAGCTGCAGCCTCTGCCAGGGCTTTAACTTCTTCATTACTCCAGTCCTGCTTGCCTGCTTGGCCTGTGTAGGAGAGGAAGCAGTTTAGGGACCATGTTGCTTTGCTTGTGTCGGTAGCTGTGTTAGAGGCCAACCAATAAAATAATTTGGTTGATGTGCTGCATGCTTGCTGCACACATGCACGCAAGCAGCTGTCGCATCAACAGCGCTGGGCAAAATGAAAACGCAGCACAGCTGACAGCGCAACATACCACAAAAAGTTCTTGGCTGCATGCAGCCTCAAGTCACCATTTGATGTGAACCGCAAGCAGTGTTGTGCTGCTGACACCTTTTCCACCTGCTTCTGCATACTACTGTCCTTGCTCCTCCAACCTTGACACATGCATTCTCATGCAACATGAGAGATGAATGATTCACATAGCGGCAGCTTTTGCCAACAGCAGCACATCGACATGTGCCAAGCTTGACGGTCGCCAAGGGTTAGATGGCATGGCCTGCGCTTGGCATGCTAGATGGCAAGGTAGAGTGATGCAGGCTAGGCGGCAGTCAGCACTCATGAGCCTTGCATACTGTCCTCAAGTGGATGGCAGACAGAGCAGAATAGAATCAGGTTGCTCAGGTAGTACTCAAAGCTGTACAACTTGAAGTCTGTGTCGTCAAGCACAAGGAAAATTGGCCCTGCCCGTCAGATCACAAGTTTGAGGCCATGTTTGATGGCACAAAGCTCAAGTTGTACAGCTTGAAAGATTGTTTTGAGGATCTGGGCCTATTCTGAGCATGTTACACATGCATACAATGCTGTCAGGTTGTAGCAACATTATAAACGCTTGCCTGCACACAGCTTCTTGACAATGGCTCAATGCATGATGCAAAAGTGTTGACCCTGAATTCCTGTCAGGGATGGAGTGGCTGCACACCACGCCAGCAACAGGGACTGACCTGGCCTATTGATCAGCCCTGCACCATTGGAGTGGGGCTGGTGCAGTGGCAGCATGGAGGTGCAGGATAGTGCTCCTGTTGTGAGGGTGCCAGTCTTGTCAAAGGCCACTGTGCTGCACCTCACCAGGGCATCCAGCACATTGCCCCCTTGTATCAATATGCCCCTGCAGAACACCTTTTGAGTGAGACAAAAAAGGGTTGTGATTGCCGCCTTGTACCAATACGCCCCTGCAGAAAACCTTATGAATTAGACAAATAGGGCTGTGAATGCCTCCTTGTGTTTAACATGCCCCTGCAGATGAACCTTTTGAGCGAGACAAAAAGGGTTGTGATTGCCGCCTTGTACCAATACGCCCCTGCAGAAAACCTTATAAGTGAGACAACAAGGGGTTTTGGGTCAGGCGCTCACTCATAGTAGGCATGGTTGTGTGCTTTTGCATGATTGCAGGTACTGCTTCTGCATGATCACAGCATCACATTTTGGCAAACGCATCTGCCCTGCATTTTGCTGATGCCTGTTGTCTCAGGACCTGTCTGCCTTTAGTGGTGGATGCGCCGACGCAGCAGCTTCAGCAAACTGAGGTACAGCACCAGGCATCGTATACTGGTCAGACAGAAGAAGCAAGTTAGATCTACAGAGGCGAGCTGAAGTTGCTGAGTGTCACAGCTTACAGGCAGACCTGGAGGTGACAGCTCCATTAGCTGACACATATGCCTGAGGGACCAGCACCAATGCACAGGGTGAGGCAGCGGTGAGGAAACCCATGGCCCTGTAGAAGGCGCCCCTTTGGGTTGCAGTGCCCAGCATCATGCACTGCTCAGAACATAATCAGCAAGCAGATACAAAAGTGCCACAGTGCTCAGAAGCAGACCTGAAAGTGACAGCTCCAATAGCTGAGCACATATGCCAGAGGGACCAGCACCAACGCACAGGGTGAGGCAGCTGTGAGGAAGCCCACAACTCTAAAGAGGGTGCCTCTTTGGGTCGAGAGCCAAGCATCATGCACTGGTCAGAACACAATCAACAAGCAGAGTCAAGCTGGAACTGGTGAAGCGCTCAGAGAAGCAGACCTGGAAGTGACAGCTCCAATAGCTGACACATATGCCAGAGGGACCAGCACCAACGCACAGGGTGAGGCAGCTGTGAGGAAGCCCATGGCTCTGTAGAAGGCCCCCCTTTGGGTTGCAGTGCCCAGCATGGGGACCCCAAGCATAGGCAGCACTACCATGATGCCCAAAGTAGCTGCAATGATGAGCTTGGAGTAAACCTCCCCAAAGCTGTCTATCCAGCGCTTCATCTTGGGTCTGCTGGCCTAAAGATCACAGAAAAAGCAAGTGAGAATGCACTGCAATGGGTTGGTGCGATGTGACGCTCAATGCAAGCATGGTTCAGCTCGAGTTTGATGTTATGGGTGCCAGGACATGATGTTCTAGAAGACCAGTGACAAGCCAGGAAATTGGACGCAGAACAACAGTGCTAAGGAAGCATAACCCTCCCCAAAGCTGTCTATCCAGCGCTTCATCTTGGGTCTGCTGGCCTAAGGATCACAGAAAAAGCAAGTGAGAATGCACTGCAACGGGTTGGTGCGATGTGACGCTCAATGCAAGCATGGTCAAGCTCGAGTTTGATACTATGGGTGCCAGGGCATGATGTTCTTGAAGACCAGTGACCAGCCAGGAAATTGGACGCAGAACAACAGTGCTAAGGAAGCATGTTCCTCCATAAAGCTGTCTATCCAACGCTTCATCTTGGGTCTGCTTGCCTGTGAGACACAAGAGAGAACGTGAGCAGCCAATGCAGCAATGTGTACAATCGTGGCTGTTGCGAGCATGACACAGCTCTCAGCCCGTGTCATGATCAATCTGAAAGAGATGAAACAACAGGCAGCTGATTCCTTCCAACCTACGTTGGCTAATGGCTGATTGCTGACTCATATTTGCTGTCAACACCTGCTGTTTGTCATGAGCACTCTTATGTCGAACCGGCATCTTTATACCAGTCCTGCATCTAATTGCTGCATCTGCAACATGCCAATTCATAGACAGCTGTGCGGCACCATTCCACAGGTTTGACTGTCTCTGCTGTGCAGCATTGTGTGTCCACAAACAATGCTGCACAGCTTTCCGAAATGCAGTATACCAGCATCAGGACACAGAAGGTGACTTGCCTGGGCTTGCTGAGTGAGGCGGGCAATGCGGGCTGGAGTGGAGTCCTTGAACACGCGTGTAGCTTGCACCACCAACAGGCCGTCCAGGTTGAGGCTGCCTGCTGGCACCTCCATGCCCTCAGTGAGGCGCACTGGAAGAGCCTCTCCACTGATGTGGGACCAGCTGACTTGTGCTGTGCCATGCACCACTTTGCCGTCCAAGGGCACCTGCAGGCAAAAACAAAACATGCTGTGATTCAGGCCATGCTGCAAGACTTAACCAACGGCAACATTGTCATGACACGACTTCCTGTGAGTGCTATCAATGGCAACATTGTCATAGTGTGGCCTGCAGGGACTGATGTCAGTGGCAACATTGTGACAAACAGACATGACCACGCACTGGTTTGAGCAGAAGGTCAATAAACTCAATGCATACATATGCATATGAATGCTTGGCATTGAGCTTCTATCCAACTATATCTGGTCCTGAATGGCAGATGACAGGGTGCAACTGTGTGACATTGATAAGGTGATGATCAAAGTCTGAAAGTCTAACTTACCTGTTCACCAGGACGGATCAGCATGAGACTTCCTATGGCAACATCCCTGGCCTTGGCATCTGTCAACTGTGCCATGTCTGGAGAGCCATCAGGATTGGTTTTGACTAAGACAGCATGCTCAGGTGTTGCATCAAACAGGCTTTGCAGATTGCCTTGGGCCTTGTCAGTCAACTTGTTTTCCAGCACGTGCGATCCCCAGAATAGCACTAGCAGCAGTGCACCCTGCGCAAGACATCATGGATGTTGCAACTGTCTCAGGAAACCAAATTTCAGCAGAGCTGCAGAGCCCTAGTGAAAGTCCCCCACAAGAAAATGGTCAAGCATGATCATGGTTCCTGAAACATGCCAAACATGCACCACAGTACTGCTGGTGTCGTGCAAACATAATTGCAGCATATTGTGTTTGCTGCAATATGTATTAATGCAACTACGCACCTCAAGCGCCCCACCAATCGCAAGAGTGCCATAAGCTGCTAGCGTCATCAAGACATGTGTGTCAATGTGTCCTGCTGTGATGTCAAAGGATGCATCACAGAGCTCTGCAGGGCCTGCTATGGCGTAGATGAGCACAGTTGCTGTAAGACTGATCTTTTTGAAGAGACCAGCCTGAGCCCACTGAAGACCACCCGCCCAAGCTGTCGGTAAGGCAAGCACCATCAAAACTGCTATGAGGATGGCTGCCCACGGTTTTCCTCGTGTCTGATCGGCAAATTGCAGCAAGCCCAAGCGGGTGAACAGCCACACCAAGACCTTGTGTATAAAGATGTCTTTGATCTGTGTCTCGTGTTCGTCATCAGCATGATCAGCAAGGTCCGCGTGATGCGTTTCGATGCGCGAATGCTGAATTGCTCCACAACAAGACTTTGTTGAGGAGCGTTGGCTGAAGTCGTGAGTCAAAGATGCTTTGCAGATCTGCAGTGGCCTTGCCCGCGCGCGACACCCATTTCGAGCTGTCCGAGTGCGTGTCTGGTGCAGTGTCTCCCGGCAATGACGGCGGGTTGACGCGCGATGGCTGTGGGGCGGTACAGCAGCAAAGCTTTGCGGCCTGGAGTCGACGACATGGCTCTGCCTTTGCTTTTGGGCTGTCCCACGCCCGCGCGTGCAACGAGGGCCATGCTGAGCTTGCAATTGAGACGCCATGGTTGCCTGAAGCAGCGGGATTGCTGCCCGCTGGGGCGCAGGTCGCCAATCACCTGAGCAAAGTTGTTGAGGCTAACGCAGCTCGTGCTGTAAAATCATCTACTATTCCCTCCTCCACAGACTTTTAGTAATATAGGTAGATAAGAGAAGAAGCTGCAATTTTGCTGGCTCTGATGGACGGCATGACAGGCGGCAAATTTTGCTGATGATTCTGGCGTTGCTGAGCGTGCAGCAACCGTTCATGCATTTAGCGCTCAATCGATTCTACACATGATGCGTGTGGCAGTGCCTGGCGCAAGCACACCATCATGTAGCTTCAATGACAATTGTTGCTGCACATGTTCGTGGTCACAGCGCCGTAGTGTTGTCTACACACTTTGCAGATGACCAAACGAAAACATGGAATTCCAGGCATTGCATTGATTCCGCACAGAACTGAGACAGAAAGCAGCAAATGCAGCGGAAAATACAATGTCGATACATTTGTACACGCCACTGCAATTGGACAGTGAAAGCTTCAACTGCTTGGAATTGGAGAATGTCAAGACATGTCCCAGCTGAGCTACAAATCTGAGCAGACACAAGAGTAAGCATACTGCCAAGCCCTTCCCAAAACAAAAACAGCTAGATTGAAGACTGGAACAGAACAGACAGTTTGGGCTATCCTAGTTCCAAATCGAATGCCAAACAGCGCTATCAAAAAACACATTTGATCAGCTCCGTCAACTGGCTGAAATATTCTGCTCAACATTGTTTATGTCATGCTGAGCCACTGGGACATACACAGCATTGCAGCTGTGTTGCTACCTCGGCGCAACAAACCCCCAATTTTACCATATGATCGGAAGTTGTACTGCCTGTCCTGCTGTATGCCGTCAAAACTCCACCTGCTATCGTCCCGCACATGATTTGCGTACGATGGTACGAGGAACCACGCCTTGACCACACTCCACCCACATCTGCAACATGCACATGATGCTTGACGCAGGAAGTGTGCTTGTGTTCAATGCAAACATCAAATTGTAAGGCCAGACGCTGGTGGCATACTGCCCAGCGTCCTTGCTGTCATCATTGCTGAGGGTCATCACCCAATTTCTGTTGTCCAAGATACAGATTACTTGCACACACTGTGCTTTTGCTCGTTTGCACAAGGCTAAGGTCTGGTCTTCACGGGCTTTGTCACGTTTGACTAAACTTCGATTTCTCCAGCCTACTGTCATTTCAGTGCTGTTGTATGGGGCAGAGACATGGACCCTACTCAACAAACACTGTGCAGCGCAATCTGTCTTCTTGATGAGCTGTTTGAGACACATTTGTGGCATACCTTTGAGGGAACGTGTCTCAGATGCAGAGATGTTGGCACTTTGCCGGATGTGTTGCGTGGAGTCTCAACTCAGGAGCAAGAGGCTTAGGTGGTATGGCCACGTCTGCAGGATGACAGTAGACAGTAGACTACCCAAAGTCATGTTGTTTGGTCAAGTCAAAAGCTTAAAGCCCCCAGGTTGGGCTGGAAAGATCTGGGACGATACTAGTTTGTCTGACTTTCATATGTTGACCATTAGACGTCCATTTCGTGACCCTCAGAGCAAGCCAGCCTGGCGAGACAAAACTTGTGCCACACACACCTAGCACTCTTGTTGGAGAGTGCATACATCATTGTTAGGATTACGCTGTGCTTGCACAGGAAGGCACCTGCCTATCAGCTTGTTGCGCCTGCGCCATATGCTGGTGTCTCCTGCTCCTGTAGCCTCTCCCAGTCCAGCAGCTTCAGGGCCTCCTCGTGGATGCTGGCACTGCCAGCTGCGATCACTTCACCTGCAGCCAACTGCAATGCTTACCATCAGCCTCACATATCTCAGCATGACATGCTTGCAGCAGGGGCTTGCATGGCGGATGTCTTCGCTTGAACATGTATGCACAAGGGCTGAGGAAAAACATCATGCTCACATCTGGCCTATAGTGTGAGCACGGGTTTCCTAAGGTTGATGGTTTTGCATGAAAGATTATATGCTGACGTCTCTCCTACAGCGTGAGCGTGACATCTTTCCTCAGCCCTTGCGCACACATGGCATGACCAAAGTTGTGAGCATGACATGCAGGCTGAAGTGACACTAGGCAGAACAGTTTGTGCCATCAAGTGGCAAACCTCAGAGAGCCCTGTTGGTCTGTCAAGGGCATACATACTACCGGCAGTACGGATGCAGCAACTTCAGCTTCGACATGGGCAACAATCAGGTACAGGAGTAGACGCCTCACCTGGTAGGCTACCCATGAGGTAGCCATCAGGGGCACACTTCCACTGCAAAGAGTTGCCCTGCACAGCAAGCATCTTTGATGACCCACTTTCGACACACTGACAGCGTTCCCCAGCAGCGTCTCAAGACTGCAATGGCCAGCATGCATGATTGCTTGGTATGCAGGCAATGCTCAGAGGGATTAGTGCACTTCCTGACAGTGAAGCAATAAGCATTAGTCATAGTCATTGCGTCAGATGCAAGGCAGGGATCTGCATGAGTATGCTTGCATCTACTTAAAACTGTTGCTGAGCAGGCTTCGCTGCAAGCCCTACTGCTGACTGACCATAGCTGAACTTGCATGCACAGAACACAACTGCTCAAAAGCAGCACAGAACATCTGATGCAGCACATGTTCATGTATCACGGTGGCAGTCAGCTGTTTTGGTGCGCGTTAGCTGTGGGCTTAAAGCCTTGGTCTGCTGATGCTCATGCACACTGATACTGCAGCATGTAAGGTGGTCAAACACTCAGCAAACCCCTCTGACACCTTGACATACATTGCGGAGTCCGCTACACTGGCTGCTCAACAGCAAACACAATGACCTCACCAGCCAATCAGTCATGACTCCTCCTGCTTCCTGTACAATCGGCACCAATGCCATGTAGTCATAGGGCTTCAAATCTGCCTCCACGACTAAGTCCACACACCCGGTAGCTAGCAAGCCGTAGGCATAGCAGTCACAGCCATACAGGGTTGTGCGCACTGCATCCCTGACGTTATTGAATGCTTGCTCTGTGTGATCTTCTGACGAAAACATGTGGGGTGTGGTTGCATACAAGTATGCTAGGCGCATGTCCTGACACTGCCGCGCATGCACCTGTGTCCCTGCACCATGCAAGCCAGGTCGTGGAGACACTGACGATTGCATTGCAGCATGCAATCATCAGTGCTGGCTTTAGCTTTATACCACACGTGATACCAAACATGGTACCAAAGCTCATATCAAAGTGGCTAAGTCATGCACCTGCTTCCCTGCGCCATGCAAGCCGTGTCATCTTGAGATTGTCATAGAGATACTCATGGGTGCTCACAGAAAGAAACATAGTAAACAGTAAGCCAGGTCATAGAGGAAAGCATGATTGCACCCTGGTAAACAACAGCAGAGCCTGTACCAAAGTGGACAATGTGCAAGGTGCTCCTGTTGTGGTGCAGTCAAGGTGGGGTGCTTGCAAACGGTGTGCATAGCAGCTGACCGTTGAGAGTGGTGCCTGAGCCTTTGACTCCAATCCACCTCTCTTTGGTGATTGGTTGATCAATGACTCCAAGCACTGGCACACCATTGTGAAGTAAGGAAATCAAGGTTCCAAACACAGGCTTGCCTGCATGACCATGTGTATACTTGATCAAGTTCCTTTCATTCATTCTAGACGTGTGCTAGCCAGGCTCAGTAGGCCCAGCTAGGTACATACTGAAGCAGTCAAGTGCTTGTCTACACAGCTGGTAACGATACAGCTTTAGCTGAAATCAGTTTGATAACAGACAAGTTACCGAGAACTGAAAACAACCTGTCAGTAATCATTGTCAAAGTGGAGTTAGTCATGAGATGACAGCAATTTGTCAGCTACCAAATAAATGATCACTGACAGTCAGTATGCCACTGCCACACACACCTAGCACATGTGCTGGAAAGTGTAATAAATATTTGTGATTAAGTAGTCAGTATGAGTGATGAAAGTTAAACAGTGGTAGGCATTCCCACCAGTGATGAAACTCTTGGTGCCGTCTATTGGGTCTAAGACCCATAAGTATTGATCATCACCAGTCTTGGGTTGCTTCATGCCCTCTTCTTCACCAAAGATGCCATGATCTGGGTATCTGTCAGTAATGATGTCCCGCATTGCTCTTTCTGCCTTCCTGTCAGCTTCTGTGACAGGGCTGTTGTCTGCTTTATTGTCGATGTTGAGCGGCTGCCTGCAATTAGAGATGCTGACAGGGGAGTGTGCAAAAGTCATTCAGTCATCTTCGTGCATGTATTGAAATTGCATGCTGAGCAGGTTCAAGGGGGTCAGCTCAGTATGTACAGGTTCAAGCAACTGTCTCTCAATCTCTGGCAGGTTTGAACTGTATGAGATGGAGACGGGGATTGGCCAGGTCTGTGCATGTAATTGCACAAGTGCAGCAGCATGCCCAGCGTAACTGCTGCAACAGGCACTGGTCAAGTCTGGGAAAATCATTGAAGGAGGGCAAATATGGTGACACAAAGGCAGGCACCTGAAATATTTGACAACTATTGATGCAGCAGTTTGTGCAAGCTCCTCTGCTAGCGTGACAAACTCCTTCCAATCTTGAGTCATAGATTCTTGTGAATCTGCTGTTGCAGGTGCTGCTGTTGCATATGTCATGCATTGTCTGCCGAAGCTTGGACGGGAGACCCTCATACTGTCTTCTTTGGAACTCAACCGTAAGCTGGTGGCATGCATGCAGCACCGGCGCAAGTTGTAAGCCGATGTGATCTGCGAGCGACATGTGACAATCTTAAAGTGACACCCATCGCTGTTGAGTCGCGGCACCTTCGCCAAGGCACCGATGCGCGAAGTTGCTTGCAGTCGAGTTAAAGCATGCGGCATGTGAGCCGCGCACGGGCTGACCGCTAGCTGTTGCAAGGCGTCAACTCATGCAAATACGAACGATGTTCTATGTAGTTCGACTACAAAGTGAACTGATCCGCTGGCCCCTCAAGCGTTTCTTGAGGTCAGCTGCAGAAACTGCTTGCTCTCAACGTTGACCTTGAACAAGCCGACGACTGCACTTGACCAGACGGTGCTCTGATGGCGTATTGTGAAGAGTCTGGACCCGTTGACTCTGATTGATTACTCCACGATGTTGATCGCGCTGTCTCAGCTTTGTGCAGCAAGAACTGAAGCTGACGGCACCGATCACCACTGATAGATCAGCTGTGGCAGCAACCTTGACCGAACGCAGAGCAAATGGCGCCCGATGGAAAGAAGCGCCATGAAATCGTCCATGGCCCGGTCCAGGCTCTGTTCCGCACAACGCAGTTCTGGCGAAGGGCGACCGGGATATATCTCTGCTACAAAACAGCACAACTCAAGGCTCAGGTCTTGAAGTCGCAAGGATGGGATGCCGAAAAGCTGAAGCAAAGGCATTGGCAGCCACACCACGCGTGGGCTGGAGAAGAGATGTACTCTCTCTGTGTTGATATGCGTGGATTCTATCTGAAGGTCAGAACACCTGCACAGTCTGTCACAGCGTGTACCTGACAGGACTAGCCTGGAGATGGTTCAGGACTTGACACACATTATGCAGCCAAACAATAGCATATGATGCTAAGGACAACGGTCCTGGCCTGATCATAGTTCAGCGCTTGCTGTACATGTGCAGCCAGTCCATGGCGTATGCTGCCACGGCCAATAACCTTTTGTTGCAGGTTGGACAGTTTCTAGGTGCCAGAGGAGACTTCATGCCACTGCCTATATGTCAGCGTTTGTCCAGACTCCATGACCAGGTACAATATTTTCTTGTTGTAGTGACACTTGAAGTAATGACATTCTCAATGTACAGTAAACTCTCTTTGTAACGACTGCTTTGGTCACCAAGAAATTTGTCCTTACATCAAATTGTCCTTACTCAGAGGGACCACTGCAGTCAGATTGCAGTGATCGGTTACCAATGGCGCTGTCCTTACAACAAAATTGTCCATACATGGCGTGTCCTTACAAAGAGAGATTACTGTACAGCCATTGCCCAATCTCTTCTAGCATAGCATGGCTGACCACAAGCACTGCTTGCTGACAGTGGCAAATTCATTCAAGATATCTTGGGCCGTCTTCCCTAGGATCTTCAGCGAAAGTGCAACCTGCTCAGCAGGCCTGCAACCTTGTCAATTCTGTGATGCATCTAAGACGCAACAACTTGTGCTGCTGCTGCAAGGCAGGTGCCGCCCATGCCGCCACAGCAGACCAGGGAGGTGATTGAAGCAGAGCTGAATGCCCCCCTTGAGCAAATATTTGAGTGGATAGATTTGGAGAAGCCCCTTGGATCTGCATCAATCTCCCAGGTGCTTTTCAGGATAGTTTGGCTTGTTGACAATCAGCTGATGCGCGTGCAGCATCTCGGCGCATTGCATGGCGCTGTCGTCGCCAAAGTGTCCACTCGATAAACACAGCAATGTTTCGTGTGACGCATAACACTTCAGACTGCCTTGATAGGCCTGAGAGGTCGTGTCCACCTCAAGTCAGAGCGCAATCTGCCACTTTGGTGTGCACAATTTGTACGACTACCCCCGTGGAGTACTTCAAGCTTCACACACTAGCTGCTCAGAACATATCAGCAGCGTCTGCAGGCATCTGCAGCATGCTGTCTGCAGCGTAATGCCGCTGTGCACGCAATCAACACCATCACTGCTGACCTAGCCAGGCAATCATGCATGCTATTTGCTCCATTCTGCAACTGTGATCGGTGACATGATCATCGTTGACCACTTAGCCAGGCAGAGAGGCTTGGTAGCATACTCTGCAGGTGCATAAAGCCAAGCTGCGCAAGCAGAAAGTGACCAGAAAGCAGAGGAAGCGTGCAGCGGCATATGAAGTCCAGCCAGCGGCCAGCAATGACATCAACAACATAGCCCTGGTGCACAATGTGTCAGTTTCCGAAATTGAGAGGATCAATGCAGGTAATGCTGCCGACTGTGCATGCTGTGACTATGTTCCCTCTTCATAAATGCTGTTTGCTTGATTGCTCTCTTGGGTGACTTACCCTGGCATAATGGAGGCTGCTTGTGAGTGCTGAGCTGTGATGCAGTCACACTCACCAGCTTGCATCAGCCGTCATGACTTCTGTACACAGCAAGTTGATAGAAGTGCTTGCTGTCACCCATGCTTGCTGTCAAACTGCTTCTTTGCACAGCACGCAGCAGGCACAATGTTTATCATGCTTGCCTGCCGTAGTTGACTCAGTATCTGACTGTTGAAATTTGTACGCACGTGAATGTCATCATGATCATCATCGTAACGAGAAGTGCAGCTACAAAGTTTGCACGTGCGATAGAAAAGTCTGAGGTGTCATCGCATTCAGCGTTTCCTCAGTCAGTCGCTTTGTTACACAAGTCAAAGCACACCCTCACTCATCCTAGCACAAATAAGGGTGCTTGCCTGCCACAGTTGACTGAATATCTAAACGCAACCTGGCTTATCCAAGCACAAACAAGCGTGCTTGCCTGCCACAGTTGACTGAAGAACATCTAAGCACAACCTCGCTTATCCAAGCACAAACAAGGGTGCTTGCTGACTGAAAACGAGCATGGCGCCTTTTCTAGGGTTCTCACACCCTTACGTTCATAGAGTTTTGCCTGAACGCAGATACTGGTCTCTCAGAACTGCAACCGGGTAGCACACTCAAGATTCCCACTCATCCAGACTCACAGACAGACCTACCCTCAGCAGCCATTGCTGCATCAGACGCCCGCAACTCCCGCAAAGGCCCTCACAAAGGCATAGTGGCAGTCAAAGTACAGTACCCTGACGCATACCCAACCATGGCCTTGGACTTACGCAATGTCAAGGCAGCAGCTCAGTTTCTGCAGAAGACGGAGCTCAAGTTTGACCTGACCTCTGCTGTCACTGAATTGGCAAAGCAGATCAAGCTTGAGTTTGACTTCACCAGGGAAGCTCGTGTCATGGATCAGATCTCACAAGACTTGCAGGTAGGTCAAAGTTCTCCACACTTGAGCTGTGAACCGCAAATAGGGTTTGTGCCCTCAACCATGATGATGGGAGGCTGTTTGGCACTGACACAGCAATACAGGAACAGGGTGAGGCATACCTGTCACCTACCTCGCATTTTCACGGACACATGTGCCAAACCAATCAAAAGCAATTTTGCAATGTCAAGAACATTTGTTGCAGCTCTGTGTGTAGCAAAAGTGTGTGCATGTCAAGCAGCCTTTATATGTCGCATGTCTCATATACTGAGGCTCTTCTTAAGATCCCTGCCTTCACTCATATACTTCATGATTGTTCAGGAAATCTGTGCAGGGCGTTTGTTGACTTCAAATTGGGCCAAATCAGGTCTGGTGCCTTGCTGAATATTAGACATAGCCATTCATGTTTGAGTATAACTGCAAGCACTTTGTGGCTCAAGTTTTGTCTTGCTTGGTGTGTCTTTCTGCCAAGCAGTAATCACCCTCAAAGCAGTACCTTCATGTATGCTCTGACAGCAGCACCGTCAAGCATGTCCATGCTTTGCAATGTTGTGTGACAAAGCCTGTTGCAATGGCAATGTCTTTCAGCATGCTCTGTATAGCAGCTGCAAAGAGCACCCACGCAGTGCTGTGTCACAAAGCCTTCCTTTGTTGGAGACTCATTCGTCACTTGGGCATGAGAGCATCCGTGACACGACTCACACCCAAGCTGAATCTCCCACAGGTCAATCTTCTGCTGATTGCTGCTCTAAAAGCAGCAATCCTGGGCTGTCTCTACTGACAGAGGCTCTACTTGTGATGCCTAATGGCGTAGACTTCTTGTTTGTGGTCCTCTGTTGATGCAAATGCCGCACAAAGGCTTTGCCCAGTGCAGAGGCATAAGGGCCTGTCCAAGAAGGTTGAGGTTCCTCGCAGCGTGCCAGGCATAGTCACTTGCTGCCTGGCGGTCATGAATTTCCTAGATGGGGTTCAGAACTCATGCTTAAGCTCATGCAAATGCTGCTGATGCAAATGCGGCACAAAGGCTTTGTTTGTTGCAGAGGCATAAGGGCCTGTCCAAGAAGGTTGAGATCCCTCGCAGCGTGCCAGGCATGGTCACTCGCCGCCTGCTGGTCATGAACTTCCTGGACGGGGTTCAGATCACCCGCCTTGGAGACAAAACCAAGAAGCTGTCTAAGCGCAAACGTGCGGCAGCTGTTGAGAGAATCATACATCGTGTGGCAGAGGCATATGGCCGGCAGCTGCTGTATACTGGCCTCTTTCAAGCCGATGGACACCCAGGCAACATAATGGTCATGAAGGGTACACAATCAAACAAATTGTCTCCCGCGTCATAGAGACCCAACAAGGGCATATGCAGACGATATCATAACAAGCCAGTACTGCCCCAACTTGCCTTGTCTACATCTGGCACCCAGGCAACAAACTGGTCATGAAAGGTACTGCTGCCATCTGCATTTGCCAAATGAGACTTGCTGCGACTGTCGAAGAAGGCAGATAGCCGCCACTGCTGCAGCTCGCATTGATATTTGAGCTTTTTGCAACAGAATAGTGTTGGATACCAAGCGGCTGGCATGGTGGCTCTGTTGATTCCGCTCTGCGAAATGCTCTGCTTGCAACCTGTTGCAGGCGCCAAGATTGGATTGATAGATTATGGGCAGTCTAAGCAGCTGCCTCTCAGCTCAAAGCTAGCTTTTGCAGAGCTGATCCATGCTTTGGATGAGACAGGTGATGCAGAGATTGCAGAAGCTCTGCAGAAGGTGGGGGTAAGGCTGGGGGCAGGCAGCCCTGCCCTAGCCAGCAGAATGGCCTATGGCATGTTTGATACACGTGGCAGGTAACATGCATGACATACATTATAGATCAACCCTGCTTTAGCCAGTAGAATGGCCTATGGCATGTTTATGACACGTGGCAGGTGACGCATGCTACACTTAAACTGGACTTGTTACATCTGCTATGACATGTCTGCTGCATATGGCGTATTTCATGAATGGCATCAACTTCACTGGAGTAAACATGGCCACAGCTGCGTGACTGCATTTGGACCGCACAGATCTGCAGGTAAGGACACAATTAAGTTGCAAGCACAATCAGGACAACAGTGCTGTTAAGTCACACGAGAGTTGACTCGCTCAGCTGCTCAAGAGGCTTCGTCAAGTTGAGCTCATCAACTTTCACTCCATTCAAGCTTGACCACAAGCTGGTTCCTAACAGTCACAAGCTGGTTAAGAGCGTCGCGTACTGCGCAGTTCATGCCATAGGCAATGCAAGTTCAGTACCTGCGCATATGAGGGTAAAAGGCAACCACATCATGCATCAACACGGGAGCAATTACTAACTTCATGCATGCCTTCAAGCAGACACGGCTAAGTGCCCACAGTTCAACATACATAATTGTCGTGTCATCACTGTGTCAACAGGCCATGACAAGTCTGGACATGCCTCCTTTCCAGTTTGAAGCTAGCTCGGGGTTTTTCATCGCACAAACAAGCTTGCTTTGCTTTGTATGCAGGGTGGACCCATTTGATGCAAACAGTCCCATGAAGAAGATGGCTGTGGAGCATTTCCCCTCAGACATGTTCTTTGTGCTGAGGGTGGTGCAGCTGCTACGTGGCCTAGCCACCCACATGGGAGTTTCCAACTTCAGTACGGCTCACCAGTGGCGACCTTTTGCTGATGACACCTTGAGACAGCACGGCTTACTGCAAGAAGCGCCCTGGTGGCATGACTCAATCTTTACTGGGTCAGCGTAGCGCTGAAACAAAGGGAAGTTGCAAAACGAGTTTACGTCAGTAGGCTTCACAGCAGGAGCCTCTGTCTAAAGATCTACAGGCAGCCGCGATGCTCTAGAGCTGCTATCAGGAAGCAATTGCTGCTTGGATTACGAATAAGATGTCATAGATGACATAGAACTGAGCAATGTTCAGAGATTTGACTGTCTGTGCAAGACAGAGGCAAGCACTACAATGTGGTGCCTCAAGCTTGCTGATTCGGCGATTGATTTGCAAGTGACTATGATCTGCATAGCTTTATAGTTAGGAGCATTGGTGCTGATGATCTGCCAATGTATTTTGCGCTGCGCTGCTTACACAAGTGCTTGCATCTCTAGCTCAAGGTGGAGATGCATGAAACAGCTTATTAGTCATATATAGAACAGTCACGAGCAGTCTGTACAAAGTCAGCAGTCCTGTGCTTGTCCCACTGTACGAATGAACACTACATGCAACGAAATGATGACTAGTCAAGCAGCAAAACACGCTTTGCTACAAATGAGTTATGCCATACAAGGCAGATAATGCCATACACTTATAGATGAAGCCAGCTGTCATCTAGCCGCAGCATGTACAACTCTGCTTTCCACTCTTTTGAAAACGGCTTTATTGGGTCAATCAAGCCGCCTTTGGTGCTGGTGGCGCTCCTGCATCTGGAGCTGCATTTCCTGAGGGTGCTGCCTTGTTTCCTGCCTTGTACCTCTTTGTTGCTTCAGTGTACAAGTAGGTGCCGATCAATGCAATCGCAGTTCCCAACTTGGTCTTGTCGGTCAGCTTGTTGCCAAAGAACACAACTGATGTGCCGATGATCACCACCCTCTTGACGACATTGCACACTCCATGTGACACGGGGGTGACACGCTGCAATGTATTGAAAGCAAACTGCAAACACAAAAGACCATTGTCAGCTATGATGGCAGTTGTCAGACAGGTGAAGACAGGTGAAGCACACCAACCACAACACTTCAGGCCATTTCAAAGCGAGCAAATGTCACAGCCATGTTGCTGTTCTTAGTTCAAGCAAAGCTGGCAGCATCGAAGCTGTAGCAAAGATGATCAAGGTTTACACTGTTTCGTAACTGCCAGATCAGCAAGGCTTGTTGTCTTGCTGACAGTGCTGTCCAGAACTGTCAAGCAGCGCTGAAAGATGTCAGTCAAACAGTTGGCTTGCACAGCAGCATGTTTATCAAAAGCAGTGGCAGGTAGTGAGCGTCCATATCATGAGGCAAAGCTCCTGATGATCTGCAGGGTCATCCAAGGCTCCCGCCTTGAGATTCTGTCAAACTGCTGTGGCAGGACCTACCTGATTGTACAAGTGGTACAGCAGACCCACAGTCAGCAGTGACATATAGAAGTTGGGGTCCTTCTTCAGGGCGATGTCAATGCCAGCCTTCAGCCTGGGTCCCTCAAAGATGAGGGCTCCTGGCACACAGATGAGCACTGAGATCAAGGTGGTCCAGGCATAGATGGCCGTGCTGCTCAAGTCCTTGATGTCACTCATGGCCCTGCACATCACAGCTGCTGTCAATGCATCAAAAAATGTCATTGCCTGTTGCAAATTTACAGACGAGCACAGAGACGCGAGTGTTCCAGACGTAGATGGCTGTGCTGCTCAAGTGCTCGATGTCACTCATGGCTCTGCACAATCTCAGCTGCTTAGCAGGCCTCCAAGAGATCAGTTTGTCAGGTGCACACGCAAACAGGTAATCTGACACAGGAAGGGCAGTGTGAATTTTGAGCAGCACTTTCAGCGGCTGTGTCTGTGGAGTCGCTCACATACTGTGCAATGTTCTGTGCCATCAAGGGATCAGCAGGAATGTTGATGATCATGGCATCCAGGCCAAGACTGCATTCCAATGGCACGTCAACATCAGACCTCAACAGCAGGAAAGATTAACTAGGTGCTTACCGCAGCGTACATAGCAGTGTCTATCAAACAGGTGGCATGTCTGTAGACCACACATCATGCAGTGATGCTCAGCCATCATCTGTTGTATATCGACAATGCCGGTTTGCACTACAGCTTGCATGAAGACAACACGCCAGCAAAGTTGAAACAGCTTCTGACAGACTTGTGTGGAGGCAGCTGAATGCGCCTGTATGCACCTACTCACTGGGTCTTCAAGCCTGCCTAGCAAGACTGTTGAAAAAATGAATGAATGAACAAATGAATAAATGAAGGAATGAATGCATGGATGGATGGTTGAATGAATACATGAATGTATGACGCTTACTTCTTGGACCAGACAGCTCTGAACCCAAAGGTGAGGTTGGAGACCATGGCGCTGATGAAGCCACTCCAGTTGAAACTCAGCTCGCCAGCTGATGCCATGGCCACTCCAGCCTGCACACATCAATACTAACTCTTGTTGAATGCTGTGTATATAGCATTCAACAAGAGCTGTCCCTTCATCTTGACAAAATGACTACTTTTGGTTTTGACTTCTGTTCAAGAATGTTGAAGTGCTACTGTTTCCTGCAATAATTGCACATGATTTGTCATGCAGCAGTTGTGCCTGCAATAGGCTGTGCTTTGTGCCGCCTGATTGGTGTTGTTCGATACAGCTTGATGACAATGCTGGTTTGGCAACTCCCGCCGCACTATCTGCCAACAGCAGTCCTTCCACAGCATTGAGACTTAACAGCCACATACGTTGTCTTGCAGTCGCAATGCAACACTTGCCAAGACCTGGACTGAGATGACACTGACAGCAACCAACAGCAAATAAAGGGCTGAAACAATGCCTGCTGGCACGTTAGAACTTGTTCAGTATGCAGTGCCTGCCTCACCAGACAAGTTGCTGAGTTGCATACCCGTATTGTTTGACAGCTTGGAATTGCTAGGCGCTCACACACAGATGCTGAGCACAACAGAACAGGACCTTCTCAGAGTGAGTACTGCATGCGCCAGGGCAGACAGGCAATGTGACAGTCCTGTCAACAGGCATGCAGCGTGGAAAATTCTGCAACCACCAGCACATGGCAGACAGACTATGCAACCAAGATAGCCAAGGGCTGCTTGGCCAGGAGCAACACAGGGGCTTGTCCTGACTGCAAGCCGCAGTATATGACACGTTACGCAATTCTGTTGCAAAAGGTTGACTGCGTCTAACAACACTGCAGTTGATGCAACAGAGCAAGCTGACAAGCCTGAGCATGTGAGGTTCCGGCAGTTCAGTGGAATCCAGAGCAGATTTGCAAAAGCTTATGAACTTTGACATTGTTGTGAGAAAGTCAAAAGCCTTGGAGACTCATCAACAATGACTCACCATGACAGGGACGAGGGTGCCGACAACAGGCAGAGGTGTGGACTGTCCAAGAATCAGCTTGGACAGCACAACACTGAAGACAGGCTCCAGCGTCTTCACAGTGTGGGTCAAGCTGATGGCCACAGCAGCAAAGGACAGGTTGGCAGCCACGTGTCCAATGGCATGCATGGAGGCTGGCCCAGCAATCTTGCTGAACTCCTCCTTGGTGATACTCTGCAAGCAATATGGCATGACAGATTGATTGGGTGCCATTCTGCAACATTGTTTTAGCACTCTATACTTGGCCAGCTTGTCGGCTGTCAGCGCCAAAGAATAGTTGATTTTCAATTGAAAGACTGGGAGGCTTCATTGCCCCACTTCTTTTCAAACACGAGAATTGTGACGCTCACTGAGCATGCATATGTCATAAGTGTATGACCAGCAGATCACATGCAGCTTGACATGCCTATGATGCTGTATGGTACATTTTTTGCTTTGCGTCACAGTGCAATGAAAAAGAATAGGCGTGTTACAAGGACAAAACTGGCACTTAACAAGATATGTGTGACTGAAGCATGAGACTGGGTGTTTCTATAGGGCATGTGACAAATGCACTGATCGGCTGTGCTAATGGAGTTGTGATCATCAAGAGCGTCATGTCACAGATGCTTACCCTCTGGAAAGAGGCCTTTTTTGCCCCAACCAGGTATGCTACTGTACAGTATGCCAGCCCCACCACCACATGGACAGCTGACACTGTCCATGGGAAAGGGAAGTAATTGAAGATTTGCTTGTTCTTCAAGTTGAATCCAACATTCAGTGCATACCTGCATCACACAGGAGTTTCTGAGTCTGACCTTGTGAGAGATGCGAGCCGCTGCATTTGCAGATGTGGACTTACCAAACCGCGATGTAGCCAAGTGTTGTGATGTTACTGGCTCCTTCTGGACCTGCTGGGGTGGTTTTCTCCACAATCCTGCATGTCAGACAAAGTGCTTAGGGAGATGTACATACAGTGAGGCTTGTCAGCAAAACTTGATTAGCACGTTTGTGCTTTTGAGCTCAGTGAAGCCAGCAACTGCTAAAACAGGCCATTTCACTCCAGCAGGTAAGTGTAGTGACTCACTTCTCAACCTTTTGATCAACAGGTTCACCGGTCTCTGCACGGATGGCGATGGGCCTCCTGTACTGTATGCTTTGCTTCTGCCCTTGCAGGCGGGACGTCTGCCCAAAGAACCCATGGCCGCTGATGCGAGGTGCCTGTAGCTAACAACACGAGCGATAGGCACGAAGTGGAAACAAATCACATCGTGAAGGATGCATGAAGGTCGCGATAGTCTTGCAAGCGTTTCTGGACCTCTGAAGACGCAGAAACGGCCAACTGACTACCTGCTGGCATCGCAGCTGCGATCCGCTGCAGTAGACGCTCTCGCGGCTTTGGACAGTGGGACGGTGACAAGTAACCGCGCCGATGCGCGTGCAGGACAGCGTTGTCTGCATTTCGACCCTGCCTGTCCAAGCGCTTTCTGCAAAACAAAAAGTTGCAGCGGACCGTTCAGTATATCTGAGCAGCTCACTACAGCTGAGAACAGGATGCTAAATGCGTTGACCTAGCAAAAATGGCAAAATATTCCTTGGCTGCTACCCCTGGTGCAGGCAATTTTTACTGGAAATCAGCCCTTTGCTCATCACGGCGTTGGCGTGCAAGCCAGCTGGAAAGGTGGGCATGCCTCATGGCACGCAATACATCGCTCATGACTGCGTTTTACAGGTACAAACCCATCTTGTGTATGTTGCTGTTGTGTACAGTGATCATCGCACTTTGAAGGCTTGCGTCAGGTGGCATTGAACCAATATCAGCAGGGCAGGCGAGCCTCCAAAACAACTGAATACTATGGTACAAACATGACATTTCAGCAAGCAAATCATTTTGCCAAAAAATAAATCGTCATACTCCATCATCATCATCGTCGTCAAAATTGAATCTCAAGTTCAAGTTCAGCAAACAATCGCTATACAATACAAGTACACTGGGTGATGCCCATTCTTGATACATCTGATGGATTCATTTGGTTATAAGATACACTTGATGCGGATCATGGTTCTGCCCTTTCTGCATGGCTCAAGCTTCTGGACCTTGTCCTCATGAGCCTCAATTGGTGTAGTGTGTGCAGTGCTGCAGCAACAGGACAAGACAGGCTGATCTGACACTACAAGCGGGCATGCGCAGCTTCATGGTACAGGTGGGTAAGTACAAAGCCTGTTGTGCTACTCTCAGGAGTGCACCCTCTGGCTGAATTGCGTCTCTTGAGACTGCTGTTCCTTGCCGACCAGCAAGGGGTTGGCCATTTTGTTGTGTTCCTCAGCAGTGACAGTGCTGATACCTAGCTGACTGTCAAGGAAGTTTTCTGCAGTGAGGACACAGCTGTCGAGGGCTAGCCTGGAGCCCAGGCTTTGCAAGGCATCTTCAGTGATGGGGACAGCTCCAGGGCCAGAGCTGATGCCCAGAGGGGAACACGACTCATCTGGGTGCAAGCCTTTCAGGTCAATGTCGGTCAGATTGGGCGTGCGGTATCTGCAGCAAGCAAAGCAGACTGGTCAGCAGACTTTGTCACGAGCTACTTCACAGCAGGCTTTATCAGAAGCAACTTCACAGCAAGCTTTGTCATGAGCAACTTCACAGCAAGCAGATGCCTTTCAAACGGCACAGAATCATCAACCTGTGTGCATCATGCATTCATCTTTGTAGTGCAGCTGAACTGTGTTGTGCACCAGAGTGCTCTGCTATCGTGTGTTGGGCTCGAACATGATTTTAGGCACCAGGAAAGTCAATGACAAGCCTATGTGAGGTGCTCACTTGGCTACTGTGACAAAGAGAGCAGATCCATCCTCCAGCTCAAACACGCTCTGAATCTTGCCCTTGCCAAAGGTCTGGTCCCCTATGAGGGTGGCTCTGTGGTTGTCATGCAGGGCACCTGCCAGGATTTCACTGGCTGAGGCACTACCTCCGTTCACTAGCACTGCTAGAGGAGCGTTAGTCATAGCTGAACCTGCCTCAAGCACCACCCTCTGCACAAGTCATACCATTGCCTTTGAGTTCTCCTCACAGAGTCTAACTTCCTTTGACACATGAGCAGGCAAATGTCTTCTCAGCTGCTGATGCGGCAAGCAAGCATACTGGCGTGTTGAAGGTAGTGTCAGTCTCTGCTGACTGAGAGCAGCAGCAGCAATCGTGCTTTAAACAGCAATCTTCAAAGGCAGCAAGACATGCTTATCATGAAGGAATAGTAGCTATGCAGACAGTGCAAATACAGAGCTTGGCATAGGCACATAAACAGCAGCAAGCCTTCAGTGCTGCACCTGCAACATGGCTGATGTGCCTGCAGCATCACGCCCCTCGACCGTCAAGATGGCAGTCTCCCCTGGCAGCCAGAGGCGTGCGATGTCCAGGCCGGCCCGCACCAGGCCTCCAGGGTTGTTACGCAGGTCCAAGATGAAAGAGTCACAGCCTCGCTCCTGCACCAAAACCCACGTCAATCAGTCAGGTCAATCGATGTGGCAACTGCCCGGTGAGAGCCTTCAGTTGGGCAATTGGTGTGCTCATGGCCTGCCATGCATTGCATTGAGGACGCACGGGACAGAGGCTTGAGTCTGGCAAGAGTGGAGCAGTGCTGGACCACAGGGTTTCAGGTCAAGCTTGAGTGTCATAGGCAAGGCGATACCTGTAGCTGTGCAATGGCATGCCGCATCTCAGGGGCAGCCTTCTGGCTGAAGTTGACTAGGCGGATGTAGCCTGTCATATGGTCGCCATGTTGCATAGCAGTGCTGAAAACTGGGTTCAGCTCCAGCTTCTCCCGCTGCAATTGCACCTGTTTGCACAATCTACTCTTAAGAACGCGTGTCAGAACTGGGTGCAGGTCATAGCAGAAGATGTCTCTTGAGAGGCCTTGCCTCAATGAAGATGGCTGCATGTTGCACAATAACATGCGTTCACCAAACGAGCTTGTCACCAAGACACTGTGAACAGATCAGTTTACAAATATTGCAAACCAGTTCACCACAAAATGGCACCATATGCATGGTTACCTGCTTGTACTCCAGCTTTGGCAAGGGAGGCTCTGGGCGGGCAGGGACTCCTGGCACAGCTTCTGTGCGGCGAGCAAGCCTGACAACAACACTGCTGCCGGTGCGACCACGCAACAGCTGCGCAGCCTGGTCGCCGTTCCAGCCCACTGTAGCCTGCCCGTCAATGCTGACAACCTGCAAAGACGCAAAAGTGTTTTCAGTACATGGAAGAGGCAGCTAAAGCAACTCTTGTGCATAGAGTCGTCTGGGTTGCTTTTGTTTGCTGTGCACGCATGTAAGAGACTTGAGTGCCTCAGAATTCAGCAAAAACATTCGCAAAGGAGTTTTGATGCCGCGCAAGGCAGCAACAGAAGCACTGTTGTGCGTAGATGACATTGTACTTGTAACACACAGGTCTTGACACAACTGCATCAAAAAGATGCATCGAGTTCTTGCCAAGGATTGCACATGAGGTCTATCGGCTTGAGCCCTCAGCAGTGCGTGACATGTAGCCCGTTCCTGTGGCTATGGTGTTTGTACCTCATCGCCTGGCAAGACCCCTGCCTTGTCTGCAGGGCCGCCTCTGATGGGTGCCAGCACCAGCAGCCTGCCACTGCTAGGCTCCTGAGCAATCAGCAGACCCACACCTTGCACCTCACCATCACTGCTTACTCTGAAGTCTGCATACTCCCTGCATGCAGCTTACCGACTTCACGCCACGCTCTTGTGCGTACACAAGCTTTGATCGCTTGTGGCATTCGATGCTCCCATTAGAGCAAGCAAAATGCCATTCTTGCAGTGCATGAACCACCTAGGCGCTGATGGATACATGCAGCCAAAGATGGCACAAGAACCTCTTTTTATCTGGAATATAAGCTGAGCCAGTGGTAAAACAAGATTGCAGTGCATTGGGGTCTGACAGCTGATTGCAGCTGCGTGCCAGCATTCATTGACTGTGATAGTACACTGATGATTAGAAATGATACCTGGCAGGTACAACACGAGTAAAGGGGTCTCCAAGCTTTGACAGCATGTGGCCAATTTCTCTGTATGCATTGTCGCCTGTTTCTGCTGTGTATGCTGCGTTCAATCCCTCTGTCAGCTCATGATCCCAGTTGTGCCCTGCAAACTTCCCATCCACAAACACCTCGCCAACTATTGTCCACGCTTCCACCATGGTCTGTTGTGCCGCAAAGACTGCAGGGTTGGCAGAAGCTGGGAACCTGCAATGTTCATTGCAAAACGCTGAAGCTCATACAGATACAGGTGTCGTCTTGCACGTGTTCCAGGAGTCTACATGATTTCTGCATGTTGCTCTGACCTCAACAGCTCACTGGCCCCTGCCGAAAGACAGCTTGCAAGTAGGGCTGCAGAAAGTCCCACTGCCACAGCATGCTGATGAAGCTTCTTCAGCACCAGGCTGAAGACTCGACAGCTTGATATTGCACCATTTCCTGCAGCAGGAGGCCTTTTTCGAGGACTTGTATCTGTTTTAGCGTAGGTGTGAAAACTTCTTGCCAAATGCTCTCAGTGTTACCTTCAGGCCTTGGCTGTGACTTTGCCTGAGCGCAACAGGCTTTGCGCGTTGGGCCTGGACAACACCTCGCGTTTGCTCGTCTGGAATTAGATCCGAGCCGAGGAGATGTCACAAGGGTCAACTTGTTCATGGCCACAGGCAGTCTTGTGGGGACAAGAGCATGTCGCGGTCGGAGTGATGTAGTGCAAACAAGACTATTGCAGCTTGCAACCACGACCATTGCGACAAAGCAGACAACACGCCTGCCTGTCAGGCAAAGCTAGGAGTGATCAAGTAAAGACACTTCCGGTGTCAGCACGGACGCTTCAGCAACAAACAGGATCTTTGAGGGCCTGTTTGCTGAGCTGACGCGCCCGCGCTTACAACCAGGCACGCAGATCTGGGACGAACGCTGTTCCACAGCTATTTCACGCATTCAAGGCTCAGCTTTCGCACACTTGAAAGCAGAGGCAGTCAAACAGCCATGGGCAGTAACCGAGCGAGGGATGGTGTGATATACTTCATGGCTTTGACAGTCACTGTGTGCATGAGACTCAAAAGTCAGTTGGGCATGAGAGTGAATGCGAGACCACTCACACCTTAGGCGACTGTGTACTTGCGCGGTCGAGCCGTGCAAGTTACAGCTTAGATGCATGCGCGCCATCATTGACATTCTCCAAAGTCACACGACACACACAGTTATGCAAAGTACTGACTGCTGAAAATTGTGACTGCTGTCCTTCAGAAACGATCTCATGCAAAGCAGTATCAGCTGATACTCAATTGTAATTACAGCATGGCTGGAAATAGACCAGCATTCTGTGACAGTCTGGCAAAGATATATTCATTGCAAACGTCATCCAGGTAATGTGAGTGATGCTAGTTGATGCAACAGAAGGCATCCATACATTGCTGTTGCTGACCGCATAAAGCTGCACAAAAAAGCTTATGCAAGCAACAAGCGTCAGTAGTAATGGTCACACAAGCAATCATCAGTGACTCTCTCGAAGGGCAATGGTGCCGAAATCAAACAGGGATTCATTTGTTAGCTGAAAAGCAGGAGACCTGCAAATTGGTGCTTCACTTGCCGCCAAAGACGCCACGCAATCCTCCTCCAGACTTGCTTGGGCCTGCATTCTTCTGCAGACACACATAGCCAAAATTTCACAGAACTGCTTGTCTTTGCAAAGAGTTCCAGAGCCTCAAGCAAGACTGACAAGAACAGGGGCGCAAGCGAAGGTACACAAGTGCTCAGTCAAAAGCTGCTGCACAATGCATGCTGCCCAATAGGCACACGACAGCATGCACCGTCAGCAAAGCCTTGATGGGATACATGTTGTTGATGTGGCATGCATGTCAACATGATGACCCTGTGCACACAAGTACCTAGCTGAGCCTGCTGAGCTCAGCCTGACATTGTCTGTATGGGGCCCCTGTTGGGTCTGTAAAGCCGTAATCATTATTGAAGTCAATTCAATTGAGCCTGTCTGCCATGCGTTTTTGATATGAAAACGTACACAAGTGTCAATGAGAGTGTGCAGTTGAGCCAGATGACACAAGTAACCTGTTTGCCCTTGGTGTTGGCCTTCTTGTTGATGGTGCTGCCTACTTTCTTGATATTCTGCTTGGCTCCCTTTTTCAGGTCCCCAGCTTCCTTGAACTGCTGCACGTTTTGCTCATATCCCGCACCAGCGCCAGTCGAGGAGTCCTGATACGACAGCATAAGGGGGTGAATGCTATAGGCGGGACAAAATGCTTGCAAAATGTGTTGCTGGATGTGACCTCTCACGTTGCATTAGCTGAGTGGGCTCAGCACTGCTCCAGCGACTGCGACGTGAGACATCACATCCACAGCCCTGATATCCAGTGCTGAGTCTCATCCATGCATGTGCAAGTTGTGTCTATGCTGTGGCAGTAGTGCTGGCAGTATTGCAGTGATGTGATGGGCATGCAGCCAATGTTGGCTTGCATATTGAATATGCATGACAGACAGAAGCTGCAGACGTACTGCATGGTCTGCTCTGGACCTTACCGCGATAGTGCAACAACACGCCTGGCAAAGCATATGCATATCATGTGCTCACAAAGATCCAAACCCGTCTTCGATTGTCATCAACACAATTGGCAAAGCGTATGATGTGCCCATAATGCTGCAAAAGTGTACAAGAGCTGAGGCCAGCAAAGCTGTACCTTTAGCGATGTGTTGCCCATGAACTCATTGAATTGAGGGTCAACCTTGGACAGGACTAGCGCTCCACCACCAATGAACAAGAGCGAGGCTGCATGCACAGCAAACTCTCATCCAAACAAGCTTTTGGGATCACAGTCAATGCCTTGCTGCAGCATTTGTTACAACTAGGGGACTGCCCTCCTTGCGACTGATATGCCTTGCGACTGATATTCCTTGCAAGTGACATAAACAGGTTGCTGCAGACACTCTCTCAGCTATAGCTGCATGCGGACCTGGCAAGGCTACAGCTCGTGGGTCAATGTCACCGCTGTCTGAGAAGATAGTAGGTGAAATGGAGGGAGGGTTGAACTTTGGCAGACTGAAGGAGGGTGCACTCAAAGAAGGAGCTGCATTTTCTACTGACTCCTGGGCCTTCTTGGCCTGTTCAGCTGCACCCTGGAACACCTGAAGGTGCAGGAGAAGTTGCTGTATCACTGCTTCATATTCAGACTGACCCCAGGTGTACTGCTAGCCAGCAACTATTTCAGCTCAAGGAGCAAAGTCGCATGTCACCGCGTCGACGCCAGAAGCAATACCTTCTTTGCTTGTGGCTGCTCCAATATGACCTTAGCTTCCACTGGGCTGGACTGAAGCATAAGGGCGGCTGCGCAACTGGCAGCGACAAGGCCGAAGTTCTGTACTACGTCGCCTGTACACCAACATCGGGTATGCAAGCTTTGACGGCATTATTGAGGAATGATTGGACGACAGAAGAATCAACGAGCGACACTTGCAGATGGAGTAGTAGCGATTGATGCGCGGCAACCGGCGCGTACGTTTCTGTGCACAGCAAACTTGCTGAGAGCATCGTCTGCTAGCAGCGGTGTTAGGTCTGCGAGGCGCGTGAATGCAGCTCGGCTTGACGGTAGACGATTGCAGCATGGCGCACGACTGCATTTTGATGTTGCGCCAAAGTGTACACAGCGCGCGCAGTCGTTGACCCACAGCAAGCTGTTACCTTATCGCCTAACTTATAGTGTCGCTGAGCCTCATGAACCGGAAAAGCCGCTCACATTCCGATTCCTCCGTGTAGTAAACCATGACAACAATTGAGGACAATTTTGACCCTTGATCTTCTGATCATGCTGTGCCTTTGACGCATGCTACGCTCTGCTCGTGTGCAGCGATTGTAGCAACAAGCCTGGAAAAGCCGGCGCGAACGGTATGCATAGCAAACGATTTGCTCAGTGTTGCTCTGTAGCAATCAGCGATCACAATGTGCCACATTCAATGATTTTGTGATTTACATGTGATTGGATTGAAGGCTCTTCCGCATGGTGCTTGATTGCATGCCTTCAAAGGTGTGGGGTTGCCTTCATGCGAACCCTGCACGAGCTATCAATGCAACTATGCACAGACTCAGAGCATGACATCCCTGGCATGTTGTATTGCTGGACGCTGTAGGACTGGCTTGCTCTGAAGCAAGCACACCCACAGCTTGCTGACAAAATGTGCACTGCTGTACAGAACGAAAGCTCCTTTCTACTGTTTTGGTCCTTGCCATCATTGGTGCTTTTCTAAACAGCGGCTCCTGTGCACTTTGTATCGCTTGACAGCTCAGACCTCTCATTTCCTTTTCCACCATCGCAAGCAGACTGTCTAGCTGCGTTGCTAGTAACAGCAATGTGTATGATACATCAGCGCAAGCTCAAGCGTTGCAGCCACACAAGGCCTGCAGCACCGCCATGAGCAAGCCATGCTGCCTGACCACCGTTTGGACTCCACCTCACCTGCAGTCGAGCACATTGCGTCAGATGTCATGATGCTGGACAACACTTGTGCAAAGCAGTGAGCAATACGCTAACATAATGCGGGCAATAGGTACACACCACAGCAGTCATCCAGTGCATGACACAGAAAAAAGGCCGTCAGCTGACTGTTAGGATGGCGTCCATGGTACAAATGCAAACTGTGCAAATCTCAGCAAGTGGGACAATCTTAGGCAGCAACATCTCAAGGAGCTATGTAGTCTTCATGACAATGCAGGGTCGTGTTGAGGGAACCTATAATGTGCTTACCCGGTGCACAGACTGCTCCTGCGGTGCCAAGCCCTTCAGCTTGCCAGGTTTGTACCCTTGAAACACCCCTGCTGTGTGTTGCGTGTAGTAGTGGGCAGATCTCAACTCCAGCCCCTCTGCTTTTGCCTGAATACCTGACAAAACAACACATGCTGGATTGGATATATATATTTGCTGAAATACCAGAGTAGAACACCCCTGTTTTGTAATACTGGGTAGACCTCAATCTCAGTAACTCTGCTTTTGTCTGAATACCTTATCAAAGAATCCAAGCTTAGATTACAACCAACACCAGCTTGCTGGAAATGCTCAAATGGTATCCAAGAAATGTTATCTCAGGATCTGATGGCAAGCTAGGGAAATGCATTGGCAGACAGAATCATCAGCTATTCAAGCAACAGAAGCGCCTCAAAGCACAAGTTGACATGCTGTAATCATTGGTCGCCCCACCAGCTGGAGCACCTACCCCGTGGCTGCCATGTGCATTCTGAAGGAAGCACAGACCTAGCAAACCCTGTTGTGTGCGGCCGCAGCTGCCTATTGCGTTAATTTGGGGCGGCCCAATAAGTCTGCGCCTGCTGAGAGCAGGACACCCACTTGCGAAAACCAAAGGTAATGCATTTGCTCAGATCCTAGCCTGTCCAGTAGGGCATCATGAACATAGAGCAACAACAATGCTTGCAAAGTGCTGTACTTTATATTCTCTTTGTAATGGCTGCTGTGACTTCCAGAAGTTGATCCTGATATCAAACTGTCCTTACTCAGAGGTGCCACTACAGTCTGACTGCAGTGACTGATTACGAACTGTATCGTCCTGACATCAAGAATGTCCTTACATCGGGGGTCCTTATGAAGAGAAGTTGCTGCATTTGTTACTGCATTCCGTGTAGAATTCAGCACCACAATCATATGTGTCTTGGGGCATGGCAGATGCTGACCTGCCACTGCAATGTGAGGCTTGCGCTGCCGGTTGTCGAGCAGCATGTGATCTTTGAAGATGGCTACCTCCCCGTCCTCTCCGCCGTACGCCACAAGACCATTGCTGGGGCAGCAATGCACGCTCCATATAGCTCCTGTGTTGGTCCCCCTGCATCCAAACCAGCTCATGAAAGTCGGAAACAGCAGCATACAGAGGGTTGAGTTAGTTGAGGCTTGAGTTGTGTCCTCTCCGCCATACTCCACGAGACCATTGCCAGCGGGGCAGCAGGCACACTCCATATGGCTTCTGTGTTTGTGCCCCTGCACCAAATAAGGCAATCAACCTTAAAGACAATGGTGTGCAAGTTGAAGTGAGTCATGGATTGATTTGCATGCCCATTCTGGCACGTCACAAGACACACTCCATATGGCTCCTGTGTTTGTCCCCCTGCACCAACCAGTCAAGCAACTTTGAAGCCATAGTCGGCATAGATTTGAGTGAATCCAGTTTCAATTTACATCCTTGCCACCAAGCGCCACAAGACCATTGCTGGGGCAGCATTGCACACTCCATATGGCTCCTGTGTTTGATCCCCTGAACCACATCAGTCAAGCAAAAAGTGCAAAACTACAGTGTGCAGATACTTGAGTGAGTTTAAGGAGTGATTTGCGTCCTTGCTGTGGGGTGCCAACAGCCAGTTGCTGGGACAGGACTGCATAATGCATAGGGCACCTGCATTTGTTCCCCTGCGCCTATGCAAAATGAAATCAGGAGTGTGCAGAAACTTGAGTGAGTCAGGGAGTGGTTTGCATCCTCGCTGTGGGGGGCCAACAGCTGGGACAGGACAAAAACCTGCATATGGCAACTGTGTTTGTTCCCCTGTGCCAATGCAGAATGAAATCAGGAGTGTGCAGAACTTTGAGTGAGTCAGGGAGTGATTTGCATGCTGTGGCATGCCGCAAGACCGCACTGCACCCTTCGTATGGCTCCTGTGTTTGGTTTGCTGCACAGCATTTCAAGGAGTTTGAAAATTGCAACTGTTTGCCTACACAGCACTTCATGAGATTATGGGCGTCCTGTGTTGTAATCTGCAAAACATTATATGCGGTTGAGTGTTGAGTGATGTAACCTGCAGAACTGTATACTTCAGCCACTGATTTGACTGGATCTGAGGCTGTTTGCAATTAAGATTGCTGTTACACGTGCGATGCTGGTGCTGTGCTGCTGTGTGTTTGTTCACAAGTGATAGACTGACAATGCACAGGCAATATAGTTTGGACAATGTGCTTTTGTGTGTACAACAAGTCCTCGTGAATACTTCATAAGGGTGTCTTCCAATTGAGGCCTGTTTGCCATCCATGCTATGCTCATCTACAAAACTAGCTCTGGGCTGCATAAGCTGGCATGATGCAGGTTTCAAACCAACGTAGAGCACTGAAACGCTTGCATAGCAGAGCTTGGTGAAGTCGGCTATGCATAGCCAATGTCTGTCATGAGTTCTGCTGCTGCACTCTGATACTCTTGGCAGCAGGCTTGCATTTGTTGCCCTGTTTGACTGCCAGGAATTTCCTCCTATGGGTGGCATAAGGGTTTGGCTCAGTACATGAACGATCAATTCTTGAACGGTCAAGCTAAACTCTGATCAGAAAGAACAGAAAAGGGACAAAAAAGTAAGAACAGGAAAGAGGAAACAAACAAAGAAAGCAAGACTTTCACCTGTGTTCTCGGTTTGTGCTGCGCGTGCCATGGGCGCCCTTGTCGCCCTCATGGCGGTATAGGTGGGCATCCCTCCAGCTGTGGCCCTCCTCTTGGGGGTGAGCTGACTCATACATGATAGCTCCATCATCAGTAGCCATGAGAAAGCCTGGAGGTTCTAGTAGGGCGCTCCACTGCACTGCCAGCAGGCGAGCGATGCTCACAATGCGCCGCTGATATATAGGCTTGCCCACGTCCCTGCATGCAACTATGCCATCAGAGCAGCTATCTTGAGCACAGGAAGGCTCCATCAACAGTGGCCTTGGGAAAGCCAGGAGGTTTCGACAAGGCGCTCCAGTGCTAGCAGCCTGCTGATGTTCATAACATGCTGCTGGTACACAGGCTTGCCCACGTCCCTGCATGCAACCATATTCATTCATGACCAGTAGGCATGAGAAAGCCTGGAGGTTCTAGTAGGGCGCTCCACTGGCAGTCAACTGATGCTCACAATGCGCCACTGATAAACAGGCTTGCCCATGTCCCTGCATGCAAGTATGCCGTCAGAGCAGCTATCCTGAAAACAGTGATCCCCCGTCATCAGTGGCCATGAGAAAGACAGAAGGCTCCAATAGAGTGCTCCACTGCACTGCCAACAGGCGACTGATGCTCACGATGCGCCGCTGGTACACAGGCTTGCCCACATCCCTGCATCAAGGCTTGTTATGCGTCATCGGCAGCAGCATCATTTACGTGCATGCTTGTCAGGTTCTATGATCCATGAGAAAGCCAGCAAGTTCTAGTAAGGCGCCCCACTGCACTGCCAGCATGACTATGCGAGCAGCAGCAGCAGCAAGCAGCCAATGCTCACAGCGCGCCGCTGGTACACAGGCTTGCCCACATCCCTGTATCCATGCTTGTCATCAAAACCTTCTCCTTCTAGTATAGCCATCAACACCATCCCCACCTACTAAGAGCAAGGCTGTGCATGCAGACATTTCTGCAAGCTGCCCATGCAGCCATGAATTTGAACTTTTGAGGCACTGTTGGCATTAAGTGTTGTCTGGACAGAGGACAGCCAGCGCAGATGCTTTTGATTTGTCCTTGCCAGCCTTGCAAACAATCACGTACATGGTGCTGCAACACTGTGAGAGCTGCAGCTATGTAGCAAGCTCAGGGCAAAAGATTAACGGGAACACATGATTTGTGTGCTATGTGCTATAATTTACGTGCACAGGCTTCTGCAACAGCAGAATGCCACTGTTGCCAGTTGAAGGGCAGCAACCCTAGCAGACAAGACGCATGGCATATTTCTGTTAAAGCCGTCAAAGCACTCCAGTCTATGTCATGTGCTTGCAACAACAGGCCATTGGTGGACACTGGGTGGATGCACCACGATGCGTTGCAAGTATGCATATCGAGTCCTTGCGCTTCCGTGCGAATTCACGCTGTCTTGGAGTCAGAGCTTGATCAAGGTGCCGTTTTGTGGAGCACCTATGCATCCAGTGAGGGTCACAAGAGATCAGGGCAGGCAGGTCAGACACAGCCTTCTGGCAGCAATGATACATGGTCAATCTAGTCTGCATGAAAGCTGAGCACATACCTGGAATCCCACAGGCGCAGGAAGCCCAAGTGGCCAGCAGTGATGAAGAGGTAGCGCTGCTCCATGCTCTCCTCCTTGCCTACCTGCCCTGCAGGCAACACTGCTTTGCAGGCCAGCTTGCTACTGCAAAGCCTCAAACCTGGCAACTGCCATGAGTGCACTGTGTATTGTGATGGAAGGAGCTTTTGGCAAGCACGCAGATCCTTGCTGCACACTAATCAGATTGCAGGCTTCTCAGGTGGCCTCAGGTAGTGTGAGACAATGTATGATCACAAGCAAGAAGCTGCATTAGTGTTCACAATGTACTGAGTCTGTGACAACACAGCATTGCTGACAGCTGCAGCGTGCCCGAGCCAGGCTCATGCACACAACCAATCAAAGCTTTGATGGGAGCTTCTGAGCTATCGCGTGCAAGCAGGACTGCAACATGTATACAGAAGGTCCTGTCCTCAAGAACTGTCAATTGTGACTGACCTGAGGTGGGCACCAGGCCACTGCTCTTATGGGGAGTGGCTCCACCTGGAAGTGGCTCAACACCAGCATGCCATGCTGCTGAGGCACATCTTGGGGGGCTTCCTGTGGCTGATCTGACGATTCAGCTGCTGCTGTTGAGTCACTAGGCTGCAAACGGATGACTGCTACAGTGCCGTCCCAGAAACCCACCTGTAGCATGGCCAGCGATTGGTCAGTCATACAATACCCTTGCAGGAAGTGCGAATTGCATGCAAACATTCTGTGAATAATGGAAGCGGCTTCCCTTGACAGTCTAGCAGTACCTATTGCTCATGAAAAGGCTGCATCTGGGAAACCAGCCTCAGCTGATAGACGCAAAAAAGCCACTGTTGCCAGCGTGACGCAAAGGCATACAGCATTTCATGTATTGGATTCACCTGCTGCGGCACCATAGTACCTGCTCTGCATCTGTGTGTAATGATGACATGCAGTAGCAGTGATACATCTGCAATGACATGAAAAGCAGCAATAGCGAGAAGGAGGTAGTACCAACAGGAGGTCATGAGGGGCGGCAGGTAGCCATTCCACTACACAGGGCAGGCTGCCACCCAGAGCACTGGCCTCCAGCCAAGCTACAGGCGGCACCTCAACCATCAAAGGATTGTCTGAGCCTGGCTGACCTTCACCTGCTGTGTCCTGCACATGGCGTATCTGCACATGGCGTACCTGCACATGGCGTACAACAAGTCAGCAGCTGACAATCTGCAATGCCAAGCTACACAAATGACTAAGTCAGGCAAGCACCAATTGAGAGCGTCATTGTTTTGAGCTTTCAGTGGAACATGTCATGGCGCCAAACACACTCATGCCAGGCATGCTATCGTTATTGCCAAAGTTAAAAGTCCACATCATGAAGTAGACATGCATATCAGCTACAAATGAATTTGTCGGGTCGAGTGAAGCGTGCGACAAAAGTATGTCACACGCATCAGGGTGGTATACAGCAAGCTTAGAGAGCTCTAGCTTGCAGACATGTGCACAAATGCAAGCGACAAACATGAGCAGCGTCTTTGCATGCTTGGCCTACTTTATCATCTGAAGCATGCAAGCTGCCTGTAACTGCATGAGGCTGTGGCACAGCCAGGATGTGAATTGCCCCATTGCCCAAAACCAGTGCAAGCAAACCCAGCCTGCACATTGTCACTGTAATCATCATGCCTTTGTGAAGACCATGACAGCCCTGCAAATGCAACATGCAAGTCCTCACATATGCATTGAAGGTTGTACCATAGTGACTGAACGTCGGCATTCGGCAGCAAGCAGCTCAGCCATGCATGACTTATGGCTGAATCAAGTGTTCCAGGAGCGTGGACACTTGTATCGGGGTCATAGTAGCGGACAGCTGAATGTCAGCTTGTAAACAAAGCACCAATCATGTGCACAGAGCAGAGGGTCTTATGCAGCAGAAGACATGGTGTTCTCTGCTGTGGCTTGCAGTGCTGACTGAAGCGCATACCTGGGCAAATTGCCATTGCTGCTGCCAGTTGATGTGCTGGTGTCAGTGGGACACCACTTACAGTCCCAGGTCAGACCGCCCAGATGACAGATGCCCAGCTGCATTGCAGGCAATACAGCACTTGCTAAAGTAGCTTCTGTGTCATATGGGGCACTCCATATTTGCACCATTGCTGCACCATGTACAGTCTTTCCTATCACTGACTTGGTTCTGCCATCAGGATGTGCCCCAATCGCCAAGTATTGCACGCGCTCATTGTTCACCACCACCGCATCTGCAGCAAAATTGCAAGCTTACAATGTGCACAGACGTGTTGAGTATACTGATCTGGTCAGACAACATGTTGCTGCATGGTCTCACCATTTGCAGGACACCAGTCAAGGGCCCACACAGCACCACCCACAAAGCACAGCAGGTCATCTCTCTGAACTTTTTGCTTTTTATTGGACCCAGTATGTTGTGCTTGCCACTGAGTGGAGGTAAAGAGAGGGACAGACTGCCCTTCCTGTTCAGTGTCTTGAGCCTTGGCACTTGTCGGATGCAGAAGCTGTGAAGTTCTGGAGTTATGAGTTGGAGCCTTGCTGCTCTCTCTGTAAGCACAGAGCATCAGGCGCAAGCGATACAAGCCAGCACGACAGTTTGAGTAAAAGCATCCACGAGCAGCCAGCGCTGTGCATGTGTGTACCTGACGCGAGTGACCGCAGGCACCACCCAAATGTCGAAGAATGTCGCTTGCATGCAGCGATCACAGCTTGTCACACTTGTTCAGCCAGAACAAGGCCGACATGGGACTGATCAGGTAGCTGCAAAAGCACAAGCGTCTGCAGGCGCTGTTAAAGTGTTCCCTCCGCATAGACGTGTCAAAGGCCAATTTGTATTGTCAGATGGACGCAGATGCGAGCGACTGTAGGGCGCACATCGCCAATGCAGCGCAGCATCAAGGACATGCATAGACATCTGCAATGATCATGCCATGCAAGACATACGCCTTCATCAAGCAATGCTTTTGATTAGACACTTTCAGCCTTGCATGCAGGCACACCCTGCGTGACTGTAGATTTGATTCTTTACAAGCTGAGTGAGCAAAGCATCAAAACACGCAACAAAGCCCACCAGCAGAACACGATCAATACATAACAGTGCTTGCTGCGTGCATGCGTTTTATCTGACTCAATTGTTTCATTTAAGTGAAATCTGCTGCAAGTCATCATGGCTAGGAAGCCAATTCGATTCATTTGAGAAATGCATGACCAGACTGAAGATGGCTTATTGGGCCTGAGAGCTTATCAAATGTTCATTTGGCACAAAACATGTACAGGCTGTTGGAGGCCGCTGCTGCAATCAGGTTGGCCTCTGGATGCCACGCTAGATGTAACAACTTTTCTGTGAAATCAGTGTTCCCAGCATCTTGCTCTGCAGGGGCAGGTGTGTTCAGCCTCTTGCTGGCACCTCTATTCAGCCCAAATCTGCTTGACACCTGCAAAAATTACATGCTTGCAGTGTCATTGCATCGTTCTTGGCATTGTCCACATGGCATAGTCAAAGATACTTTCAGCTTCATTTTCGATGCAGAGAAAGCTGAAGCATACAGGCAGATTTGAGCTGCAGTCGAAATGGTCTGTTCCTGACAGCTATATGCCACACAAGCACAAGATCAGCAACTCATTACAGCAATGGAGCAGCATAGATTTGTGGGCTGTGGACTACTCACTGGACGCTGTACCTTTGCTTGAGGCTGCAGACGTTTTCTGAGAGGATCTCGGGAGGCCTCAACAATGGTTTCAGGCCCGCCCTGTCGCCCAGTCACCTTCAGGAAGTTATTGTAGCTGCCTGTGGTGACGTACTGCCCACTGCCGCTGATGGCACAGTCGAACTTGTCAAAGATACAGTCATTCTCATAAAGATCGCACAACTGCAGCACCCAAGCCAATGTGATTGCCTGCTTAGCACATTCAACAGATGACTCAGCACCCATGTAACATTGCCAGATGCAAATATAGTGCTGATTATACAGACGCATGACATGGTATGCACTTGCAATAGCAGCGAGTGCAGCACTTCTGTGAAAACCTGATGAAAGTGTCAGTCACGTTACTCTCAAGGGATGCATCAGCACTTATGTGGAGCTTGGCAGTGTGAGACGCACCTTAGCACGCAAGTGCTCATGTACTGAGTATGTGACAACTGGCGCAGACTCCATGTTCAGATCCCACAGCTTGAGATTCATGTAGTCCCTAGCTAAAATATATCGACCATCTGAGCTCCATTTCATGTCTGACACGCTGCTGATGATCTCACTGAAGAAGGATTTTGATCCCTACAGAGCCCAGCACAGCAGCTGCGATGAGGCTCATGATCAAGTGTTTGCCTGCTTGTACCAGGAAGGTGCTGCTAGAAAGCAATGGTTCACTGCACTTTCAAGGACTCATTTGCTAGAGGCTTGACACCTGCTATATCTGAGCAAATGTGCAATGCTGTAGACAGTCGACTGCACATGGGATGACGGCTGACCATGCTAGACGTACCAACAGCATAACATTCACAGGGCATATCTCTATGTACGAGACAAACTTCTGGGAACATACCGTCGACTGCGCCTCTTCATATGAGCGAGCCTGCTTGTCGCACAGGGCACTGTTGCGCATGTCTGCCACCCTGATGGAGCCTTTGCTGCTGCTGAAAGCAAACAGATTGCAGTGGCTAGGGTGAAAGTCTGCCCCAGTAATCACCTGCAGCCAGCAGGGCCATTGTGGAAATGCTGTCAGCTTCAGCTGCTCAGTACAGAACAGCTCATTGCGCTGCCAATGAATGCACGCTGCAGGCTGTGTTTGTCCAGCGCAAAACAGCTCAGGATGCCGCACATGCATGCATGCAGCAGGCTATGTATGCTCAGTGCAAATAAGCTCATTATGCCGCAAATGAATGCAGGCTGTAGGTGTGCTGAATGTTCTGATGAATTTCTGAAGCTGATGACCTCAGCAGTTACAGTCAGCTGTGAGGCAGACCTCTGTCAGGTCTTCCATGTTTGGAGGCTTGATGTCCACCACATTGAAGCTCTGCTGGGTGTGGTCCAGGTGCCACAGGTTGACTCGCAGGTCATCACTGGAGATGAATGTCTCCTGATCACTGCTGATTGAGATTGCATTTATGTGGTAGGTGTGTGCATTGCCAAACACACGCCTACATCTTGCTTGCATGACCTTCTCTGTACCAGTGATCTGCAAATTCAGGTGGCTTGTGTCACATCAGATGACACACATGCCGGCGAACAGCGGCCAGCATGGGTGCTTGCCAGGCTATGATCAGGATATGCATGCAATATGCGCTGTCAACAGCTGACGACCTGAATGTGCATTGCATTGAGGTGCTTGAGTATGCATCAGCTATTGTCACAAAATGCTACAGTCCTGCAGCAAGCCCTGCAGCAGTTATCATTGCAGATGGTACCTTTGGCATCCTCAAGTTCTCTGCAGACTTGAACATAAGCTCAGAGGATGCTGGCAGCTTCTGTCTAGCAGGCGAGGCATTTACTCCTGTGTTCCTGTAAATCAGTCATCTTGTCAGCAGGCTATCACTACTCATGAGGTTGGCATAGTAAGCAACTGTGAGCGTTACCCAGCAGCTATTGACCAGCCGTTCTGTGCATTGTCCCCAAAGTTGAAGTTAGCTAGTGAGCAGATCTTCCTGTCCCCAACCTGTATAGTTGCTAATGGTCAGTTGCAGCCTCAATACCTCTTTTGCTGCTATGAGCGCATTGATAGCATGCTGGCTGAGCAGGGTGGCTCAGTATGATGCTAGCGTACCCTCCACAACTTGATGGTCTTGTCATTGGTGGACAGCAGCATCCTGCTGCCGCATGAGTTTCTGCACCATTTGACCTTGTTGATCTTTTCCTCTATCTCCAGCGACTTAAGATAGTCAAATTCCGGCTCATGAGACTGGAATTCTGTCAAGTAGCGGTACTCAAAAGCGCTGAGCCTTGATGCAGGAGTGGCTCGCTGGTCTGCGCCTACTGCTTTCTGCAGCAGGACACGGACTCAGCTTTTGCTCAGCCTCAGCTTTGCAGCACTTGACGCAGCTGGTCTTTCTGTCAGTGATCTTTCAGGCTGTGCTGTGCAGCAGGCAATGCTCCCTGTCAACTATGCTCTAATCAGGTCAGCATCTGCACATACATCATGAGGGGGGAAGCGTTTTGTCAAGCAGACTTACTGGCTGAGTGGGAACACGCTCAAAGAGCACAACACGGCCGCCACGATCGCCGGTTGCAAGATGCTGACCAGTGTGGTCAAAGGTGACGGCAGAGATGATATCAGCTGCAGGTGCAAGCACAGGTTTGAACGTGTTCATTGACGGCTACTTGCAAGATGTCAGAGCAGTGCAGACACATTTGCTTGCAGGTGTCCTTGGCCAAGCACGACAGCTTAGCTGCTGATGCTGTTGCTGCTGGTCCTCTTTGCAGACAAGTGAGCGTGTATGCGGATTGACAGGTGGCAGTTCTGACCTTCTTGTATTTCTTCTCCTGGCGTTCTTTCACCAAAGCACTGTAAGAACTGCCATTCCAATGGATCTGATCCACTGCCGGTAGTGCTTGCGATTGAAGCTTCGCTCATATTCAAGTTACAAGTGAACTAGAATAGTGAGCCTAGGGCCCGAGTACAGTCGGATGCATTCGCATCAGCCAGTAAGATCCCGATCAAATTGAAGTCGCTATGTAAGGCCTCTGTTGACGCAATGTTGCCCTGCGCCAGTAGCAGCGCTGCTTCAACGGTTGCCACTCAAACCCAGTCCGAGGCGATGCTTGTACGATCGGCCAGGGCAAGCAGAGTCAGGTGTCCGCATGCACTGACGCGACTGTTTGCAACAATCAAGCGCCTTGATCGTTCTCGATCAACGGTTCCTCCGCCGCTTGCCTTCAGGTCAGTGCTGGGCAATCGCAAGTTTGAGTTCCAGCAGAACTTCGCAAATTGCGGGTTCTAAAACGCCTGTCCCTGGGATGACTCACAGCATCGAAGTGCTGGCAGGATCAGTGCAGCCTTCAACAGGGTGGCTTTCTCACAAGGTTCGAAGTTAGGCAGCTGCGCACTTCCACACTTGATGTCAGAACGAGTGCTCCAACAGCCAGAAGAAACATGCAGACAGCCTGATAGCTGCAGAAGCTGACAGCTAGAGTTCTAAAAGCAATTCAAATTGACAATGGCCAGCATGCCAATGTGCAGAGCGAGGAGCGAGCTGATGTACGTGCTGCAACCTGATGCAGCTTGATCAGATGTACAACACTCATCATGTGGTCTGACAGCACTGCCTGGAGCCGAAGCAGGAGACAAAGCACACAAGCACCACAGTATCCAGTTGTCAACATGTGCAAAAGAAGAAGACCAGACTAGGCTTGCTAGTATGCAAATTTGCAGGTCAGCCAGCACACAAAATCTAGAACACTAATGTACATATCAATCCTTGAAGAAGGCCTGACAGTCTCACAAGTCCTTAAATGAATCTAGATGATCTTGGAAGGTTTGGCCTCTTCTGATCAACTTGAGCTGTCCATTATCAATCCAGTATTCTGCAGGCCTCATCTTGAGGTTGTATGTGGAAGCCATGCTCATGCAGTAAGCACCAGCATCCAGCACAACAAGACCAGCTCCAGCATGTGGGGTAGGCAAATTTCGCTCCTTGCCGAGGAAGTCTGCTGACTCACATACTGGCCCAACAACATCATAGGTGACCTGCTGAGACTCATCTGCAGCAAAGTGCAGGACAGGGTTCAAAGTAAGAAACAATCCGTGGGAGATCACAGCACTACAGGACTTATGACGTCTGGTGCTTGATGTTGAGTACTGAAGGTAGCAAAGGCAGCGTGTGACATGAAAAACAGCGTGGACTTACTTGGTGCTGTCAGCTCAATATGCTGGTAGGTGTCATACAAGCTGGGGCGGATCAAGGCTGACATTGAGCCATCCACAACAATGAAGTTCTTGTTGCCATTGGCTTTGGTGCCAGTCACAGTGTTGACAAGAGCAGCGCTAGTGGCCACCATTGACCTGCCAGGCTCAATGATGATTGTCAATCCTAGGTCCTCCACGACACCCCTGATTGTGTCGATCAGATCCTTCGGTGTTGGTAGCTTGTCGCCTCTGCAGCACAACAGTGTTGTAAGAGAACAACAGCAAAGACAAGCTCATGAGGGGGCTGAAGGAAACGCAAGCTGCATCATGGAATGCAGCGGGAATACAGACCGTCGGTAATAGTCAATGCCCAGGCCTCCACCAATGTTGAGATATTCCAGTGAAAAGCCTTGTGATCGGATCTCTTTGACAAAGTTTGTCATGATGATAGCTGCTTCTCTAAAGATGTCCACCTGCGGGTCGCCACTTGCATTACGATGACATCATCACCTGACAAACTGATCCAGCCCTTTGAGCAAGAAAAGCTGTAGCTTTTGAGTCAGAGCACCACTGACCTTTGTGATTGTAGACCCAAGATGCGAGTGCACACCAACCAGGTTCAGAAGAGGCTCAGCCTTGATTTGATCCAAGAACCACTGCATATCAAGAGGAAAATCTTGTTGCAGATTAATGTCATCACCTTGACAGGCACAGCTGATGCTGTCTATGCTGTAGCAACTGAGCGCTGGGCAAAATCTAGATGGCCTGCTCAGGAACTGACCTGTAAGTGGCTATTTCTGATGCCAAACTTGGAACTGGCTAAGCCTGTTGAGACATATTTGTGAACCTGAGGGTCTACATCAGGATTGATGCGGATCAACACTTTGACAGCTTTTGCCAGCTTTTGTGCAGCAGCCTTAATGTTTTGAAGGTCAAACTCGCTGTCCACATTGATCAGGACGCCATGTTCTACTGCCAGCTCTAGCTCCCATGGCAGTTTGCCATTGCCATTGAACACAGTCCTGCATTGCAATGCTACAGGCTTGCAGGTTGTGTTGTCACCTCATTCAAGTTGCCACTGACATTGAAGACAGTCTTGAATTGCAGTGTAACATGCTTGCAAACCATATGATCACATTCCAACAGCGCGGTCTTTTTTTCCTGTAAAGATGCTCAGTTGTGTTCGGATTCATCATGCGCAGCACAAAGTAGTTGCACCTACAATGAATATTGACACAGACGGGGCAGCCCTCAGTCACAGGCGCACCTTGTTGTGTCAAAGCCTGCTGCAACTGCTAGTTTCAGCTCATTGCCTGACACTAGCACTGCACCGCTGCCAAGCTTCTGCAGATGCTGCATGAGGAGGAGATTGTTGTTTGCCTTGATGGCATATCCAACAATGCTGCTGAGGCCTTGCAAAGCAGCTTCGTAGGCCTTGTAGTTTCGGGTGATGACTTCTTTGCTATATAGATAGAAAGGACCATCTTCCGTTGGGATCTGTGTTCGTATGTCATCGACTTTGACGCTGTCACAGTAGAGATATCCGTCATCGCCTCGATAGAAACCGAGCGACTGTGCAGCTGGCTGCTCTGTTGTGGGAGGCTGTATTGTCTGCACATCTGCTGGAGCTTCAGCTGCCACTGCTCGAGTTGCGATACATCGTGTGTGTCCAGCAATCTGGGCCTGCAAACTATTGCATTAAGTCCCTATACATGCGTGTTTCAGTATTGCGCGCGATACAGCCAAACACTTACTGTGATGCACGCTCTCCTGACGTGCTGGGCCGGACGCGCAGGACACCAGCGTGCTTGCAGACGGGGCGATGACCGGCACTGCAATGCAGGCAGGGCTGGCCCCGCAAGGAGTCCGGCTACGTTCATGTTTGTGCGTGTCTGTCACAGCCGTAACACAAATCAAGCGGACCTGTAAACTTGACCTAACCGAGAGCCAAACCTACCAATTTGAATTTGCCGGTCGTTGGGCCAGCGAACCGTCCACCTATTGGCAGGCTCTTGTAACTGACTATCGCTCAGCTGCTTTTACCATTATGCGTGCTCATGAAGACTGACATGCACAAGCACTACACTGCAAGCGCCTTCTAGGCAGTGTTGTATTGTTGCACAATCGTTTTATCATTGGATCATTCAGACATCATACGAATGCATGGTGTAGGTGCATCATTTTGATTAAGCCATGCAGTGCTGGCTCTGGTCCCCACCAAGACCCAGGCCCTCAAGCAAGAAGTTCGATCGCAGGTGTAAATAAGCTGCCACTTGAGCATGCGCTGAAGGGCACGCTTGACCCCGAAACGGTTCATCTCCCTGAGGCCTCCTGTGCCACTCATGTCGCAGTGCTGGGCGTAGGAAGGCGATTTCAGTTCTGCAGATTTGGGCAGTGTTTGATCGGCGTCTCAACTGGTGATGAGCGCTGCTACCGCGAAGGCACATTGTTGCGCGCAGCCTATACAGGCTCGACCTGCTTTTCGGGTAAGATAAGCATTTCTGCAGCAGCGTCGGCTTCGCTGACCTTCACGCTTTGCCGATTAAAGTTCGAGCAAACATGACTATCTGCAGGTCCAGCAGCGTAGCCTAGCAAGACAGCCTTTGCCCAGCAGACGTCAGCAAAACCTCAGAACAAGAACAACCGTCTGCCGCTCGACTCTCACAGCTCCGACTGAAGCAAGACCACCTAGCACACAGCAGACATCACCCTGGGCGGATCCTGCCTGGACCCAGTACAAATGGACCGTGTATAGAGGCGTTGCATACGATCTCACCTCATTTATAGACAGACACCCAGCCGGAAACTGGCTGATCAATTTGGCAATTGGCCGGGATTGTACAGCCCTCTTCGAGTCTTACCATTTGAGACCAAAAGTGGCATCTGAGCAGCTCAAGCGCCTGCCAGTCTTGCAAGACTTCCCTGTAGAGGCGGTACCTTCTTCACCATATCCCAATGACTCAGACCTCTACAACACTATCAGGTGAGGTCTAGGCTGTAGCCCACTACAGGACATCATAGTCTGGTCTGACAGGACATTTCATGCTTTGTCAAGGCATTGCATGATTTGGCAAGGCTGCAGTTCCTAAATTTCTGATGTCAAAATAACAGGGACCCATTGTAGCAAAGGTGCCAGGTGTGTGTTGCACAAGTCCTGTCTTGCCAAGCTGGCTTGTCCTGACATGCTGCATCCTTGACACGCTGTGCTACTCTCTGGCATCAGAGAGGTGCTTTGTCGTTAATGACATGTTTGCACAGGGAACGGGTACGACGTGAGGTTTTCAAAGGGCAAGATGCCAAGGGCGCTCATAGGACTGGAAGTGAAGGGGCTGCACTTGCTATACTTGGCTATGCTGCTGCGGCTTGTGGCGCGTACCTGTATGACACAAACCTCACCACTGGCTTTTTGTTAGGTATGGTAGCCATACTACAATCCCTTGTCTAGGCAATGTAGTTTGCAGGATGTGTAAAAGGGCAAACATTCCGGCTGCTCAGCTGGCGCAAAGTGCGTCTTCTCATGATGAGGATCAGCTGTGCATGCTGCAGTGCAGTGACAATGCTGCCCAGTCTTGGCATTTTGCCAGCAGGTCCACTGCAATTGTGACATGTTTTGTGCGGGGGTGCCCTGCAGCACAAGTGAGCAGACAGAGCCTGTGGCTGCATTGCTATGCAGTGAACATTTGACATCAGCCTCTGCCCACGCATTGATGTGCTGAGTGTTCAACCTGAATTCTGGCATGTTGGCCTTTGCCACTGACACCTGCCATGCTGTGACAATTTGATGCCAGCGTTGGTGTGTGGATTATCATATCTGCTAGGCTGTGCCTGTTTGACGCTGGCCTTGCCTTGTTGACCATGTCTGTGATGCTATCAGTACCTATTTGGGCCTGCTGAGCCTGCCTAGCGTACATTGATATGAAGTGAATGATGCCTGCGATGCTATGAGTAAGTTGACCCTGGTTTGGTTGTGTAAAAGTGTGTCATATCTGTTGCACAGGGCTGGCCGGTGCCTGGATAGGGCTGACAATCCAGCACTGTGGTAACCATGGTGCAATGTCCACAAAGCCCTGGGTCAACAAGGCTATGGGCCTGACAGATGACCTCATTGGTGGCTCGTCCCTCATGTGGCGATACCATCATCAGGTATGATGCTACAGCAGTTGTTTCAGCCGCAGTTTCAGCGAGATACAAAGTCATCTTCAGACAGCCAACTCAGCGATGTCATACACTCACGTGCTACTGCTTGCATGCATTTGCTTGGCACAATTGCTGCAGCTTTTTGTGTTGTTGTTCTGCATTCTTACATCCACACTCAGAACATTGCATCTGTCTTGACCTTGTTTGTTTGTGTCTACTTCACAGCTCGGGCGTGCTTTCTTGCAATACTGTACACAAATTACATGAGAGATGCCACAGCTGTGGTGCTGTCATGACTGTCATCATCATCTACCTGCTTGCTAGTAAGGTTCCATGACCCTGCTAAATTCATGCACAAGGAGCACACCGCCTCCAAATGACTCTGTCTAAGAGCTATCTTTCATTGCATGCAGCTCAAAACTATGCTGACTGCTGTGCGCTATTGGGCTTAGCTACAGCTCAACGCATGTGGTACTCTGCCACCATGGCCAGTCAGTCAGCCACATGGCCATTGAACGCATTATTCAGCAATGCACACACCTTCTCCAGTTTTTCCAGTTCACTGCTACTGATCAGTCCCTGCAGGTTACTAGCGATTGTGAGTTGCTTGATCTGGTGCGCACTGCTGTAGCGACTACAGCTTCAGCATAAGAAGCGGTGTCATTCAACGTATACTGACCTTGCAGCCCGAGGCAGCCTGCTGCCTGACGCTTGCTGCCTTGCTCTTAGCTGTGATCACCAGCGTATCAGTGATCGACTTTTCCACCATGGGCAACGGGAAAAGGACGATCACTGACACACGGATGCAAGCAGTTGGCAAGCTGTTGACTCAGCTCGGGTGACAGTTGTAGCGCATGACCTGCCGCGCTGCCGTTGTGGTGTCAGTTCCTTGAGACTGATGCACTGTCCTATTTACACAAGAAGGGCAGGCAACTGGGTGGATGTCCGCTTTCAGGCAAGTCATGAACTATGTGCAGTCATTCTGGACTGGCTGCAGGTGTCTCACCACATCCACTGCAATGACCTGGAACTGGATGAGGACGTCTTCAGCGCATTCCCCTTTTTGAGATTTGATGCCAGGATGCCAAGACAATGGTTTCACAGATATCAGCACATGTACATGGTATGGCACCTCCCTGTCAAACATGCTGATGGTGGACAAATACAACATTCCAAAGCAGGCACTTGTTTGGCAGGTGTTATACTCAGCATTACTTGCTTGACCATAGGCCTGTATCATCCTCCGGGTCTTGTCTGCTAGCGCTGGTGCTGGTGCGTGCTGGTAGACTGTCATTTGCACTGTCTGCCCACATACATGCATGCTGGGTCACAGCTCCATGTCAAAGACTGCAACCTCATGCTAGGTCACAGCTCAATTCCAAAGACTGCAAATTCATTCTGGGTCATAGCTTCATTTCAACGACTGCATTTTTCGTGCTGCGCCACAACTTTGGTCATAGGACTGCAATTCCTTGGAGTTTGCAGAACTAGGCTTGCTTGACCAGGAACATGCGAGCGACAATCTGGTCACTAAAGCAAGCTGCAATTTTTTGCTGCAGTGGGCAACGTTCCCTTTGTTGCAACTGGTCTTCCAGCTAGGTGACTGGCAAGGGCTGCTTGAAAACTCGACCAAGGGCACCACCCTGCATGGGGCCAACAGCTTCGAGAAGGCAACAGTCATCCTGGGCAAGTTTGTGCACTACAGCATCATAGCAGCAGTTCCAGCGCTGCTTCATGGCTTGCCTGCAGCTGCTCTTGGTAGCGCCGCCTACATGGCCACTCAGGTCAGTCCGTGAAGCAATATATGCATGACATTGCATACAGCTCAACAGCCGCATCACATGAGGTTGACAGCTTTGAGAAGGCAACAGTCATCCTGGGCAAGTTTGTGCACTACAGCATCATAGCAACAGTTCCAGCGCTGCTTCATGGCTTGCCTGCGGCTGCTCTTGGTAGTGCTGCCTACATGGCTACTCAGGTCAGTCACAAAGGCGAGAAACACTGCTGTACCTGCTTTAGCCAGCCAACAAGGCTGATTGTATCAGGCAATTTCTTGCACTACAGCATCATCCAGCATCATAGCAGCAGTTCCAGCCTTTTTCCCTGGCTTGCCTGCAGCCGCTCTCAGTAGCGCTGCCTCAATGGTGACTCGGGCGAGTCACGAAGCGGGAGAATCACTACTGTACCTGCTTAGCCAGCCAACAAGGCTGGTTGCATCCCAGGCAAGTTCTCGCACTACAGCATCATCCAGCACCGTAGCAGCAGTTTCAGCCTTGCTCCATGGCTTGCCTGCAGCTACTCTTGGTAGTGCCGCCTATGTGGTGACTCAGGTCAGTCATGAAGAAGAAACATTACTGTACCTGCTTTAGCCATCCAACAAGATCGGTCGCATCCTAGGCAAAAAAATTTTTCACTGCAGCATCCTCCAGCACCATAGCAGCAGTCCCAGCGGTCACCTTTCAGCAACACTGCCGTGACTTTTGCTTGCTGCCCATCATCAACCTGAGCTTGACAGATTGACAGCCTGCAGTCATACCACAATGGCATAAGATTATGCGTTCCGTTTTCAGGTTGTGGTCTTGGCTGCCACATTTGCGGTGTCTCACAACATGACTGCAGTCAATGACACAATCACATAACGCGATGAGTTCTGTTTCCAGGGTGTGGTCTTGGCTGCCACTTTTGCGGTCTCTCAAAACATTGACTGCTGTCAAGATCACAATAGCATGACATTATGAGTTCTGTTCTCAGGGTGTGATTTTGGCTGCCACTTTTGCGGTGTCTCGAAATATTGACCGCCATCAAGATCACATTAGCATGACATTATGAGTTCTGTTTTCAGGGTGTGGTCTTGGCTGCCACATCTGCGGTGTCACACAACATTGACTGCAGTCAACACCACAATAGCATAACATTATGAGTTCTGTTTTCAGGGTGTGGTTTTGGCTGCCACATTTGCGGTGTCTCACAACATTGAGGAGGCAAAGCCAATAGCCAGTGGTTCCACCACCACCTCCAGCTTACAGGCTGCTTACCAGGACAGGGACTGGGGAGTGCAGCAGGTGTGTTGCCAATGTCTGCCTGATGAAACATAGTCAAATTTCATTTGCTTAGTTTGCTGACATGACTTATTCCTGGCATACTCAATATGACTTATTCCTTGCATACTCAACATGACACTCTGCACTTGTGCTCCAGCTTGGCCTGTGTAATGTTATTTTGTAGTGTTATTGTGCAAAAACGCACTGCTTGGCTACAGGTATGAGCACTGTATCACTTGTTTGCATAAATGTGAGCCAAGGTCATGCCCTACTTCAGCCCAACATCCTGTTAGCAGTTCATGAAGTGTCTCAGTCAATGTGCTTAGACATGTGCAGCATCTGCACAGGTGTTGACATCTGCCAACTGGGGCGGCAGGATTGGCAACTTCTTCACAGGAGGTCTGAACCTCCAGATTGAGCACCACCTGTTCCCAGCCATCTCCTTTGTACACTACCCAGCCATAGCTAAGATTGTGCGGGATGAGTGTGAGAAACGGGACATCCCATATGCCCACTATGACACTTTGCCAGAGATTGTGGGCAGATTTTCCAGGTGTGCACAACATCAGTGCCTGACATGCATCACCTGCCTTTCAAATACAGCCAACAGCATACAAAGCATGGGTACACCTGCAGGGCTCTCTCTTGTATACAGCTTTGTATGGAGCGCTGACGCGTCACTCAGTTGCAATCTGTCCACTCGTCAACACTCATTATCGGACCATGCACAACCGCTTGACAACAGCAGAGTTGTTACAAGGAGATTCTGTTTGCATGACTGCATGGAAGGCATGTGGGCAGCTAGTCTAATCGGGGCAGAAGGCAAATCTGTCAGTGTTTTGTGCTGCAGGTATATGCAGAATGTTGGCCTGGCTGAGCAGATGCCGCTACAGGATGGTTCTTTGCTCCAGAACACAGAATTGCAAAGGGTCTGATGGCACTATGGCTGAATGGCAGTCCTCAAGCGCCAGGGAAAGGCAGATTTGACTTTTCCAAATCAACAATATGCAGACAGTCACAATGGCATTCAGTGCAGAGGTCACGGCCTTTGCCTATCTTACCAAGCTCAACATGCTTGGTAAGTCATGACATGCTTGGCTGGAAGGCATAAGCTAATGCCCCGTGCTGATTCACTTGATTCTTTTGTTGCAAGCTTGGTTGTTGAGTTGTTGTGAGCTGGAACTCTTGAGCTGGTCAGCAGTGCTTGCAACCGTTCTGTCTGACTGCTGTAGCGTTTGCTGTCTATGTAGCTGAGTGATCACTGTTGTTGGTATTGTGAGCAGCGCAATCGTATAGCTTGCTTGCAGCTCAGAACCGGTTTTCAGAGTTGTAGTTGCTATCTTCACTAGGCTAATCAGCCATTGCTGGTCATTCACTGCAATGACTGTTTCTGTTCTAAGACTGCTATTTGCATTTTTTGAGTCTCTTGACTTGAGTTGACAGCGCTTATGCTGGAACTTACCTTTTGTCAGCTGGCCTGGTTTGATTTATTGGCAATTTGATTGTGCGAGGGACTGTGTCAGGCCTCTGCTGTGCGAGGCCCAAGCAGATTATTTGTGGAATTGTATGTCTCATGTTCAGCACACTTCGCTCAATAAATCTCGGCTACAGTTGGATGATTACAAACTTCTGTGAAAATGCAGCCACGTGACTCTTGCATTTGCATTGCCAAGTTGTACGCATCGTTCACTCATCGAGTCAATTGGAATGCTGATGCGTCAGTTGTCTGAATTGCAAGATGCAAGGCCGCGCCAATTTTCATCATGCCTTGCAGCAAAAGGTTAAGCCACACTTATTTGCCCCGCACGTAGCTATAGATTGCGGCAGAAGAAAAAATGCACATGCAAGTGTCAGAATGAAACTATTGTGAAAGCAATGCTCTTCCCCTTCGAGTGACTAAACCACAGCACGACCGGAGCATGCCCGCTGAGTGCGCTACTGTTGCAACTGCGTTTCGTCAGCAAATACTCTTTGACGGCAATCATGGTCAAGGGCAGCAAACGATCAAGGAGTGATGCGGTCAACGCTGGCGACGATGCAGCCGAAGCTGTCCAGGCAGCGACCAAGCGATCTCGGGCCAGCCAGCAGCAAGCGGAGCCGGTGGTTGAGCGAGGCAATGCGCGGGCCGATGCCGATGTTGATTCCGCGCTCAATGAAAGGCGACAGGTCATGGCGGACGTGGCACGAAGGTGCGACCCCACGCTCACAACTACTGCATGCAAGCTGTCTCTGACGGTGCAGCCTGCAGCTTGTGGACTTCCTCCTGGATGTCAAGCGTGCCACTTGTCTGAACGTTGTTAAGGGTATTTGCAAGTTGCAGCTCACTGTCATGCGCAAGAAAAGCGTGTGCTCTGTTCTCTAGAGTCAAGTTGAGAAACGCATAGCTGCCAGGGAGATCTACTTGAACAGGCGCAGTCCCTTATGCCATGCAACTACAGCACTGTTGCTTTGCAGGCGTGCAGCTCACTTTGCAAATTATGCTGCTGAGGATGACGATACGGCAGCTTTGAGTGGAAAAGAGGTATGTGTAAAAAAGCTGCAGCTGCGACACCAAAAGCTGTGGAGAATGCACTGATTGCTGTCTGATCTGACAGGCAAGAACGCTTGGTCCCTGGTCCAGTGCAAAGCAGCTTGTAGAAGCCAGATCAGCAGCTGTTGCTGCTCGCCAAGAGAAGATCCTTGATGCATCACGCGTGTCTCCTGGCAAAGCTGCTGTTAGCTGGCAGCCTAGCAGGGATGTCAAACTTGGCAGCAGACCAGTGTGCCGTGTGCGGCCTCTGTTTGAGCTGTGTGCAGATGTGCTTGTCGAGTACATCGAAGATGTGGAGTCTCTGCTTGGACTACCTGACAGCATCAAGGTAAGTCAGTTGGACTCACCACTAGCACATCTGTTGATGCTATGCACATGCAAGCAACAGGAAGCTGTAGACTGTTTGTGCTACAAGCCAAATGTAAACAGGCCGTCTTGATAAGAGGCTTTCAGCACCTCAACATGCCAGTGTGCTGAAAATGTATGTTGAGCTTTGTTTCAATACAAGGCTTGTGGGTGGATTGAGTGATAGCAGCACTTTTCAGTGTGACAAAGTCTACCGTCAGCTGCTCAGGCGTTGCATATGTCCTGCAGAATCGGCTGTCTGCAGCAGTGTGTCAGCAGCGCAAGCTCAGCAATGAGGTGGTGCATCTCTTCAGTGAAGGGGGCCCTGCAGAAGTGGTGCTCACCAACTGCTCAGCTCTTGAGCCAGACGCAATGTCTGACTTCCTGAGAGATGTGGCCACTCCGAGGTGAGCCTCGTGCATTTGCTTGTTGCTTTGAATGCCCTATGCAAATGTCTTTTGGTCTTGGTACCTCTTCACTGCTTCACCTCCTCAATGGAAATCATGTGCTCAATGACCATACATCACTACATGGAGTATGATATGGTCATTGCCTGTCTGCCAATAACGCTTCACATTGGTTGCGCCGTGTATAGGCGGCTCAAGATCACAGTGTCAAACAACAAGCAATTATGCAACATGCATGCACGTCGCAGTCTCATCATGCCTAGCTGCTGTGCAATCCGCACATACCTCGACAGGCTGCATAGCTCTGCCATGATGTCCGAAGCTGATACATTACGCAGGCAGCACACGTCACTCAAGAATCTGTTCTGGAACATTGCTAAAATGGTTGTGAGCAATTTCCCCAGCATCACAAATGCATCATGGCCTTTGAATACTTGCACCTGCATGCCTGCAGACTTGAAAGGCTGGAGCTGACGTTCTGTGGCAGAGGCCTGACAGAGGCTGCAGCCAACAGCTTGGCAGCAGCTGGCCCACTAGACAGGCTGCAGGCTGTGACCTTCAGAGGGGCGTATCGCCTCGCTGATGCAGCCCTGTGCAGCATGCTGCGCAACATGCCCAACCTGCAGGTACGCCTCTTCTGCCACATGTTTGTCTTCTTCATCATACGCTTGCTAGTGAGGTTGCATGCTTGCTAGTGAGCTCCATGCAATTGCTGGCTGCACACAGAAGCAGTGGATTGCCATGAAAGCATTCTGCTGAGAGCCCTTTTGCATCAATGCAGGTGCTCAGGCTGCCCCAGAATTCTCTCCTCACCGCTGAGTCCATCAAGCAGCTACCTAGCCTGGTGCCTTTGCTCAGGTCAGTGCCTCTGCAAGTATGGAATCAATTGTAGCTGGTTTGTGTCTCATATTTTCGTCACAGCAGCCCAATCAAGGACACTTGAGTTGAAGGTAGGGGGTATGTCAAAGCATGGTGTTGCCTCAAGCTCAGGATGTTGACCCTGGCTCTGCAAGCCCACATGTCTTGTGCAGTGGTGCTTACTTGCGACGATAGCTTGATGTCGGTCAGCATCTGCTGTAGCTGACAGCATTGTTCTTATCGTCTGTTCCGATCAGGAAGGCTTGCTGCTGCTCATGTCAGACTCACCAAGTGGCTGCCGTGTTGCTGACAGCGCTCATGATCTGCTCGGTATAGCAGCTTGTGTTTGCCGCATCGTGTGACCTGTCAGCAACATGGCAGTCAGATTGCAATCATGACATGAATGAGATATCAAGACCTCAAATGCCTTGTGGTTCTCCATTGGAGTTGCCATCTACATTGCTAGGGAACTGGAGTTGAGCGAGTGCCGGGGTGTGAGCGGCGCTGCCTTGCAAGCAGTCCTAACAGGAGCCATGCCCGCCTTGGAAACTGTTCTTCTAGTAGGCATACCAGAAGTCAGCAACAGCCTCTTGGCAGAGATGGGCTTAGGCCTGCCCTTGCGCCACATCAGTGTGGCTAATTGCACTGCTGTGGGGGATGAGGGCCTTAGAGGGCTGGCAGTGGCTTGTCCACAGCTGCTGACCCTGAACGCTGACAAGTGCACCAAGATCACTGATGAAGGCGTGGTTGCCATTGCTCAGAGCTGCAAAGAGATGCAGGTAAGATGAGTGCCAGGCGTCAGATCATGTCTCCAAATTCAAAGCTTGCGGGTTGCTCAATATGCAATAACATGTTGTGTGTGCATCACTGCCTGCTTGGTGCAAAGTATGTCTTCTGCTGAGCTGAATGACTGTACAAATTTCTGATACATTGGACCAACTGCATGTGTCCAGAATGCCCCATAGAAGGGCTGTTGAAACACAGCTGCTTCCATATAAGAAGCGCACATCTTGGCTGAAACTTTTGGTTTGATCAGAGAATTGTCCTGTTCATGGGGGCAAGCATGGCGACGAATGTATGTGCTATGCAACAGGCAGCTGCAGCAGGTTCATGGTCATGATCATGCTGTGCAGGTGTTGTCACTGCACGGCTGCAATATGGTGTCAGATGAGGCTGTAGCTGCAGAGGTCTTGCATGGCAGCCTGCACAGACTCAATTTGCATCCACACTGAGTGCACTTCGAGACACCTGCAGCAGACTGATTTTTGAGGTTGTGCTGTGCAGGTGCTGTCACTGCATGGCTGCACCAAGGTGTCAGATGAGCCTGTAGCAGCTGTGGCCTTGCATGGCAGCCTGCACAGACTCAAGGCACGTCCACACTGAGTGTGTCTTGAGAAACCTGCAGCAGACTGATTTTTGAGGTTGTGCTGTGTAGGTGCTGTCACTGCACGGCTGCACAAAGGTGTCAGATGAAGCTATAGCTGCAGTGGCCTTGCATGGCAGCCTGCGCAGCCTGTGTGTCAACTCCATCCCAGGCATTGGCCTCTCCACTCTCAAGGCTTTGGCCACAGCCACCAGGTGGGCGAATCCGCATGCGTGCCCATGATGTGTATACAGTGACTTCTCTTTGTAACGACTACTTTGGTTCCCCAGAAAATTTACTTGTATGACATGGTCCTCACTCAGAGGTGCTATCGCAGTCAGAATGCAGTGATTGGCTAAGTAATTGCGTTGCCCTTGCATCAAGAATGTGCTTACATCAAGTGTCCGCATAAAGAGAAGTTCCTGTGGTACTCTTGCTTGAGCATTTTATTGCTTTGTCCAGATGCATGCCATACCCGGGAGCAGATTGCACCAAATGTCTCACTCTCTGGACTGTACTCAACTGTCAAGGACTGCAACCGTGGGGACAAATCACCTTTGTTGTGTGAAAGCAACCTTTGCTTGGTCTTCAAAATGCAGAGCCTTCAGCTGTGCTGCAGTCTGAAGGCCATGCAAGGGGTGCTTCTTTGATCAAAGGGGTGGTTCTGCTGTGCCCAAGGCAGACGTCTTACAACTCAATTGGGAAACATTGCTGTATCATTGCTGTATCATTCTTTGTTGCAAACCTCAGCATGTCTTGCAGGGCTACTCAACAGGTGTAATGTTTCATGGATGAGCTGCAGTGGGCATGACTTATTGACTGAATTGTTGGCCATGCTTTTTGCATCATATCAGCTCTTGCGGTGGAGCATCAATACCAGGTGTTGTGGCATGACAGGGATCGATTGGAGGAGCTGGATATCTCCTGGTGTAGAAATGTGCCGCTTGAAGCTTTGGGCATGCTGGCAGACAGCTGCACAGCCCTCAAAAAAGTGCAGATATTTGGGTGCAGCCAGATCAGCGAGCGATTTCTGTATGGCCACTCAAATGACGCTCTGCAGATACTTGGGGGCAAGCTTGATGCCACTGGTCCTGAATTTGCCAAAGTAGTTCTTGAATCTGAGCAATGAAGAGTTGCCTCTCAGAGTTGTTTTGAGCAATGAATGATGAGAGCAATGAATGATGGATGCGCTTGTCTTGCAGTGCTGTATTACTTACAGTTTGGTTGCTACTGGGGTTGCTCTATTTAGTTTCATTTGATGTCGTGTTGACCTTTATGAACGCGTGTATCACGTCTTTGAACAATGAGCACTAGAACTGTCTCTGGGCATGAATTTCGACGGTGGCTACAGTACTGTCTCCGGGCATGAATTTCGACGGTGGCTATTGCTTCTGCAGAGCAGATGGCTGCCTTGTACCACAAGCCTGTTGCAGTCAGACAGGTAACGTGCCTTATTTTGTGGCATGCTCCAGTGTGATGACATCTGTACAATACACTCACATGGACCATGGTGCTGTTACAGTACAGATCAAGATGCATGTTCGTGCTATGGAGTTGCACAGGTGCAAAATTCCACGTCAATTGGTCAACAAGGCTATGCCATCAACTGATTTTTCGCGGATGCCCACACCATTGACTTTTGTCAGCTTGACTATGCAAGTGCTATACTACGCTTTCTTATGCAGCTTGCGGTCAATTGATGGTGAACAATCGAAACCCTTTTGTACAATGTCATGGTGTGTTTCTCACCCACAAACAAGGTCTCTTAGACTACAACAATCGAAGATGCTGCATCAACACCAGTACAACTTCACTACAATACAGCTGCTGCCTTCAACTGCTGCAACAACAGACTCACTTCACACTGGCAACCTGATGTATACTGATACCGATTTCTGTATATCGTGACCAAAATTGCAAAATCATGGCGTCGCTGCTACAAATCAACCAACAACCATACACAGGGCCTCATACGAAGTCAAGCTTTTGATCTATGAGCTGGCGTCCACCCAGCTTCGCCAGTCTGACCCACAATGGCGTTTGCAGCGATGCAATGGTGGGCGCTTTGCTTCAGGGGCTGTCTGACTGCAGCAGAAGGCTTCCTAGCACCTCGCACCTGACCACCAGTAACATGTGTCAATGCTGGAGCCCTGTTTTCCTTGCTGCTTGTGGCTGAGCTCTTTGTTGGCTGCCAAGTGTCCTTCTTGCTTGCTGCGTCTAGCCTTAGTAGCTCAGCATCTGTGCAAGTGCTGGTGCTGCAGGTGTGACCTGCCTTGATGGCAGGACTAGCCCTTCTGCCTGACAACGTGCTGTTGGCCTGCAGAAACAGGCTTGACTTGACATACCATAACACACTCTTGACAGGCACATATACACACTCTCTTGACACAACCAGTAACATACTCTTGACAGGCACATATACACACTCTCTTGACACAACCAGAACTGGACATGGACATAATGCTGCTTGCATGCAATATGAGCAATCAGCATATATGGGCTGCGACAGAAGCGATGTCACTCAGCATAGCCAAGGCTCAATAGCAAACAGATTATCTCCAGCTTGAGCATACCCAGTGCATTGCAGCCTCACAGCTAGGTACAACAAAGCAGCATGCATATATATCATGCAGGCCAGTTCTTGCGCCTGCATAAACTCTCTTTGTAAGGAGACTTAATGTAAGGACAACGCTGTTGGTGATCAATCACTGCATTCTGACTGCAGTGGTCCCTATGAAGGAGGACAGTATGATGTAACGACACATTTGTGGGTGACCAAAGCAGTCGTTACAAAGAGAGTTCACTGTACCTTGTGGCTTCTGTTGCCATCATCAGAGCTTGAGGCCGTCAGGGCAGCAACAGACTGCATCTGCGTCGCCTGTTGACCAGTAGGAGCTCCAGTGACCAGCAGCATCGACTCAAACTCATGGACAATCTGGTTGGCCCGCGCCTGAGCTTCACTCACATACGTGCGCAAGGCGTCCACTGGTTTGCTTGACGCAGCAGCGGCCTGAACACCTGCTAGGACACCAGACATGGTCAAAGGCTAATCAGTGGCACTCTGTCGTACTGTACTGCAGCACTAGGAGGTCTAGCACTCAGTCGACGGAAGTCTTGACTACACGCAACAGCTGTGGCCAAGGTGCGAATTGCAGACTTGGCTGTGTGTAGGCGGAAAGATTTTTGCAAAGCGTTCTGTGCGATGTCAGCATGGCTCCCAGCTGTATGTGCTGGCTTTGCGTAGATCAGAAGCATGGGGAAGTGTGCAAGCTGCACTGGTGACATTTCCAAAGCTTGGCTTGCTTCACAATGCAATTCAAAGACAAAGCAAAGACAGTCGAGTGATGACAAACATTCCATAACAGGGCAATCCTGTAAAGGGGGCTCACCTGCAGGTGGTGGGGCCGGGCGGGAAGGTGCTGCGTTTGTGAGCAGTGCCTCCACCAGGGAGCACACCTGGTCTGCTGTGCTGCCCAGATCCAGCCTTGCTCCATCTTGCCTGCATGTCAAACAGCAATTTTGAGGCAGGCATTCTGACCGTCACATACTGACAGTCATAAGTATATTTTGGTGGCCAGCCATCTCCATCATAAGCAGCGTGCATGATTGATGAACAGCAATACATCTGTGATCGTGTTGCAGAGACCTTCTGTATGCCACAGCTACAGAACTTCACACAACACACGATAAGCTGGAGCATGACGTTTCCAGCAGCAAACATCCAGCAGAGGATGTGATTGTACTGGCACAAAGTATGTGTAGGGTACAGTGCACTGCATGACCAGCTGCATTGAGTTGCATGAAGAAGCATAGCATTTGGTTGCTGACATCCAGCGCAAGAAACCAGTAAGACAGGGAGATGCAAAGTCTTGTAATATGCAAGAAGGATGCAGCAGGGACACTTGCCCAGAAGGCGAACCAGGCTGTGTGTTGTACAGAGCTCGGCTGAGATTGCTGCTTGCCAGCATCAGCCTTTGCACAACCCTGTCAACCTTCTGATGCTCCAACTGCAGATAGTAACTCACAAGTCAAAAATAGATCTTCCTCAAGACAACTTTAACTATCAAGTATGGACGAAGTTGCCACACACACAATGCATGAGACTATACGCTCACTTTTTCTTCACAACTTGATGCTTTCTGGTTGCGCATTAGATGTTGACTTCATGCGTGGTCCCTGGCCTGGCAGGAGAGACTATGCATGAAGTATCATCCTTACGGACGCTTGCATGCATTGCAGCAAAGACTAATACTGTAGGCAGACATGACTGTGTGATTGTGTTTGCTGCAGGTAAGCATGACTGTACTTTGACTATGTTTGATGATGATAAACACGCTGTGATCTTGCTGTGACTATGTTCATTGCTGGTGAGCATGCTCTCATGAAACTGTGATGATGTTTGATGCTGATGACTGTAAGTTCATTGTCGTTATGTTTGATGCTGGCTAGCATGCCGACGTTCTGCCTATGTCTGATGCTGACGAGCATGCTGTGATCTTGCTGTGACTGTATTTCATGCTGGTGAGCATGCTCTTATGAGACTGTGACTGTGTTTGATGCTGGTGGGCATGCTCCAACTACACTATACTCATAATTGATGCAGGTGATCATGCTCTGATCACACTGTAAGTCATTTGATGCTGATGAGCGCGCTCTGTTGGCGTTGCAACGATGTGTTGGTGAGCATGATTTCACGTGACTGCAGTTGATGCTGGCAAGCATGCTCTGATCATACTGTAACTACTTTTGATGCTAGTGAGCATTCTGTGATGAGGTGTGTGTGGAATACCTGGCGGTGAGCACACTCAGCAGCAAGCTGTGCCTGTGCTTCCCCCAATTCCCTGTGCAAGCCATCATGCCGTGCGCTCTTGACTGCTAGCTGCTCAAGCTTAGCTTTGAACTGCAGCACACAATGCTGACTCAAGTTAGTTGACGCTTGTGGCAGCACATGACCAGTTTCATCCTGGCAGGGTTGTTCCTTTCATTTCCTAGCTACAAACGTACTGACCCTGCAGGTGTGCAGTGGGTATTTGTCATAGCATGCTGGGCAGTCGCTTGCCTTATGTTGCACTGAACAACAAAGGTACAAATTGCAAGCAGCTGCCCAATGCAGCAGCCTTTGATGCTGACAAACAAAATTTGCCACGGCCAAAAGTGAGACGCTAGCAGGATCTCAGGCAAGCAAAGGTTGTAATGGCTGAATATGAGACAGTGATTGGTGTCACTTACCTTGCGACCTTGGCTATGCATCTCCTTGAGCTGTGTGTGCAGGGCTTCATTGGCGGAGTCAGCCTGAGCCAGGCTGCTGGCAAGCTGTTGGCTTTCAAGGCGGGCTGCCTGCAGCTCTGTGACGGTCGTCTGTGCCTCAAGGATGTTTTCTGCCTGCTCTGTGCAACTCTGCAGGCCATCACCAGAACAATGTCACAATCAAATTGTCCCAGTAGATACACACTTTATAGGTGCTAGGTGTGCGTGGCAGAGTGAAGCTGAGCCAGATGACTGGCAAGCTGTTGGCGTTCCAGGTGGGTTGTCTGCAGCTCTGTGATGGCCCTCTGCGCCTCAACTGCACCTTCTGCCTGCCCTCTGCAGCTCTGCAGAAAGAGTTGCACAGGATCACAAGAGTAGCCTGCTTGCATCACTTGCTCCTGGACCACAAAGCATCATGGCACATGCAGCATTGTATTCTTGAGCAGGAAGTGTGGCAGCGGCTTTAGCTGCAAGACGAGCATTGTGAGCCTGTTACTGATGTTGTTGTGCTACTCAACAGCAGCTCAACATGGCGCTTCTGAGCAGCAGATGTCATGTCTTTGGACAGTAGTGCAAAATATCAGATGCCTGGTGCTCAACAGGCAGACCAAGCAGCACAGCAAACCTGCTTTCAGTGCATAGATAGACTGGCCTTTGCTTTAGCACTGCTGGGCACAACACATCAGATTCCTTTTGTCAAGTCATCACACACACCAAAAACCACACACTGATGACTGCCTCACCTGCTCTAGCTGGCCTGTCAGGTCTGCTACTTGGGACCGCAAAGCAAGGCCGTCTGCTGAAGCCTTCGTTAGCTGTGCCTGTGACTCATCTAGCTTAGCAGATGATGCCTGCAGCTGCTCCTTCAGCTGCGCTTGCTGCTTATCTTTCTGCTTCAGCTGCTCCCTCAGCTGCGCCTGCTGCTCATGCGTCTCTTTCAGCTGCTGACTCAGGGCAGATTCTGCCTCTTCTGACTCTCTCTGTGCCTGTGAGCATGGTTTCTATGGCTTAAACAGATCAGAACAAGCCTGCCTGGCAAAACAGGACTTGGGCCACACATACCCAGCACATGTGCTGGAAGGTGTAATGATCATTAGTACTATTGTTATCAGAAATTTGGCTATTTTGGGTTGATTGAGCAGGGATTGACGGACATGTTGCTGGATGCTGCCTCTGCGGTACCATGCTATGCTGTACAATGTGAGCAGCACGCTTTGTCAGAGTTAGCTACCAACAGTGAAGTGGCAAGCAGCAGGCGCAAGCTGGTTTTGCCTACAAGACGTCTCATAGATCAGGCTGGTCGCCAATGTACGACTCGCAGTACAATACAATACAATACAATACAATACAATACAATACAATACAATACAATACAATACAATTTGTGATGTACACATGGCCGCAAGGCAGTGCGACACCCTTATCACACCTTTTTTGAAAAACAACTTGCATGCACATACCAACAGGTATCAAAGCACACTCAAGTGAAGAAATGGGTCAGACCAACACATGTATGCAGCACCAGAAAGAAATTGTCTGTACCTTCTGCTGCAGCTGCACATGTGACTCACGAGCCTCTGCCAGCTCAGCATCAGCGCGCTCCAGCTGTGCATGCAGATCAGTCAACTGCTGGCTGCCACTTGCTGCCTCAAGCTGCTGCTCATTGTGTCTTGCCAGCTTTAGCTTAGCTGAGTCCAGCTGCTTTCTCAAGTCATGCTGCTTCGCCTTGTGCTTTTTGAGCCTGGCCTGCATATGTGCACCGTGCTGAGACTCGCGACTCAGCTGAGTCTGAGCATCGAGCAGGCGCTGACTCAGCTCAAACTTCTGCGCGCCAGATTGGCTGTGCTCCTTGCAGGCTGCAGCATGCTGAAATTCTGAATGTTGCAGCTGCTGCTGGGCAGTGGCCAGCTGAGACCTGAGCAAGTCCAGCTCAAGTGTGCTGTCCATGTGAGCCGACTGTGCTGCCTGCTGCTGCTGTGTGAGCTGCTGCTTTGAAGCGGTGGCGGCCTGCATGGCCTGGGCTTGCCCCACCCTTGCAAAGGTGAGCTGCTGACACATCTCCTGGTGCCGCTGCTGCAAATGCCTCACCTACATAGAGACGTACTAATGATAGTGATAATCATAGTAATACTGATAGTAGTAATGATAGTAATGATAATAGTAATAATTATTCCAGCACACGTGCTAGGTGTGTGCGGCCCAAGCCCTGACTTGCCAGGCAGGCTTGTTCTGAGCGTCTTTGTAAGGACGTCTGATATTCAACTTCCAGATTCAGACAACAACGTCATTCCTGATCCTAGGCCTCCCTTCCTAGGCCGACCTGGAGGGTTTGAACCTTTGCCCGGACCAAACAACATGACCTTGGGCAATCTAGTGTCTAGTATAGAAAAGTACTGTTCACCACAACAAATGTGATGCAGGTGACTCAGCTGCTTGAGACGCTTGGTCTCAAAGCGTTGTATTGCCGAACATGCAGCAAAGCAAGGCACACTCATGCATCACTCATGCTCATATCAGAACAGCACACTGCGATGATGCAGTGAAATTTGACAGCTGAAAAGAACGTCCCAAGGAGCCCAAAACGACTTTGCACGAGTCTGTCCTGCCTGCAATCTGTGTGTTGCCCAAGATCACTACTATTGTACGGTTGCTATTGCGCCCCATCTGTTAGGGAAAAGGCAAATAGACAAACCAACAGATAGACAAACCAACAGACAAAACCCAGATTGCATCATGAGCAAGAGTGCAGCTGACCTGGGTGCTTGATTGCTCCAGCTCAGCCTGAGTCTGAGTCAGCTGATCCAGCAGAGTAGCCTCAGCCATCTCATGAGCTGCGTCCAGTCCATGGCGCTCACTCCTCAGCTGCTCAAGCTGCCCACGTAAGTCCACCTGCTCAGCAAGGCTACAGGCAAGCTGGCTGGCTTCGTGTTGCAGCTCTGCCTCAGTGCCGGTCAGCTGGTTCTGTGCCTGGCTCAACTGCTCCTGAGCCTGACTCAGCTCATCCATCATGCTGGACTCATCAGTGGCGTGAGCGTTAAACACCTGGCGACACACATACAGGCATGAACAAAATGCATTCCAGTTGGGCTCAAAAGCCTTGCTAGGTATGTATAGCCACCAAGCAACTGTCCTTCAGCACTGCAATCTGTCGACGTGCTGAACCATCACAGATGCACTGATCAAGAGTGTCCCTGTTGCTAACCTGGTTGAGCTCTTGTCTGGCGCTCTCCAGCTCATTTGTGAGGCATGAGCTGGCTGCCTGACTTTGCTCAAGGCTGGTTAGAGCAGTTCGCAACTCTGCCTGACTCTTCTCAAGCTGATTCAGCAGCGTTGAGTGGCGCTGTTCATCTTCAGCAAGTTGCTGGTCCAGCTGCTGCTGTGCTTGCTGAAGGTCATTGCTCAGGCTGGCAGTTGCTGCTTGGCTGTTTGTAAGCCGGGCGTTTGCGCTGTCCAGCTCGGCTTGTACCTCTCGCAGTTGCTGCGGCAGAGCCGAGTTTTGCTGCACAGGAGTGTTGGCCAGCTGCTCTAGCTGCTGCTGTGCCTGTTGCATCTGACTGCCAAGGTCTTTGACTGCAGACTCACTCTGCTGCAGCTGCTGTTTTGCCTGTTGCAGCTGACTGCCAAAGTCTTTGACTGCAGACTTGCTTTGCTCCAGCTTGTTCGACAGGCTCCTGCACTGCAAATCTCTCTCCTCTAGCTGGCTCCTCAGCGCTGTCTCAGCATTTGCAGCACTAGCAAGGAGCTGTGTGTGCCGCTGTTGAGATGAGCCTACTTGCTGACTCAAGCCCTCGCACTGGCTCTGAGCAGTCTTGAGCTGCTCGGCAGACTCAGCGAGTTCTATGTTGGCTGAGTACAGCTGCCGAGCTGTCTCAGCATGCTGAGATCGAGTCTGGTTCACCTCTGTGTGTAGAGACACCAGCTGAATGGTCAGGGCAACCACCTCAGATTCCTTGCCTTGCAGCTGCTGACTGCTTAAAGACAGCTGAGATTGCAGCTCTTCAAGCTGTTGCGCCTCATTGCTGATACTGGACTCTGAGGACAACTGCTGCCATGGCTCCAAGTCTTCAGCCACTGCAAGCTGGTTGGCTGAATGCAGTGCTGACCTGCTGCAACAGTGCACTTTCAACACAGAGGCGCAGCAAACCTGATGCAATGCAGCAGACGTGCGTGGCACAATTCACAGGTTGACAGCAAATGGGGATAACAAATGAGCACAGAGCTTTAATACTTACCTGGTACTCTGTTATGTTACTGGCAAGCATAATTTTGCACATTGCATCCTGAAACATGTTGCAAGGCATCAGAATATCATGCATGCAAATGTGGCTCTGAAGCTTGTTCTTGCAAGACACTCACCCACTCTGGTGTCCATCGCACTCAGCTGGTGGGGTTGTAGACGTTGAAGGGCCTCTGATCTGCAGCAATTGGCCTTCTAGGAAGTCTGCATTCTGCAGCTGCATCTCTACATGCTGCTGCTGCAGCTTGTGCTCCTACACAGCACAACTTGAATGACTTCTTATGAATTTGTCTGAAAACAACAGGGCTTGTAGATTTTGTTTGTTTCACTTGGAGGCAGCTCAAGGCTTGTGTATGCACCTAGCAGGGTCACGACATCTCAATGGCAAGCATGGCAATAAGGCAAGGCGATGACCTCGTTTTGTGCAATCTGCTTCATTCCTTCCACCTTGTATGCTTGCCTTGGCTGTGCAGACAGACAAATGGCACCCAGCATATGCATGTCCAATGCAAGTACCAAACAAAGCGCACCTCGAGCTGCTTTGTGAGCTCAGCATGCTCCTTCTGAAGCTGACTGATATGTGCCAATGCCTTTGAAACACCCGTCCTATGTCCTGCAGTCTTGCCAGGTGTGGGGCTGTCAACTCTCCGCCGTCTGAACGCTGAGTTGGACTCAGGAGGAGTGGCAGGGGTGCCAAACAGCTCGTACTCGGCTCCAGGGCTCAGAAATGATTGAGCTGCACTTTGTGGGCAATCAGAGCATAAGGGCCTGAATGGAGTCTGCTGAGCTGGTGAGTCAAAGGTACTGGTGGCTGCACGCTGCTTGGCAGCTGTGCTGCTCTTCAAGTTGGGTGCGATATTCTCTGACTGCTCTGTGAGGTGCTTGGCCGGTGTGTGAGATGTCTGCTTAGGCTGGCGCTGCTTCCTGAGAAGGCTTGGACGCAGGCATTCCTCGTCATCTGCAGCAGTGGCAAATGCTTGATGTTGGTTGGCCAACACCACCATGGGTAAAGTATGACAGCCTTTGCTCTGCTGCACATGAGCTTGCAACATTGTACAGACTGTCAGGAAGGCATCATGCAGGGTTTCAAACTTTGCGCCAGGTCTTGACGTGCAAATTTGAGTCAGCCCAGGCAAGCGAATGTTGTCAGCAGATGCAGCAAACTCAAAGATTGCAAAGCCATCTAGTGCTGGACTCATACATCACTAAAGGTGCTTCAAAGTCCTTGCAGTCTGAGTACCATACCTGAACCCTGATGAGGCCTATAGGGCTGTTGTGAGGCCGGTGCTGCTTGCATGTCAAAGTATCTGCTCAGCGCTCTGCTTCAGTGCATCCAGCCATTGCAGTCTGCTCGTAGGCACTCGCTGCCTTCCCGAAACTCAACTCTTGCAAGTGAATAGCTGCAAGGTTAGCTCTCAGCAGGATGATTTTGAAGCGCTGGATCAATCAGGACGCGATAGCAGTGAGCGAACCCGCTGTGAGCAGTTCCAGGGCGAAGACGTTTCTGAAAATACGCCTGCGTTGTTTGACAGCGCTTCCAGTCGCAATTGTGCACGCAAGCGCAGTCCTGAGCGCAGTCTGTTCGTACCTCTAAAATCGAGAGAGAGAGAAGCCGGTCTACGGGTGGTCTACATGTGTACGGTAGCGAAAAGTGTTACAGTTGTAACTTACACCTTTAGTGTCCTGGGGGGGCCCAACACACAATCAAAGCAAAATCAGGGCAAATCAAGGCAAAGGGCTGACCCCCCTTAGGGTCAAAGTCTTTCTCTGGTTGTTGCCCCTTGTCTAGGGCAGCAGTCTCGGGTTGCTTTTTTGCTAGAGGCTCCCGTTATGATCGCCTGACGGCGTAGACTTTTCTTTTCTGCACTGCAGGGGTGTTGCATACTCAGAGGGGCTGCCGCAGCTAATGAGGGTAAAAGAGGTCTGGTCCACAGCATGGACAACTCCCTCTAGCTGATGCAGGACACAAACATCAGTGTTCTCAAGTCAGTGCTGCAGCACTCAGATTGAGCCTCAAGCATTGTCACCACACACATTGTCTCCTAGGCTACTTCTAATGCACTCAACACCCTCTTAGCAGTGTCGATCATGGTTTGAGGTGCTGTAGGGAATTCAGACAGATATTGAATCCGCAGTGCAAGAGGCCCTGTTTGCATGTGCAGAAGCCATGCAAATGACAACAACAATGATGCAAGGTCGTCCAATGTCCCAAAGGGTTCCCCTGCTCGCCAAAGAGGAGACCTAAAATCGTCTGTCCCCACTCTGGAACACAGAGTTGCCTCTGAGCTGCTGATCAAGCAGCTGACATCAAAGTCATTCAAG